>JANJGN010000013.1:6545670-7023170 GCA_026770705.1 Isurus oxyrinchus
GGAGGGTGTAATGGTATGAATCCTGCAACAGCAGATGGTGGAATTTGAATTGAATAAAAATCTGGAATTAAAAGTCTGATGATGACCATAAACCCATTGTCACTTATTATAAAAACCCTGACTGGGTCACTCATGTCCTTTAGGGAGGGAAATCTGCCCTCCTTACCTGGTCTGGCCTACATGTGACTCTAGAGGTTGACTCTTCAATGCCCTCTGAACAAGGGCAATTAGGGATGGGTAATAATCGCTGGTCCAGTCAGTGACACCCACATCACACGAATGAAAAGAAACATAAACACATTTTTCATGACATGAGTTTGTGAATCTTATGGTGACTGGGCTGCACCCTCTCATCCCCCAGCGGACTAGCTCCACTTCCCGTTCTGATCAAAGGTCATCGAGCAGAAACGTTAACCCTGTTTCTCTCTCTCTCCAGGTGCTGGCTGACCTGCTGAGTATTTCCAGCATTTTCTGCTTTTGTCTCAGCGACACTTCCTGTTCTCTGGGAGTCGCCAATATCATGAGATCTCCCTCAAGCTAAAACATTTGATTTAAGGACCACGGTATCTCATTCCCGAATTTCCGAATTCTAGGATCTTTTGGTGGCTTTTGGTAAATGTCGTGGAGGAGTTTTGAAAAGCTGACGTTGTGGTTCCACCTGTACTTATTACAGTTCAGAAGAATGAGAGGCGATCTTACTGAAACATGTTGGATCCTGAGGGGAATCGACAGGGTGGATGCTGAAAGAATGATTCCCCTTGTGGGGGGGGAGACTAGAACTGGGGTCACCCCGTTTATGACAGAGATGAGGAGGAATTTCTTCATTCAGAGGGATGTTAATCTTTGGGATTCTCTTCACCGGAGAACAGTGGGAGTTCTTTCATTAAATCTATTCAAGACTGTACGGATTTTTCAGTGATGATTCAAGGGTTATGGGGAAACAGGCGGGAAAAAGGAGCTGAGTCCAATATTAGATCGGTCAGAGGCTTTACTAAATGGCTAGGCAGGCTCAAGGGGTCCTCTGGCTTTCTCCTGCTCTTAGTTCTTATGGAACCGGGGCTGTTTACACTTTATTTGCTGTCTGATTGGTGCTGACTGATGTTTTTCTCTCACCTTCAGTTCCAATCAGCACTATCAGGGGAAGCCAGCAATAAACAGGGTCCACAGAGACCGCCTCAACCACAGTTGGAGCCATTCCAGCTTTGCTAAAACGCGGAATACCGTGACAGATACAGGATAGCAGAGTGCAGCCTGGATTGAAAGTGGAGTCGGAGTGGAGTAAGATTGGTGTCTGCTGTAGGACAATTGAGAAAATATTTGTCACAAAGATTTCACAGTACCATGAAGTCCCAGGGAGATATTCAGCCAATGGAGAACGTTCCTTTGAATTGTAATCACTTACAATGAAGGAAACATGATAACCATCGTGGTGCAGTAGTACTGGCACTGGGCTAGGAATCCAGAGGCTCAGACTAATACCCTGAGGACCTGGGTTCAAATCCCACTATGGCAGTCAGTGGAATTTGCGTTTAATTAATAAATAAATTCAATTGATTAATTAAGAAAAGTTTGGAATTGAAAGCTAGTCTCAGTAATGGTGACCATGAAACTATCTTTGATTGTTGCACAAAACCCCATCTGGTTCATTAATGTCCTTTAGGGAAGGAAATCCGCCAACCTTACCTGGTCTGGCCCTACAGGTGACTCCAGACCCACAGCAATGTGGGTGACTCTTAACTGCCCCTCTGAAATGGCTGAATAAGCCACTCAGTTCTAGGGCAATTAGGGTTGGATAACCAATGCTGGCCTTGCCAGTGACAGCCACATCCCACAAAAGAATAAACGAACAGCCAGATTGTTCCCACAAACAACAGTGTGAAAATGACCAGACCTCGATTTCTTAATCACTGTTTGTTGTGGGGGAAACCTTGGCCAGGTCACTAGCTATAGATCCCCTGCTCTTCATCGAAATAATGTGAATCTTCCACATTCACTTGAGAGGGCAGAAGGAGCCCTGGTTTAATGTTTCATCTGACAGTGGACTGCTCCCTGAGTAATGCATTAGACTTTTAGCCAGCATTTTTGTGCTCAAGATTCTGGAGTGGAACTTCAACCCAAAACCTTCTGACACAAAGGTGAGTTAAACCCATTGAGTACTGCCCATTGAGTGCGAACCACTGAGTGTCACTAACTGAGTGTTACTCACTGAGTCCTACTCTGAGTATTACCCACCAATTGCTATCTACTGTGTACTACCCACTGAGTACTACTGAGTACTACCCACTGAGTGCTGCCCACTGAGTGCTGCCCACTGAGTAATACTCACTGAGTGCTGCCCACTGAGTAATACTCACTGAGTGCTGCCCACTGAGTAATACTCACTGAGTGCAACCCACTACCCATTGATTGCTACTCACTGAGTACTACCAAATGAGTACTACCCACTGAGTACCACCCACTGAGTACTACCCACCAATTGCTACCCACTGAATCCTGCCCACTGAGCACCACCCACTGAGCGCCACCCATTGAGTAGTACCTACTGAGTAACACCCACGGAGTACGACCCACTGAGTGCTACCCACAGAGTGTTGTCCATTGAGTATTACCCATCCTGTACTACCCACTGAGTTCTACTCTGAGTACTGCCACTGAGTGTTACCCACTGAATATTACTCTATTTGCTATCCACTGAATACTACCCACTCTGGACTACCCACTGAGTACTGCCCATGGAGTACTATAACTGAGCTCCAGCTGATGCCTCTTCAATGCTGGGGGGCGTGGGGTGGGGGGTGTAAATATTGGCTGTATCAATATTCCATTGTGCCCTCTGTCGTTTGCTTGACTATAATGATTACAAAATGCCTAGAAGATGCTACATTTCAGTGACAGTGTCGCTCTCTGGCTGTATTTACACTGCCCTTGTCATGGTAATGTTAGTGTGCAGTGGTTTTGTTGTCGTTCTTGTGTAAGTTCTGTCTGAATCCAGAGTCTCACTTTGACCTGACACTAAAACAAAGTGAAGCAGGACTCCCGGAAATCGGGGCTCGGGAGTCAGTTCAGTTTACCTCCGGGATTGCTAGTAACACAAATATGACATTGATGCTAAAACAAAATCCCTTCCACATCAACACTAAACTCAAGCTGCTCCATCAATGACCTTCCTTCCATCATAAGGTCAGACGTGGGGATGTTCGCTGATGATTGCACAATGTTCAGCACCATTCGTGACTCCTCAGATACTGAAGCAGTCCATGTCCAAATACAGCAAGACCTGGACAAAATCCAGGCTTCGGCTGACACGTGGCAAGTAACATTCATGCCTCACAAGTGTCAGACAATGACCATCTCCAACAACAGAGAATCTAACCATCGCCCCTTGATGTTTAATGTTATTACCATCATTGAATCCCCTACTATCAACATCCTGGGGGTTACCATTGACCAGAAACTGAACTGGACTAGCCATATAAATACTGCAGCTACAATAGCAGGTCAGAGGCTGGGAATCGTGCGGTGAGTAACTCACCTCCTGACTCCCCAAAGCCTGTCCACCATCTACAAGGCATAAGTTAGGAGTGTGATGGAATGCTCTGCACTTGCCTGGATGAGTGCAGCTCCAACAACACTAAAGAAGCTTGTAACAATTCAGGACAAAGCAGCCCCGCTTGATTGGCACCACATCCACAAACATTCACTCCCTCCACCACTGACACACAGTAGCAGCAGTGTGTACCATCTACAAGATGCACTGCAGGAATTCACCAAGGTTTCTTTGACAGCACCTTCCAAACCCACGACTGCTACCATCTAGAAGGACAAGGGCAGCAGATAGATGGGAACACCACCACCTGGAAGTTCCCCTCCAAGTCACTCACCACCCCGACTTGGAAATATATCGGCCGTTGCTTCACTGTTGCTGGGTCAAAATCCTGGTACTCCCTCCCTAACAGCACTGTGGGTGTACCTACGCCACATGGACTGCAGCGGTTCAAGAAGGCAGCTCACCACCACCTTCTCAAGGGCAGCTAGGGATGAGCACTAAATGCTGGTCTAGCCAGAGATGCGTACGCCTCATGAATGAATAAAAAAGAGTTTAAATGCAGCCTTAATAAGATAATGGATGTCAAGAAGGAAAATTACTGATTGGCTGTGGGTCGCAGGGCTGATCATTGCTCAATTGGCTGGAATCCAGGTTTAACTGAGACAGGAATTTTTGGGAATCAGTGTTGCTTCGTCACGTAACGTTCGAGTTCAGAATTTAAGAGTTGGCAGCCTGACTTTTCTGAAGGTCATTACTGAAGCATTTGGGTTTTAAACGATCCAGCAACTTTCTTAGACATCCTCCTGATGCTGGCAAGAGATTGATTGCCTGTGAGCCCACAATCATGTTACTAGATTAGTAATCCCAGAGCCTGCACTAATGATCCAGAGACATGAATTCAAATCCCATCACGGCACCTAGGGAATTTAAATTCAATTAATTAAATAAATATGGAATAAAAACCTATTATCAGTAGTGGCGACTGTGAAACTATTGTATTGTCTGTTAACACTTCACCTGGTTCACTAATGTCCTCTAGGTACCTGGTCTAGATTCCATGTGACTCCAGACCTACAATGTGATTGGCTCGAAAATATACAACCCTCGGAATTGGCCTAGCGAGCCACTCAGGCAGTTAGCTGACCATCGCCTCCTGAAGGATAATTGGGATGCTCGATAAATGGTGGGTCTTACCAGCAATGGCCATATACTATGAATGAGGAAGACAAGCCCCTCGGCCTGAATTTTCACCCTCCAGATGGTTAGTAAGAGTGGGGGAAATTCCTGGCTCACCTGTCCCATCTCCGGATAAAGTGTCCGGAAAGGTGGGATCTTCATTGCCGGGGGTGAGAGGGGCGGTGTGATGAGGGCTGGAATCGAGCCACAGGGCCCCCTGGGTGCTGAGGTGGTCTGTTCAAACAGCCACTTACTTCATCTCCATTATAATGGAAAGGGTAAGTCCCTCAAGCCCTCGCCTCTCACACCCCATCATCCTCACACACTCCCTATGCCCCATCCATGCCACCTCATGCCCCCCATCCACCCCTATGAGCCCTCATGTCCCCAGTGCCAAACTATGCAATGGTCCATACCCATTGACCCACTATACACTGCACAGTGACAATGAACCCTTTAGATACTGCAAGATGTGTAAAAAAAAAGCTTTATAAAACTGTAAATAATTTATTACTTTGCACTGCTATATGTTAAAAAAGATTCATTTCACTACAAGGCAATAAAAGTGTCAATCATCCAGACCCTTTAAGGTATCAGTAAAAAGCACAAACCACAGAAAACACTTAACCTTGTGTAAATAATCATTGTGAAATTGACCCCGGAGATTAGAGAGCCTGAGCTGTCAATCAAACTATGTTTTCCCTAGAGTACAGCTGTTTTAACAAGAATAATGGATGTCTGGGCTCTTAGCCAAGCAACATTATGTATGCTTGGCTGAACACCCAGAACTGTGTTGGGGACTCAATGGTTCACTATATTTATTAATGATGTGAATGATGAAATAGAAATCCACTATCCAAACTTGTCCATGAGATGAAGCTAAGTAATATTGCAGGTGCTATAGATGGGAGGATAAAATTACAAGGTGGTTTTGATGGATTAAGTGAATCGGCAAAACTGATAAATGGATTTCAATGTGGACCTAAAAAGGATAAAACAGGGGATTTTCCAAACAGTGAAAAGCTGGAAACAGTGAGGTCCAGAGAGACTTGGCTGGGGTGGTGGGAGGAATGGGATCGAGGTACATAACTCATTAAAATGTCGTGAACAGGTACCCTAAATAATCAAAAAGACCAGTGGAATATTGGTCTTTCTATCTCGAGGATTAGAATACGAGGGGGTAGACATCATGCTTCAGCTAGACAAAGCCCTGGAGAAACTGGGCACAGTTCTGGGCACCACACCTTAGAAAGGATATATTGGTCTTGGAGGGAGCACAGTGTAAATTTACCAGAATGATCCCTGGCACCAAGGGTTAAATTACGAGAGAGCAATTACACAAACTAGGGCCCAGATTTTCACCAAGGAGAAGAGGAGAGGCTCTCTGTTGTGACGAAAATCCCAGCAAAAATGTTAAGTCCCCCCACCCCCCCACCCCATCCACCACCACCACCACCACACCCCCACCCGCCCCCCCCCCCCCACGTGCCCCCACCACCCCACCCCGAGCCCAGCATTTCCCATCTTCACGGGGGCGAGGCTGGAGTCAGGCTGAGTTTCGAGCAGGAACGATTCACAGAGGCATCTGAACACTTAAATAACCAGCTGCCTCCACCGAAGCAGGATTTTGGAAGAACAGGAGTGTGGAATCGGGAGTGTGCGGATTAGAACAGGGAAGAGGAGGTCTGAACTGGATAGCGAGGGTACCCCTTTGGATAGGGTCCTGGGATACCTTTGGAAGAGTTAAGGCATCCTTCAGGGTTGTTAAAAGTGAACGTGATTATGTGCTTTTTATGCACAAACTCAGTGGAACTGTCCAGCTATCAAAGCAGTCAAGCCTGACCAAGGAGTGTCAAAGCTGTCAAGGAACTGCCCAGAGAGACCAGGTAAGTTATAGAGTCATAGGGATCTACAGCACATAAAAAGGCCCTTCAGCCCATCAAGTCTGCGCCGGTCAAACAAGTACCTAACTATTCTAATCCCACTTTCCAGCACCAGGCCCACAGCCTTGTGTGTCACGGCATCGCAAGTGCACATCCAAACACTTCTTAAATGATATGAGGGTTTCTGCCTCTACCACCCTTTCAGGCAGTGAGCTCCAGATTCCCACCACCCTCTGGGTGAAAAAATCCTTCCTCACATCCCCTCTAAACCTCCTGCCCTTTACCTTAAATCCATGCCCCCTGGTTATCGATCCCTCCACCAAGGGGAAACATTCCTTCCTGTCTACCCCATCTATGCCCCCCATGGGGGAGGGGTGGTAAGGGCAAAGGGGGGCATGGGCTGGCATTGGTTGGCATAGGAGGATGGGGGCCATGGGGGTGGGTGGGCAGCATGGGTTGGCATTGGTTGGCATGGGTGGGGAATGGGGAGTGTTTGGGTGGACTGAGGGGACTGAGGGGTAAGGTCTGGAGGGATGTTTTCTTGGTCCTAGTGTTATTTTTTATTTTTTTGAGGACAGTGCCAGAGAGCAGGGGCAGGCCTTGCTCCCAGCCACCTCGAAGCTCCGGCCTCCAGCCAATTAACGCCCACAGGAGCGTGAACTGGCTGCGGGGCAGCGGGTAGGGGTGGGGATGTATGTGTGCTGCTGACCCTTCGGAGGGTGGGAAGGGAAACCCTGTCCCCTGAAATATCCTGGCCCTGGAATTTGGAAGGTTCAGTGGGGCTTTTGATCAAAATTTTCAAGATATTAAGGGCCGGGGAGTCCAGGACTCGGAGGCAGAGTCTAAAAATGCAAGACAGGCCTTTTAGGAGTGAAATTAGAAAAGGCCTCCATACACAGAGGGTGAGAGGAGTTTGGAACTCTCTTCTGCAAATGGTACTTGATTCTGGATCAATTGTTAATTTTAAAATTGAGATTGAGAGATTTTTTTTTAGCCAAAGAGCATTAAGGGAAGGAGGCAAAGGTGTGTGTGTGTGTGTGTGTGTGTGTGTGTGGGGAGCTAGGGTTGGAGATCAGTCATGGTCTCATTGAATAATGGAATAGGCTTGAGGGGCTAATTGACCTTCTCCCATTCCAAAGCTCCTATTGGTTTAAATATCTTTGCAATTCCAGCAACATAAATCAAAGAGACGTCAGGATGTAAAGAGAATTAAAGCGAGGTGACCGGAATCTCAAAATAAATGAACAACTGGAAGTCTTCAGACAAATCAGGGCAGAAGGAAGAGGCAGACATTTAACTAACTGCGGCGTGTGTCAGTGAAAGTAACTGTCAGTGACAGCAAGGTCAAAAACTCCAAAATGTGAACAATGAGTACAGGGAGGAGATTCCAGATGGAAGACTGGCATCCAGGGAACTGCTGCAGGGTGAACTTCCTAGTCAGATACCAGTGAAAGGCTTGCATTTATATAGCACCTTTCACCACTTCAGGATATCCCATAGTGCCTTAGAACCAATGAAGTGCTTTTTGAAAGGTAGTCACTGTTGTAATGGAGGAAATGTGGCAGACAATTTGCACACAGCAAGATCCCACAAACAGCAATGTGATAATGAGGAAATAATCCAATCTTTATAGGTGTTTGATGAGCGATAAATATTGTTCTGCACATGGGGGGGATCTGCGCCCTGCTTCTCTTTGAATAGTCCCGTGCGATTTATTCCGTCCAAAAGAGAGGAAACGAGGTCTTGGTTTAAACATCTCATTTAGTACCTCCAACAGTGCTGCACTCCTTCAGTACGACACTGGGAGTGCCAGTATCGATTATTGTGCTCAATTCACTGAAGCGAACCTTCTGACTCACAGGTGAAAGTGTTACCCACTGAGTCCCAGCGGCCAGACGCCCCCCTTTCCTGGTGTTGACAACAGGTCAACTAATCCTCAGCTCCTGTTTGCTATGTGTAGCTGTTACCTGAAGGACCTGCAGGAAGTTTTTAACTATGTTGCTTGATACTTCATCAGATTTAACATAGAGACAGAAAGCCTCCTGTGAAGGATGAGATTTTCTGTTTGCTGCATGTGGAGGTTCTACTGCGAGCTTTGATCCTCTCGACAAGGCCGTGGGAGCTGAGGGAACAAAGCCGGACTACCCCCCAGGGAGTCAGCACTTCACAGGGCAGGTGTTAGCCCCACAAGCAGGGGGTGGGCCTCCTGACCCTGGGTAAGTCAGCCCCCAACCACCTGACCCAGCAACCATGCCAATGCTGCAGTGAGAAGCGGGCTCATGGGAAGGACCAAGGCCCTGTGGGTGCTGCCGTATGTTTACATTGGCACTGACAGTAAACTGTGCCCGTCATGACCTCAGCACCGCACGGAGAGCCCCACAGCCACCCACAAAATCGAGGCCACCAGACTCGGAAGACATCCAGCCTTTGTCCCTGGGCAACATCTGGCAGTGCAGAGGTTCATTCCGGAACGCGGACATCCAGGTGACCCAAAGCTCCAACCAGCCAGCACCTCACTCCACGCAGTGGGAGGACTCCACCTGATGGTCAAGGGCATCCTGCAAGTCACACTGCAATACGGAGGGAAAACCAGTTCACGCAGCCCTCTTCGTGACCCCCAACCGTGACTACTCACCAGTAAACCGAGCGCCTGCATTGAGGTTAACCTCCCACAATGCATCAGCAAGGTCAACCAGCTACAGCCAGGCTCAATACCGACAGCTGTTCCCAAATCTCTCCACAGACCTGGGCTGTCTCACGGACACCCACAAAATGACATTCAGGAGTGACGCCAAGCCAGTGCGCCTCTTCGTTCCAAGAAAGGTCCCTCACCTCCTCGTAGACCAGCTACGAGACCAGCTCAACCACCCGGTGAATCTGGGAGTCATTTCCACAGTGAAGCAACTCACCGGATGGTGCTCGGGGATGGTCCCAGTCCCTAAACCAAACGGCCCTCTTTGCATCTGTGCCGACCTCACACAGTTTAACACGGCAGTGGCCAGGGAGGTCAATCCCACGGTCTCTGCGGGTGACAGGCTGACCAAGCTTTCACACAGCACTGTTTTTTCAAAACTGGACACCAACAGTGTCTTCTGGCAATGCCCCAGCAATATGAATTCTCAGCCCCTAACTACCTCCATAACCCCAGCGTCATCCATCTTGCCTTTGGAATTCCCCCAGCGCTGGAAATCTACCAGTACATGTTGCAGGGTCTTCAAGGGGTCTTCTGCCACATGGATGATGTTCTGGTCCAAGGGGTCCATGGTGCAAGGGCACGATGAGTGCTCACAGCTGTCCTGGAACAGTTGCAAGAGGCGGGTCTAACACTGAGTGAAAAAGCTGAGTTCTCAAAATCCTCTATCCAGTTCCTGGGTCATGCCAGCAGCAGTGATATCACACCAGAAAACCAAGGCGGTCACTGACTTCCCCACTCCTCCGTCCGCTCTGGACCTCCAACATCTCTTGGGCAATGTGAACCAGCCGGCACAGGTTACAGAGCCACTGAGATGCCTACTGAGGAAGGATAAAACCTGGGGTTTGGGACTCCCCACAGGGCCAAGCCCTCGCCCGCATCAGGGAGATGCTGCTCTCTACAGACACCCTGGCCCATTGTGCCCCCAGCCCTACCCACCACCACCACAGCAGACGCCCCTCCCAGGGGCCTCAGAGCAGTCTGCTGTCAGGACAATCAGACGGCACGCTATGACCAGTCTATCACGCTTCAGGAAGGCTCTGACACGGAAACCAGGCTTTGGCCGTCACACGGGCCTGTAAAATATTCTCAAGTTACATCATGGCCTCAAAATCACCATAGAGACAGACCTCAAGCCACTGATCTCTCTGCTAAATGAGAAGGAACTGGCAAAGATGCCCCCTTGGATCCAGCGGTTTCACCCCCGCCTCATGTGTCACACATATGAGACCGTTTACATCCAGGGCAGGAACCAGACAACAGCTGGTGCCCTTTCTAGGGTCACCACAGAACCTCTGACTGGCTACAGCGTCGACTTTGTTAATGAAGTGGAGACCTGCCCCCTAGGCCACTGCTAACCACCTTCCGGCACCCACAACCCTGGCTTCAGCCGCTCCACCAAGAACATCTCGGCAATGACGAGAGCACCCACACCCACATCCACACCCACACCCACACCCACACCCACACCCACACCCACACCCACACCCACACCCACCGCCCACACCCACACCCACACCCACACCCACACCCACCGCCCACACCCACACCCACACCCACACCCACACCCACACCCACCGCCCACACCCACACCCACACCCACACCCACATCCACACCCACACCCACACCCACACCCACACCCACACCCACACCCACACCCACCGCCCACACCCACACCCACACCCACACCCACATCCACACCCACACCCACACCCACCGCCCACACCCACACCCACACCCACACCCACACCCACACCCACATCCACACCCACACCCACACCCACACCCACACCCACACCCACACCCACCGCCCACACCCACACCCACACCCACACCCACACCCACACCCACATCCACACCCACACCCACACCCACACCCACACCCACACCCACCGCCCACACCCACACCCACACCCACACCCACACCCACCGCCCACACCCACACCCACACCCACACCCACACCCACCGCCCACACCCACACCCACACCCACACCCACACCCACCGCCCACACCCACACCCACACCCACACCCACACCCACCGCCCACACCCACACCCACACCCACACCCACCGCCCACACCCACACCCACACCCACACCCACACCCACCGCCCACACCCACACCCACCGCCCACACCCACACCCACACCCACACCCACCGCCCACACCCACACCCACCGCCCACACCCACACCCACACCCACACCCACCGCCCACACCCACACCCACACCCACACCCACACCCACCGCCCACACCCACACCCACACCCACACCCACACCCACCGCCCACACCCACACCCACACCCACACCCACCGCCCACACCCACACCCACACCCACACCCACACCCACCGCCCACACCCACACCCACACCCACACCCACCGCCCACACCCACACCCACACCCACACCCACCGCCCACACCCACACCCACACCCACACCCACACCCACCGCCCACACCCACACCCACACCCACACCCACCGCCCACACCCACACCCACACCCACACCCACCGCCCACACCCACACCCACACCCACACCCACACCCACCGCCCACACCCACACCCACACCCACACCCACCGCCCACACCCACACCCACACCCACCGCCCACACCCACACCCACACCCACACCCACACCCACACCCACACCCACCGCCCACACCCACACCCACACCCACACCCACCGCCCACACCCACACCCACACCCACACCCACCGCCCACACCCACACCCACACCCACACCCACACCCACCGCCCACACCCACACCCACACCCACACCCACACCCACCCCCAAACCCAAACCCACACCCACACCCACACCCACACCCACACCCACACCCACACCCACACCCACACCCACCGCCCACACCCACACCCACACCCACACCCACACCCACACCCACACCCACACCCACCGCCCACACCCACCGCCCACACCCACACCCACCGCCCACACCCACACCCACACCCACACCCACACCCACACCCACACCCACCGCCCACACCCACACCCACACCCACACCCACACCCACCGCCCACACCCACACCCACACCCACACCCACCGCCCACACCCACACCCACACCCACACCCACACCCACACCCACACCCACCGCCCACACCCACACCCACACCCACACCCACACCCACCGCCCACACCCACACCCACACCCACACCCACCGCCCACACCCACACCCACCGCCCACACCCACCGCCCACACCCACACCCACACCCACACCCACACCCACCGCCCACACCCACACCCACACCCACACCCACCGCCCACACCCACACCCACACCCACACCCACACCCACCGCCCACACCCACACCCACACCCACACCCACACCCACCGCCCACACCCACACCCACACCCACCGCCCACACCCACACCCACACCCACACCCACACCCACACCCACACCCACACCCACACCCACACCCACCGCCCACACCCACACCCACACCCACACCCACACCCACCGCCCACACCCACACCCACACCCACACCCACCGCCCACACCCACACCCACACCCACACCCACACCCACACCCACCGCCCACACCCACACCCACACCCACACCCACACCCACCGCCCACACCCACACCCACACCCACACCCACACCCACCGCCCACACCCACACCCACACCCACACCCACACCCACCGCCCACACCCACACCCACACCCACACCCACCGCCCACACCCACACCCACACCCACACCCACCGCCCACACCCACACCCACACCCACACCCACACCCACCGCCCACACCCACACCCACACCCACACCCACCGCCCACACCCACACCCACACCCACACCCACCGCCCACACCCACACCCACACCCACACCCACCGCCCACACCCACACCCACACCCACCGCCCACACCCACACCCACACCCACACCCACACCCACCGCCCACACCCACACCCACACCCACACCCACACCCACCGCCCACACCCACCGCCCACACCCACACCCACCGCCCACACCCACACCCACACCCACCGCCCACACCCACACCCACACCCACACCCACATCCACACCCACACCCACCGCCCACACCCACACCCACACCCACACCCACCGCCCACACCCACACCCACACCCACACCCACACCCACACCCACACCCACCGCCCACACCCACACCCACACCCACACCCACCGCCCACACCCACACCCACACCCACACCCACACCCACCGCCCACACCCACACCCACACCCACACCCACACCCACCGCCCACACCCACACCCACACCCACACCCACACCCACCGCCCACACCCACACCCACACCCACACCCACACCCACACCCACCGCCCACACCCACACCCACACCCACCGCCCACACCCACACCCACACCCACACCCACACCCACCGCCCACACCCACACCCACACCCACACCCACACCCACCGCCCACACCCACACCCACACCCACACCCACACCCACACCCACACCCACATCCACACCCACACCCACCGCCCACATCCACACCCACACCCACCGCCCACACCCACACCCACACCCACACCCACCGCCCACACCCACACCCACACCCACACCCACACCCACACCCACCGCCCACACCCACACCCACACCCACCGCCCACACCCACACCCACACCCACACCCACACCCACACCCACCGCCCACACCCACACCCACACCCACACCCACCGCCCACACCCACACCCACACCCACCGCCCACACCCACACCCACACCCACATCCACACCCACACCCACCGCCCACACCCACACCCACACCCACACCCACCGCCCACACCCACACCCACACCCACACCCACACCCACACCCACACCCACCGCCCACACCCACACCCACACCCACACCCACCGCCCACACCCACACCCACACCCACACCCACACCCACCGCCCACACCCACACCCACACCCACACCCACACCCACCGCCCACACCCACACCCACACCCACACCCACACCCACCGCCCACACCCACACCCACACCCACACCCACACCCACACCCACCGCCCACACCCACACCCACACCCACCGCCCACACCCACACCCACACCCACACCCACACCCACCGCCCACACCCACACCCACACCCACACCCACACCCACCGCCCACACCCACACCCACACCCACACCCACACCCACACCCACACCCACATCCACACCCACACCCACCGCCCACATCCACACCCACACCCACCGCCCACACCCACACCCACACCCACACCCACCGCCCACACCCACACCCACACCCACACCCACACCCACACCCACACCCACACCCACACCCACACCCACCGCCCACACCCACACCCACACCCACCGCCCACACCCACACCCACATCCACACCCACACCCACCGCCCACACCCACCGCCCACACCCACACCCACCGCCCACACCCACACCCACACCCACCGCCCACACCCACCGCCCACACCCACACCCACACCCACATCCACACCCACACCCACCGCCCACACCCACACCCACACCCACACCCACACCCACACCCACCGCCCACACCCACACCCACACCCACCGCCCACACCCACCGCCCACACCCACACCCACACCCATACCTACACCCACACCCACATCCACACCCACACCCACCGCCCACACCCACACCCACACCCACACCCACCGCCCACACCCACACCCACACCCACACCCACACCCACACCCACACCCACACCCACACCCACCGCCCACACCCACACCCACACCCACCGCCCACACCCACACCCACACCCACACCCACACCCACCGCCCACACCCACCGCCCACACCCACACCCACCGCCCACACCCACACCCACACCCACCGCCCACACCCACCGCCCACACCCACACCCACACCCACACCCACACCCACACCCACCGCCCACACCCACACCCACACCCACCGCCCACACCCACCGCCCACACCCACACCCACACCCATACCTACACCCACACCCACACCCACACCCACCACCCACAGGAATGGTCTCAGCAGTGACCAAATGGTACTTCAGCCCACGTGTGGTTTGAGCGACATGGCCACTTCACACAGTCACAGCTGACCCGCCGAGGTGACCCGCCGGTCTATGGCCATTCCACCCCCACCTCCCCATGGCGACCGTCCTCCAGAGGATACACCAGGGACATCTCAGCATCACCACACACATGGCCTGGGCCCAGTCGACACTCTGCCAACCAGGCATCTCCAAGGCCATGGAAGAGACTATTGTTAATTACCACACTGTGCATTGCAACACCAGGACCAGAGACAGCCATTAATTCCCTCACCGTTCCCGGCAAACTGCGGTAAAGTCTGGCAGCAGGACCTTCTCATCTGGTCATTGTGGACAACTCCGGATGGGTGGAGGTAAAGAAACTCCACACAACCACCACAGACATGGTCATCCGTGTACTGAAACTCCACACAACCACCACACACATGGTCATCCGTGTACTGAAACTCCACACAACCACCACACACATGGTCATCCGTGTACTGAAACTCCACACAACCACCACACACATGGTCATCCGTGTACTGAAACTCCACACAACCACCACAGACGTGGTCATCCGTGTACTGAAACTCCACACAACCACCACAGACGTGGTCATCCGTGTACTGAAACTCCACACAACCACCACAGACGTGGTCATCCGTGTACTGAAACTCCACACAACCACCACAGACATGGTCATCCGTGTACTGAAACTCCACACAACCACCACACACATGGTCATCCGTGTACTGAAACTCCACACAACCACCACAGACATGGTCATCCGTGTACTGAAACTCCACACAACCACCACAGACATGGTCATCCGTGTACTGAAACTCCACACAACCAGCACAGACATGGTCATCCGTGTACTGAAACTCCACACAACCACCACAGACATGGTCATCCGTGTACTGAAACTCCACACAACCACCACAGACATGGTCATCCGTGTACTGAAACTCCACACAACCAGCACAGACATGGTCATCCGTGTACTGAAACTCCACACAACCACCACAGACATGGTAATCATGGTCATCCGTGTACCCAGGGAGCTGTTTCCAAGTCAGGGCCTCCCAGACGAGCTGGTTTCTGATAACGGCCCCCAATTTGCTAATGATTGCTTCACACATCTCGCAGCAGCAGCCAGATTCGGCTTCCCCAGAGAGCCCACAGTCCAACGGCAAAGCTGGACACACGGTGACAGCCCCCTGGAAGGAGAACAAGGACCTTCCCGCTGCCCCACTTACACACAGCCCCACCCCCTTACAGTGCGGCTCCTCCCCAACAGAGCCCCCGATGGCACTCAATTTCCAACCCTGCCAAAGAATCTCTGGCCAAAGACTACCAGGCTGTACCGGAGATGGAGCAGGTCTCCATCTACAATAGGCAACACCGCACCAGGCACCTGCCACGGCTGCACCAGGGCGACAAGGTTTGGATCTCGGACCTCGGGAGACGAGGGACAGTCCTCCACCCTCTCCCTGGCAAGGCTTCCCCCCCATTGGAGCTTGATTCACGAGGACGCCCAGACACTGGAGCCACCACCAAGCCAACAGCAAGAGCAAGCACCTCCGGAGCCCGCCACTCTCCCCACCAAACAGCAAACGAGAAGCAGGAGGGGTGTAAATCCTCCAGCCAGCCTGGCTCTCTGAGATCAAACACTTGAAGGGGGGAGATGGGGTAGTGAGAACATTGATCATGCATGCTGTTAATGTTATATTGTTAATCAGGAAGTAGTTTAGACTTAGAATAGTTTAGAGTTGCAACACTAAAGTTAATTACGCAAGGCTCATAGTGATGTAAGACTTGAAGCAAACTGTAAGTTAACTGTAAGTTAACTAAAGACTCTCCATACAGAAGAGGAGATAAAGACTTTGGGGGAGATGTAGTAGAAAGATCTGGTAGCTAACCGGTTAACATGGGATTGAGTACAGTACTCCCCACACGGTAATGTAAGAAGGCACATGACCCAGAGCTAAGGCCAATCTACAGATAGGTAGCAACATGGAAGGTCCTCTCCATACCTGTAACTTCTACTGTAAATCTGTACATAGTTCAGTAATATTAATAACTTCTTTTGTAATTTCAACAAGACAGCTTCCTGGTGTCTGAGCAGTACACATCACAGTTAGGGACAGCAGGACAGATCAGATGCAATTGATAGATCTTGGGCTCTACTGACTTGCTTCGTGGAGTCAGGTCCACACAGATTCCAATTGAACCATTAGGCTTTGGTATTGAGACCACTCCAGAACACCACTTTGTTGGTATGGTTACTGGAGAGATGACTCCTTGTTGTAACATGTGTGCACTCTCAGTCTCTCAGACTGGGTGAGAGACTTTCCTTGCTGTGAAGAGACATAGAGGCTTAGCATCTGTCCTTAGTGTTATGTGATATTCTGTTTGCAGCTTTCCTAAACCTGAAAATAGGGATGGAAGTTCATTCTTTAGTGCATGACTAGACTGCTCATCAGCAATTTCATCAACCTTGTAAATAAGCCTCAACTGCAAACATGATTTTTATTCTCAATGATGATGACTCCTGATTCTTTATCACATACAGGGGTTCCACAATGTCTTTATCCTTCTATCTTAAGCTTTTCAAGGGTTAGCCTATTACTTTCAGTGGAGTGTTTCCTGGGACTTGTAAGTGGATGGAGGAATGTGATATTTATAACAAAAACAGAATTACCTGGGAAAACTCAGCAGGTCTGGCAGCATCGGCGGAGAAGAAAAGAGTTGACGTTTCGAGTCCTCATGACCCTTCGACAGAACTTGAGTTCGAGTCCAAGAAAGAGTTGAAATATAAGTTGGTTTAAGGTGTGTGTGTGGGGGGTGGAGAGAGAGAGAGAGAGAGAGAGGTGGAGGGGGTGGGGGTGTGGTTGTATGGACAAACAAGCAGTGATAGAAGCAGATCATCAAAAGATGTCAACGACAATAGTACAATAGAACACATAGGTGTTGAAGTTAAAGTTGGTGATATTATCTAAACAAATGTGCTAATTAAGAATGGATGGTAGGGCACTCAAGGTATAGCTCTAGTGGGGGTGTTTTTTTTATAATGGAAATAGGTGGGAAAAGGAAAATCTTTATAATTTATTGGAAAAAAAAGGAAGGGGGAAACAGAAAAGGGGTGGGGATGGGGGAGGGAGCTCACGACCTAAAGTTGTTGAATTCAATATTCAGTCCGGAAGGCTGTAAGGTGCCTAGTCGGAAGATGAGGTGCTGTTCCTCCAGTTTGCGTTGGGCTTCACTGGAACAATGCAGCAAGCCAAGGACAGACATGTGGGCAAGAGAGCAGGGTGGAGTGTTAAAATGGCAAGCGACGGGGAGGTTTGGGTCATTCTTGCGGACAGACTGCAGGTGTTCTGCAAAGCGGTCGCCCAGTTTACGTTTGGTCTCTCCAATGTAGAGGAGACCACATTGGGAGAAACGAATGCAGTAGACTCAGTTGGGGGAAATGCAAGTGAAATGCTGCTTCACTTGAAAGGAGTGTTTGAGCCCTTGGACGGTGAGGAGAGAGGAAGTGAAGGGGCAGGTGTTGCATCTTTTGCGTGGGCATGGGGTGGTGCCATAGGAGGGGGTTGAGGAGTAGGGGGTGATGGAGGAGTGGACCAGGGTGTCCCGGGTGATATTTATAAGCCATTTAACTTCACCTGACAACATTGCTGCAATATCTAGCTTGGATTCTGTGGGGCTGACCATCAACTTCTAACTGAGTGCTCCAATAGTTAATTTTGGTTTCATTAACTTCTCCTAGGAATGTTATTTGTTTATTCAGTGGCTCTTTCTGCTTCTTGGATTTTACTTGGCCTTGTTAATATCTCTTCCTTCCTGTGATCTATTGGGACTTTAGGTGGGCAGCCAATTTTAAAATGTCTTAATTTCCCACAGTTGTGGCATTCAGCTCCCTCCGCTGGGCATTCATCCCACTTGTGTAGGGTTTTCCTGCCATACTGAGAACCTTTGAAGACCATAGTTGGGCGTGCTTTTTCCCGATTTCATGAGTTTCTGCTTCACTCCGCATTCTCTTTCTTGTTCGACATATTGAATGGCTTTGCTGTTTCTTTTCCAAAGGACATCACTTCCCCCATGAAGCACCACTCTGTTTAGCTTCTGAAGCTCAGTCTGCCATACTATCTGTACTACCTTAGTGAGGGTTGAGGTTTCTCTCATTTGCGAAAGGTCTTATAGCATTTCATCCAAGACACCAACCACTATACAATCATGTATTAATTGATCCCTGAGAATCCCATAGTCACAATTCTCCGTGGTCATTTTTGAATCCATGCCTTCACCCCTATTTGTTGCTTCTTATTAATTTTCGTTCACCCAATGATCGCATTTTTTCATATGCTAAAGTGTGAATCGAATGCCTGGAGGATTTCATCATATGAGCTTGAAGCCTCATCGATGCCCTGCCTTGCAATTATGACATCTGCAATAAACCCTACCACATTGAGTAACGTACTGACCTGATTGTTCTATTCCTTCTTATGTAAACCTGAAGCTGTTCTGTATGGAGAGTCTTCCTCCAGTTATCAAAGTGGTGAGCCTGTTATGAGCTTTTAGTGTTTTGGAACAGTTCTGGGAGTGGCAATGTAGACTCCATGCTTGCCCTAAGCTCTGGATTTGTTGCTGCTTCAGAGGTTTGGCTTGTAGATTGGGATCTGTACCCACTGCTGTCTAGACTCCAGGTCCATGTGTCAGCTTGCATCAGCAGCATCCACGATGCTCCCTCCTCAGGTGAGTCTTCAATTTTTTTTTTGTTCTTTTTCCAAGGATTTATTGGTCTCTCAGGTCTGCTGTCTTCCCTCAGAGGTTTCCCTGGATCCTTTACACTCTGTCCGCTGCCACTATGTTCTGTCTTGGGTTCAAGTTTGGTTGGGGCCTCTTTAGCATTTACCTGTTACTCTAGAACTACTGCCATAGACTGTTATTTGTAAAATCCAGTCTTGTTTATCGACAGATCTCTGTACATCTCAGTATCTTGACATGAGGCTACACTTCTGTTTCCCACCAGATCTCAGTTATTTAATATGTGACATTGCCTCATAGTTACATGAGTAGTTACATCAGTATCAGGTGCTCCTGACATTAACCTTTTACTCTGCACAACTTACCTCCTATATTTTCTACATCACAACACTACACTTCCAAAGTACTTCACTGGCTGTAAAGTGCTTTGGGACATGCTGAGTTTGTGAAAGGTGCTGCAGGATTACAAACCTTCACCTTGTTCTTGATAAAATAGTGACTCACCTCCAGGTGGGAACACCACCACCTGGAAGTTCCCCTTCAGGTCACTCACCATCCTGACTTGGAAATATATCGCCATTCCTTCACTGTCGCTGGGTCAAAATCCTGGAGCTCCCTCCCTAACAGCACTGTGGGTGTACCTACACCACAGGGACAAAATCCTGGAACTCCCTCCCTAACAGCACTGTGGGTGTACCTACACCACACAGACAAAATCCTGGAACTCCCTCCCTAACAGCACTGTGGGTGTACCTACACCACACGGACACAATCCTGGAACTCCCTCCCTAACAGCGCCGTGGGTGTACCTACACCACACGGACAAAATCCTGGAACTCCCTCCCTAACAGCGCCGTGGGTGTACCTACACCACACGGACAAAATCCTGGAACTCCCTCCCTAACAGCACTGTGGGTGTACCTACACCACACGGACAAGATCCTGGAACTCCCTCCCTAACAGCGCCGTGGGAGTACCTACACCACATGGATAAAACCCTGGAACTCCCTCCCTATCAGCGCCATGGGTGTACCTACACCACACACGGGACAAAATCCTGGAACTCCCTCCCTAACAGCACTGTGGGTGTACCTACACCACATGGACTGCAGCGGCTCAAGAAGGCAGCTCACCAGCACCTTCTCAAGGGCAACTAGGGATGGGCAATAAATGCTGGCCCAGCCAGCGAAGCTCACATCTCATAAAGGAATAAAAAATGAATTTGTGCCAAGTGATTGGCGTCCAAATCCCGAGGACTACATTGAACAAGTTTCTCCACTCTTGATCCGATTGGTTTAAGTCATTGCTTAGCAGATAGGATAACTGTTGTTCATTAGCCAGAGATAAGATCTCTTTTTGTAAGATACAACTTGAGTAAAGCAGCATTATATTCTTCACCATCGTCTTACAGTGGTCACTTCTTGGATTCATTAGAAACAAGGGGAGGCCATTTATCTCCACAAGCCCATCCCACCATTCAATCAGATCTTGCCTGACCTGCACCTCAACTCTATTTACCCACCTCTGCTCCATATCCTTGGTAACTTACCCACTGAAATCTTCAATTTCAGTCTTGAAAGCTTCAATTTTGAATGATCCCAGCACCCACAGCCTTTAGGAATCAAAGGCGGGTAAACCGAGTTGAGATAAAAGCAAAATACTGCGGATGCTGGAAATCTGAAACAAAAACAAAAATAGCTGGAAAAACTCAGCAGGTCTGACAGCATCTCCGGAGAGGGACACAGTTAACGTTTCGAGTCTGTATGACTCTTCCTCAGAAATGAGGAAATGTAGAAATGAGATGAAATAGCTGGTTGAGGAGGATGGGACAGGGAGAGCTGGATAGAGGGCCAGTGATAGGTGGAGGCAAAGAAGAGATTGCCAAAGATGTCATAGACAAAAGGACAAAGAGGTGTTGACGGTGGTGATATTATCTAAGGAATGTGCTAATGGTGACATTAAGGGTAGAAAGTAGGACGAATAAGGTACAGATAGCCCTAGTGGGGGTGGGGGTGGGGGAAAGGGATTGAAATAGGCTAAAAGGTAGAGATAAAACAGTAGATGGAAATACATTTAAAAATAATGGAAATAGGTGGGAAAAGAAAAATCTATTAAAAAATTATAAATTATTGGAAAAAGGGGGGTCAGAAGGGGATGGGGATGGAGGAGAGAGTTCATGATCTAAAGTTGTTGAATTCAATATTCAGTCCAGAAGGCTGTAAGGTGCCTAGTCGGAAGATGAGGTGCTGTTCCTCCAGTTTGCGTTGAGCTTCACTGGAACAATGCAGCAGGCCAAGGATGGACATGTGGGCATGAGAGCAGGGTGGAGTGTTGAAATGGCAAGTGACAGGGAGGTCTGGGTCATGCTTGCGGACAGACTGAAGGTGTTCTGCAAAGCGGTCACCCAGTCTGTGTTTGGTCTCTCCAATGTAGAGGAGACCACATTGGGAGCAACGAATGCAGTAGACTAAGTTGAGGGAAATGCAAGTGAAATGCTGCTTCACTTGAAAGGAGTGTTTGGGCCCTTGGACGGTGAGGAGAGAGGAAGTGAAGGGGCAGGTGTTACATCTTTTGCGTGGGCATGGGAAGGTGCCGTGGGAGGGGGTTGAGATGTAGGGGGTAATGGATGAGTGGACCAGGGTGTCCCGGAGGGAATGATCCCTACGGAATGCCGATAAGGGGGGTGAAGGGAAGATGTGTTTGGTGGTGGCATCATGCTGGAGTTGGCGGAAATGGCGGAGGATGATCCTTTGAATGCGGAGGCTGGTGGGGTGATAGGTGAGGACAAGGGGGACCCTATCATGTTTCTGGGAGGGAGGAGAAGGCGTGAGGGCGGATGCGCGGGAGATGGGCTGGACACGGTTGAGGGCCCTCTCAACGAACGTGGGTGGAAAACCTCGGTTAAGGAAGAAGGAGGACATGTCAGAGGAACTGTTTTTGAAGGTAGCATCATCGGAACAGATGCGGAGGAGGTGAAGGAACTGAGAGAATGGGATGGAGTCCTTACAGGAAGCGGGGTGTGAGGAGCTGTAGTCGAGGTAGCTGTGGGAGTCGGTGGGTTTGTAATGGATATTGGTGGACAGTCTATCACCAGAGATTGAGACAGAGAGGTCAAGGAAGGGAAGGGAAGTGTCAGAGATGGACCACGTGAAAATGATGGAAGCAAAATTAATATATTTTCCAGGTCCAGACGAGAGCATGAAGCAGCACCGAAGTAATCATCGATGTACCGGAGAAAGAGTTGTGGGAGGGGGCCGGAGTAGGACTGGAACAAGGAATGTTCCACATACCCCGTAAAGAGACAGGCATAGCTGGGGCCCAGGCGGGTACCCATAGCCACACCTTTTATTTGGAGGCAGTGAGAGGAGTTGAAGGAGAAATTGTTCAGTGTCACCTTTTATTTGGAGGCAGTGAGAGGAGTTGAAGGAGAAATTGTTCAACGTGAGAACAAGTTCAGCCAGACGGAGGAGAGTAGTGGTGGATGGGGATTGTTTGGGCCTCTGTTCGAGGAAGAAGCTAAGGGCCCTCAGACCATCCTGGTGGGGGATGGAGGTGTAGAGGGATTGGACGTCCGTGGTGAAGAGGAGGCGGTTGGGGCCAGGGAACTGGAAATTGTTGATATGATGTAGGGTGTCAGAGGAATCACGGATGTAGGTGGGAAGGGACTGGACAAGGGGAGAGAGAAGGGAGTCAAGATAACGAGAAATGAGTTCCATGGGGCAGGAGCAAGCTGAGACGATCGGTCTACCGGGACAGTTCTGTTTGTGGGTTTTGGGTAGGAAGTAGAAGTGGGCCGTCCGAGGTTGGGCGACTATCAGGTTGGAAGCTGTGGGAGGGAGATCCCCAGAGGAGATGAGGTCAGTGACAGTCCTGGAAACAATGGCTTGATGTTCAGTGGTGGGGTCATGGTCCAGGGAGAGGTAGGAGGAAGTGTCTGCGAGTTGACGCTCAGCCTCCGTGAGGTAGAGGTCAGTGCGCCAGACAACAACAGCACCACCCTTGTCAGCGGGTTTGATGACAATGTCAGGGTTGGACCTGAGAGAATGGAGTGTGGCAAGTTCAGAAAGTGACAGGTTAGAGCGGGTGAGAGGAGCAGAGAAATTGAGATGACTGATATCACGCCGACAGTTCTCAATGAAAAGATCAAGAGAAGGTAAGAATCCAGAGGGAGGGGTCCAGGTGGAGGGAGAATATTGGAGATGGGTAACAGGATCCGTTGAACAGGGAGAGGACTCCTGCCTAAAGACGTGAGCCGAGATATAGGTTGGTTGTGGTCTAATTGAATTGTGGAGCAGTCTCAAGGGGATAAATGTCCTCCTGTCCCTGCACGGACATGTCCCTCTGTTAACTGGATACTCAAGATGTACACAATACATTTTTCCCACAAGCAATAAGCATTCAAACTGTGAGTTCACTTCCACTGTTGACACTAGTAGCCACCAGTTACTCTTGTATTGAGTTTAACGTTAATGATGCAAATTTACAAGTGTCCGAGAAAAATCACAGGACCCTCAGGTTCAGCTCCTGGACTGAAAGCCAGAGATTAATTCAAGTGTTCCAGCCAATAAATCCCAATGTGGGAGATTTCAGGCAAGACAAAGAGAGAGGGAGAAAGAGAGAGAGAGGGAGAAAGAGAGAGAGAGAGAGAAAGAGAGAGAGAGGAAGAGAGAGAAAAAGAAAAATGAAAATAAATGAAATTTAAACAGCACATGCAGCCCCAGGATCCGAAATATTTTCTATTTTTCAGCAGTGGTGATGTTCTATTTAGCTTTCGTACTGGTTTCTCAGCCCCCTGCAGCTACGCTTTAATCTTTCCCCCTGGTAGCTACAATGGAGAGGGCGTCTTTACACCAAATATAACTTGCCTCACCACTGAATCAGAAGCCAGTGCAAAATGTTAACTTGGTGACTCACCGGCATGTCAGTAAACCTTTCCCCAGTGCTCAGTGTTTAAGTCAGTGAAAAACTGGCCATGTGGAAGAGGACAAGCTAGTCATTAGTATCATCACCCTCTGCTCCTCCTCCCACCCTCTCTCTCTTTACTCTCAATCCCAATGGGCTATGGCTCCTAACTCAAGGGTGATATCTATTATATCACATTTCTATACAAAGCATCCTAAATTCTCCAGTTTTAAACCCTCGTTCTATCTGTCCTCCAGGAACCCCTCAAAGTCTTCAGTACCTGATCCTGATTTCTTCAGCTTTATCTGTTTCTGTCCATGTTACGTTTGCTGAATAAACCTTTCAATGTGCTGTTGTAATACAAACAGATCTGCCAATTGAATATTTTTATATCTCAGTTCAAAGAAATCTTAATCCGTACATAATCCTGCTACAAGCGCAGAATCTCTCACTAAATAGACTAGTCCAGAAGTCATGCTGCAATTATATAGAACTTTGGTGAGACCACACCTAAAGCACTGTCTACAGTTTTGGTTTCCTTACCTATGGAAGGATATACCTGCCTTAGAGAGAATGCAACACAGGTTCACTAGACTGATTCCTTGAGTGAGGCGATTGTCCTATGAGGAGAGATTGAGTAGACATGGCCTAGATTCCCTGGCATTAAGAAGAATGATCCCATTGAAACAAAATTCTTAAAGGGTTTAACAGGGTAGATGCTGAGGGCCTCTCAGTCTGGAACTAGGGGTCATAGCTTAGGATAAGGGCTTGACCACTTTGGACTGAGATGAGGAGAAATTTCTTCACTCAGCGTGTTGTGAATCTTTGGAATTCTCTACCTCAGGGAGTTGCGGATGTTTTGCTGTTGAGTATATTTAATACAGAGGTAAATACATTTTAGGATTCTAAGGGATCAAGGGAAATGGGGAGCCGATGGCAAAGGAGGGTGAAGTAGTACATCAGCCATGATTTTACTGGTGGAGCAGGCCTGAGGGCCCAAATGGCCTATTCCTGCTCCTGTTTCTTGGGTTCTTGTACCTGTCAGGATTGTGTGTCAAGAATGTGGATTAGCCGAATGGTAACAATTTCCTCTCTCATGTCTGATTGTTGGAGAAAAGCTCCCGAAATGATAGGGACTAACCTTCAACATGAGGTAGGAACAATGATTGAGTTTTGCTGAGAAGAATATGCAACAATACTAGTTGGATGAGTGAAACTATTGGCCATTTAACCTTTTAACAATGATCAAGTTATATTTCTCTGGAGACCATTAGTGTGTTTGAGGCACCAGAGAGAAAAAAGAACTCTTGCATTTATGTAGCACCTTTCACATTCTCAGAATGCCCCAAAGTGCTTTACAGCCAATGAAGTATTTTTGAAGTGTAATCATTGTTGTAATGTAGAAATGCGACAGCAAATTTACAGACAGCAAGATCCCACAAACAACAATATAATAATGACCAGATCATCTGCTTTAATGACGTTGGTTGAAGGATAAATGTTGGCCGGGGACACTGGGGAAGTTCCCCTCCTCTTCTTCAAAATAATGACATAGGACTTTTTGCATCAGTTTGAGAGGACAGATGGTGCCTTGGCTTAATGTCCCATCCAAGAGAGAATCCAACCATCATCCCTTGACATTCATTGGCATTACCATCACTGAATCCCCCACTGTCAACATCCTGGGAGTTACCAAGGACTAGAAACTGAACTGGACTAGCCATATAAATACTGTGGCTACAAGAGCAGGTCAGAGGCTAGGAATCCTGCAATGAGTAACTCACCTCCTGACTCCCCAAAGCCTGTCCACCATCTACAAGGCACTTGTCAGGAGTGTGATGGAATACTCCCCACTTGCCTGGATGAGTGCGGATCTCACAACACTCGAGAAGCTCAACACCATTCAGGACAAAGCAGACCACTTGACTGGCACCACATCCACAAGCATTCACTCCTTCCAGCACTGACGGACAGTAGCAGCAGTGTGTACCATCTACAAGATGCACTGCAGGAATTCACCAAGGCTCCTTAGACAGCACCTTCCAAACCCACAACCACTACCATCTAGAAGGACAAGGGCAGCAGACACATGGGAACACCACCACCTGCAAGTTCCCCTCCAAGTCACTCCCCATCCTGACTTGGAAATATATCGCCGTTCCTTCACTGTCGCTGGGTCAAAATCCTGGAACTCCCTCCCTAACAGCACTGTGGGTGTACCTACACCACATGGACTGCAGCGGTTCAAGAAGGCAGCTCACCACCAGCTTCTCAAGGGCAACTAGGGATGGGCAATAAATGCTGGCCCTAGCCAATGAAGCCCACATCCCGTGAATGAATATTAAAAAAAAAATCCAAAAGCCAGCACCTGTGATAGCGCAGTATTCTCTCAGCACTGAGCGTGTTCACTCAGCATCATGTTTGCAGGTCTCTGAAGTCAGGTTTGGACCCACAAACTTCCTGAGCTCTGGATGAGTGTGCTAGCCACTGATTGCGAGTTGATGCTGATAACTCTAGAAACAGATGGTGACCCCATCAGGTACCCATTACTCCTTTCAATTGTGAAAATAAATCATCGCTTATTTTAAAATAATCTGTGGCAGATGTTATTTGGATCACAGACAAAAGGAGGTTTTATCCCTTCCTGAAAAGCTGTTATAGTTATGTTGTTGATTAAGTGAAGTGTGATGTGAACACTATCTGGGTTTAGGGCATCTCTGCTCTCCGATGTCAGTGAACCTGAATTTTACATCGACTGGACAGCACAGAAACAGGCCATTCAGCCCAACTGGTCCCTGCTGGTGCTTCTGCTCCATACAAACCTCACCACACTCCACATAAAAGCAAAATACTGCAGATGCTGGAAATCTGAAATGAAGTTAGAAATTGTTGGAAATACTCAGCATCTGTGGAGAGAGGAAGAGGGTTAACATTTCGAGTCTGTCACCTTTCATTCCTCCTATTCTACTTCATCTCACCTCAGCAATATAGCTTCTTATTCCTTCCTCCAAATTAAGTTTTTTTGGCCCAGCAGCTCCAATGTTGGGAAGAAATTGTTCAGAGTTAAAGCCGTTGGGTGGGGGGGGGGGCAGGGTGACTTTTCTTTTAACCTGTTCTGATTCTCAGTAATGCTGGCTGCACAGTCTCAGTAATCCGAGAATTGACTGCGTTACCAGACCCATGAAAGGTTCTCTGTCTCAATCTTCCTGCATCCCAGATTGGGCCAGATAGCGGTGATCGTAGCGTGGAAGATTGAGCAGTGACATATCTACAGCTCCCTCCCCCCTCCGCCATCTTCAGTTTCTCTCCCTCTGCAGGCTCCAGAATCCACATTAAGAGGAGGCTGAGCAGATGTTGGCAAATGTTTGCAATGAGCAATTTGGCAGAGGACAGCTTTACAAAGTAATACTCCACCCCGAAAAAAGAATCCTTGCCAATTAGCTACAATCACGTACATGAACAGAAGGAAAGATGTTAAGGAAATAACCCAAACATTGCCATCAGAGTTAATTGGCCAACAAAAGCAAATGATAATGTCTTGTCCCTCTCCCTATCCCCAGAACCTCCTCCAGCCCCACAACCCTCCAACATCTCAACCCTCCTCTGATTCTGGCCTCAGTTCCATCCCGATTTTAATCACTGCAGCACTGAGGGTCATGCCTTCAGTTGCCTGGGCCCCAAGTTCTGGATTTCTTTCCTAAGCACCTCTCTTCGCCCTTTGAAATGTTCCTTAGACCCCAGCTCTTTTACCAAAATTTTGGCATCGGTCCCAATATCCCCTTTATTGGCTCTGTGTCAAATTTTGTCTGATGACACTGCTGTCAAGCACCTTGGGATGTTTTACTACATTAAGGGCACTGTATAAATGCAAGTCATTACTGTTGCCATAAATCTCAGAGTTAACTGTCTTGCAGGAGTCTCCAGTTGGAGACTCAGGGTTGAAGATTGGGAGGTCACCCCTCAATCCCCTCCACCTTTAAAAGCCTCCCCCAAATCATTCTGTCCAAGCTCGCAGTCACCTCCCTTGTTCTCTCACAGGGTTAATTTCTCTCTGAACCCCCATGGGATGGTTTTAAATATTGTCAATGAGTCACTGTAGATTTCCATATGAAGATTTGAAAAATATTCTTTGATAGGCACGTTTTACTCAAAAACGTGACCAATACTTTTCCAGCAAGGTTTACAATTTCAGTGACCCCAAGACCAAAAACAACTATTGATGCACAATAGAGATTTTCTCCTCTGATCGCTGGCTACAAATAAAAAGGGAGTGCAGAGATTGTATTTTACTCAAACTTTGATATGAATCACCTCCTAGTGGCTCTGCTTACACTGGAACACAGTTTCCTCTCTTTTCAGTCTCATTGGTTTAACCTCCCTCTCCTCCCTCCATCCCCTCTCTCTCTCTGTTGGGAGTGTAGGAACAAGAAGATGCCATTCAGCCCCTTGAGACTATTCTGCTATTCAGTGAGACCGTGGCTGATTTGTACCCTATTTCCACCCTTGGCTCCATACCCTTTTATCCCCTTAGTCTAGCAAAATTCTATCGACCTCACATTTAAATTGATTGGTTGAGTGTGAGAGAGTTAGTTCTGTCCTTCTGAACTATCCACACCCCCTGCATGCTCCGTTAATTGAGGGATATAAGCCATCTTCAACATGCAGAGCAGCAGCCTCCACCAGCCTCTACTCTAACCCTTGGAAAATTGGGAAGTTGGCACAAGGGTCACACCTGCAAAAACAGTCCCAATTACCCCACGGTTTTTTGCACTTCGCTTTGGAGCCTCATGAGACTAACGTCCTGTAGTTGGTAACAGGGTCCCTCCAGCTTTTTGACAGCCTTAAACAGTTGAATACTTGAGCAGGATACACAAACCATCATCCTAGATTTGGTCCTGTCAAAATGCACAACATAGCCAACCATGAAATATTCAGAGTTTTGCGATAGAATTTGAATCAGGGTTTACTGTGCTTTGTCTACCTCACAACAATGACGTGAATTCATTCACCTCCCCAACATCAGACAACATCAATGATCATATCAAATAAAAATGAACAGCTGGCAAATTTGCATTTTTAGCAAGAATTAATAAGTTTTCATTACAGAAAACCTTTTCAATTCCGGCCATGTAAGTGGAATATTTTATTGCTTTTCTATTTTAGGTTCTTAAACTGCATTATCAGCTCTTGTAAAATCCACTAACAGCCCTGAATCAATGCTGTCATCAAATCAATTGATTGTTTTTTAACGTAAATTAATTTGGTTAATTACTGCATCCCAAAAATGGGAAATAAACTGGCAACTAGAATGAAGAAGGCCCTTGAACCTAAGAAAGAGAGACTTGCATTTACATAGCACCTTTCACAACTTCAGACGATCACAAAGTACTTTTTTGAAGTCTAGCCACTGTGGTGAAGCAGCCAATCTCCATAAAACTACAAACCACCAACAGCAAAGGGGTGGTAACTAAATCATTTGTTTGAGGGACAAATATTGTCCAGGACACTAGGGACAATTCCCCTCCTCTACTTCACATGGTCCTCATGGCATCTTTTCCATCCACCTGGGAGATCATGTAGGGGCCCCAGCTTAAAGCCTCACCTGAGAGACAATGCAGCACTCCCTCAGTACAGCAATGGGCGTGTCAGTCAAGATGAGGTACCAAAGTCTCTGGAGTGACAACCTTCTGGTTCTGAGGTAAGAGTTCTGCACTGAGCCCCAACTGATACATAAAATTAATGGGCCAACAATCCCTTGTTTAGCATTGGTAGCAATGAGGCTGGACTGAAGCAACTACTTAATATTTTATCCAGATAATAGCCACTAGGAAGAGTTTCACAGCGAGAGATTATGTCAGTTCACAGTTACACATTATGATGTAAAGAGTGAGAGAGAGACTACAACATCCTCTCACACATATGCTGCATTTTTAATAATAATTAGTTCAGTGAGTTTATGCTGATAGTTGTATTTTTCTTATAACTGATTTCTTCCTCTAATGGGTCAATTTCAGAGAATGGATACGAAGGATAGTGGAAATCTGGAACTCTCTGAGGTCAATTGAAAAAGTTCAAACTGCGATTAGACTTATGTTGGGTAAGGACATTAAAGGATATGGGGCCAGAACAGGTCAATGGAGCCATGGTATAGATTAGTCATTATCTAACTGAACAGCAGAACAAGCTTGAGGAGCTGAATAGCCTCCTCCAGTTCCTGTGTTTCTATACTCAGCTGGTGCTGAGGAATGAAAATTGTTCCACGTACCTGTCCTCAGACTAGAACTTTACCCACGTACAGCTTCACTTTGATATGGTGTTCACTCTTGTACCCTAGCCCTTCATCCAGTTTAGAGACCTCTATCAGGTCACCCCCTTGGCTGACTTCTTCTCCCTAGAGCATTAATCAAGTGTGCTGAGCAGTAAGTGTGCCAATTAGGAAAATGCCCTCTGTATGTCAGGCTTGTCAGATTCTGTAGGCAGTGAGGACCAAAGTCTAGACGTTGTTGCTAATATTGAGAGAATATTCAATATGTTAATATAACAGTTCTCTGCTATTGGAACATGGAGTTAACTCACTTGAATTTAACATAGTAACATCTTTATTGAAATGGTGGGCAGAGGTAGTGATGTGAATATGTTTCATCCAACATTGATTCAGGGCCGGGCTTAATCTACTTGCCCTGGATATGAACAGTACATCTTGTACAAAAATTTTTGAAGCAATTCCAATGTTTCTTTAGTCTATTGGGAAAAGCTTCCAGTACAGTTTATGACTACAGTAGGACTGCTGGACTTCCATTGATACTGCTGTTCGTCAACCCTTTCCAAAACATCCCAAAACGCCCGCATAGATGAAGAATCATGCCACCTGCCGATATGGAGGCTACCAATGTGCATGCAGCAAGAGTGCAAAAACAATGAGACAAAAATGACAAGAGTAGAATACTGCAGATGCTGAAAATCTGAGATAAAAACAGAAAATGCTGGAAATACTCAACAGGTCTGGCGGAATTTGAAGAGAGAAACAAAGTTAATGTTTCAGCTCGATGACCTTTCATCAAACGTTGACTCTGTTTCTCTTTCCAAAGATGTTGCCAAACCTGCGCCGTATTTCTAGCATTTTGTTGTGCCCTGGTCTTTGTTGGTCCTCAGTGAGGGAGTAGTGTTGGCCAAGACACCAGGAGAACCTCCTGCTCTTTCTTCAGTGCCACAGCTTAACATCTTACTCAAAGAACATTGCCTTGAAAGATGCTACATTCCCTCAGGAAGTGTCAAACCAGGTTAGGTGTTCAGAGAACAAAAGAAAGAACTTGCATTTCTTTAGCACCTTTCACGACCTCAACGTGTCTCAAAGTGCTTTATAGCCAAGTATCTACTTGTTGAAGTGTAGTCGCTGTTGTAATGCAGGAAAACGTGCCAGCCGATTTCTAGATGTAGGTTGAGGGATAAATAGTGGTCAGTAATACAAGACCATCAGAAATAGAAGCAGGAGTAGACCACATGGCCTGTCAATCCTGTCTGCCATTCAATATGATCATGGCTGATCTTGGGCTTCAACTCCATCTTCCTGCCAATTTCCCACATCCTTTAATTCCCTGAGACCAAAAATCTGTCTATCTCAGCCGAAAATATATTCAATGATGCAGCATCCACAACATTCTGGGGTAGAGAATTCCAAAGATTCATAACCCTTTGAGTGAAGTAATTTCCCTTCATCTCAGTCCTAAATGATCAGCCCCTTATCCTGAGCCTGTGACCCTAACTTCTAGGTCCCCCGACCAGCAGAAACAATCTGTCAGTGTGCACCCTATCAAGCCCTGTTAGCATCGTGTACGTTTCAATGAGATCACCTCTCACTCTTCTAAACTCCAGAGAACATAGGCCCAATTTACTCAGCCTCTCATCATAGGACACCCCCCTCATACCAGGGAACAATTTACTGAACCTTCTCTGTATCATCTCCAATGAAAGTATATCCTTAAACATGGAGGCCAAAACTGCACATAACATTCCAAATGTAGCCTCACCAAAAACCTGCACAATTGTAGAAAGCCATCTTTATTCCTCTACTCCAATCCCCTTGCAACAAAGGTCTACATGCCATTTTCCTTCCTAATTGCTTTCTGCACCTACTTGCTAACTTTGTGTTCCTTGTACGAGCATCACCCAAGTCTCTTTCAGCATCAACGCTTACAACCATCACACCTTTTCAAAAATATCCTGCTTTCCTACTCTTATGACCGAAGTGAATAACTTCACACTTCCCTCCATTATACTCCATCTGCCATATTGTCCATTCATTTAACCAGCCTATATCCTTGCAGCCTCTCTGTCTCCTCCCCACAGCTTACCTTCCCACCTAGCTTGGTATCATCAGCAAACTTAGATACATTGCTCCCTGTATCTTCATCCAGGTCATTAATATAGATTGTAAATAGCTGAGGCTCCAGGACTGATCCTTGTGGTACTCCACTATTCACTGCCTTCTAACTTGAAAAAGCCCTGTTTATACCCACTCTCTGCTTTCTATCCATTAACCAATCCTCAATCCATTCTTAAATATCACCCCCAACTCCAGGAGCCCTTATCTTACCTATTAACCTTTTGTGCAGCACCTTATTGAATGCCTTTTGGAAATCCAGGTATAGTACATCTACTGGTTCCCCTTTACCTACTGCACTAGATGGATCCTCAAAGAACACTAATAATTTTGACAAACAGGAGTTCCCAAGTCAAAACCATGGGCAGAATTTTTAGCTCAGTGGGTGGGCGCGTGCTCAACCTGACCGAGCATGAAATGACGTGCGTTGATGTTGGCTGAGTGTGCCAGCGTCAATGTGTAGCTGTGCAATACTTTGGACAATGGCTTCCAACAATTAAAAGGCCTGTTAAGGCCATTAAGTTATCAGCTGTCCTTAACTTTTCACTGCCTGTTCACCCTAATGGTTTACGGGCAGACGAAAAGGCCAAGCGGCCTTTGCATATTTTTCGAAACCTCATCCACGGCCAGGATGCGGTTCCCAAAAAGTACAAATGAAATAAAAACTTTTCATTTTTAATTAAAAACATGTTTCTGATCACGTGACAGAGTCACGTGAGGGGACATGTTTTACTGATTTTTTTCTGTTGCTTAATAATTTTTTCAATATATTTGTCAGCTCCCTGAGGCAGCTCTGTGTGCAGAGTCAGTGCTCAGCACTGCCACTCGTGTATCACACTGAGCGGGCCTTAATTGGTTGGCCAGCATGAAATCACAGTGTGGTGCCGATCGCGGGCGAAGGTTAGCTTCCTGACTGCCCTGGCCCCTCCTGCTAATCCCACACGCCAAGGGTAAAATTTTGCCCCATGTTGGCTTGTTCTGATCACACTATGCTTTATTAAGCGCGTTGTTACAACCTCCTTAATAATCATTCCAGCATTTTCCCAATTACTGGTCTTAGCTGACTGGCCTGTAGTTCATGGTTTTCTCTCTCTCTCCTTTCTTGAAAAGTGGTGTAACATTTGCCAACTTCCAATCACCCAAATCCAAGGAATTTTGGAAAATCATAGCTAGCACATCCGCTATCTCTGCAGTTATCTCTTTTAGAACCTGAGGGTGTAAGCCCTCAGGTCCTGGGGATTTGTCGCATTTTGGTCCCTCAAGTTTCTCCAATATGTTATCTCTGCTGATATTAATTTCCCCAATTTCCTCATTCTTTTTAACCCCGAGGTTATTGTTTATTTCTGTTGTAAAACTTACGTTTTCTACTGTGAAGGTAGACACAAAATATTTATTCAGTGCCTCCACCATTTCCTCATTCTTCATAATAATTCCTCCTGTCTCTGCGTCTAAGGGACTGATGTTTAGTGCAGCTACTCTTCCTTTCTATATACTTATAAAAGCTCTGACAATCTGTCTTTATATTTCTGGCTAGTTTACTTTCATATTCTTTTTATCAACTTTTTGCTGGTCCTTTGTTGGTTTCCAAATCTCAAACTTGTTACTGTTTTTAGCAGCATTGTAAGTCTTTTTTAGTCCAATACTATCCTTAACTTCCTGAGTGAACCACAGATGGGTCCTTCTTGCCGAGTTTTTGTTTTTCAATGGAATGTATTTTTGTTAAACATTTTGAATCGTTTCTTTAAATGTTTCCAATTGTTCATTTACCTCCCTACCCTTTAGTCTATTTACCCAATTAATCTCAGCCAATTCCCCTTCATACCTATGTAATTGACTTTGTTTCAGTTTAAGAATCTTGTTTGAGATTGGAGCATGTCACTTTCAATTTAACTTTAAATTCAATGATGTTATGATCACTATTTCCCAGAGGATCTTTTACAATGACATATTCTAATTAACCCTGCCTCATTACACAATACTAGATCTAAGGTAGCTTTATCCCTGGTTGTTTCCACAATCTATTGATCCAGAAACTGTCACACAAACTCATCTTCTAGACTACACTTGCCAACCTGATTGCTCCAGTCTATATGAGGATCTAAGTCCCCAACAATTATTACATTTCCTTTGTCACAAGCTCCAATAATTTCTTCCGAAAAAGAGTCATATGGACTCGAAACATTAACCCTGTCTCTCTCTCCACCGATGCTGCCAGACCTGCTGAGTTTTTCCAGCACTTTTTTGTTTTTATTTTAGATTTCCAGCATCTGCAGTATTTTGCTTTCATCCAATAATTTCTTGTTTAATGCTCTGTCCAATGGTATAACTGCTGTTGGGAGGCCTAAAAACTCCCCCTACCAGTGTTTTCTGACTCTTGCTAATACTATTTCCACCCATGCGGATTCTACTTCACGATCTTCAGAGGCCCAGATCCTTTCCCACTAATTTCCTTATGTCATCCTTTACTATCAGAGCTATTCCGCTGCCTTTGCCATCTTGTCTGTCCTTCCGAAATATTGTGCACCCTGGAATATTTATCACAACCTTGATTACCTTGTGATCATGTCGCTGTAATGGCGATTATATCTAAATCAGTTACCTCTATTTGTGTCACTAATTCATCTATCTCATTGCAGATGCTCTGTGTATTCAGATCAAGAACCTGTATTTTCATTTTTTTACTTCTATTCCCTGCAATGTCCTTATTCGCCGATGTCCAATTTTTGTTAAGTTCTCTGTCCCTTCCTGTCCCACTCTGCTTGTCTTTATCCACGTCACCACGATGTTCCGATACCTCAACATTTCTCATTGGATTTCTAAATCTCCCTTCACCCGAACCCTCCCCCACTCTGTTAGTTTGAAGCCCTGTCCACAGCCCTAGTTATACGATGGGCCACCACACGGTTCCCAGCCCAGTTCAAGTGAAGACCATCCCAATAGAATAGCTCACTCTTCCCTGAGAACAGATTCCTGTGCGCCATGAATCGAAACCCCTTCTTCCCACACCACTCTGAGCCACGTGTTCGATTCTCTAATCTGCTTGACCCTTTGCCAATTGGCGCGTGGCTCGGGTCACAATCCAGGGAGTAATGCGGGGAGCTCTCCTGCTCCTCTTCAAAGTAGCGCCATAGAATCTTGCACATCCACCTGAAAAGGGCAGATGGGGTATCAGTTTAATGCCTCAAGTGAAAGATGGCACATCCAGCAGTGTGGCTTTGCCTCAGTGCATCATTGGGGGAGTCAGCCTAGATTTTCTGCTCATGTCCCTGGAGTGGGGTTTGAACCCACAACCTCCTGATTCAGAAATGAAAGCAACTTTGTAGCCAACATTTTCAAGTGTAGCTCGATTACTGCTTTTGATCAAAACCCAATACAATTTCTACATTTAAATATCATTAGTAGCAACTGTTAATGGCTTACCTTCCTCTTCTGTGTTGTACAGGCACACTGTCCCATCTAGAGACAAGGCATCTAAATGCCCACGCAAAGGAAGATCCCATGCAGATGAAATTTGGGCTCTCACTATAAATCCATTGGCACATCGAAGTGGTTGATCAGGAATACACAGGCACTCATTTGGTACCCAGCTATATCTCAGTTCAATTGATTATGCCAGCAAATGTATCCTCCTTAAAATTAAACCAATTGGCAATTCGTTTACCTGGCTTTTTTTTACAGAATGAGGAACGAGACTTTCACCCATTCCCTTATCTGTATTTCAAAATCTTGCTCTCCCTCGATATCAGAATGATTCCTCCAGTCTAACAAATTCTCTTCCTGCTATAAAAAGTCAATTCCTCTTCCACGACCAGAACAATCACATCAACTTCATTTTGATGGGAAATAAAGAGAGTCGCAGGTGAGCAGTGTTGCTGAGACTGAGTGAACGACTGAGTAACTGCTACACACTGAGAGGCACTGCATCTGTTCAACGCTTGCAGGCTTGGCAGTAAAGGATTAGATGACTGTGGGGATATGAATTAGATTCACCGAGGGAGATGATATCCGAAAGTCTATTCCAGCGTCAGGAAATACAGCTACAGAGGTGCCTTTTAATGCTGCTCTCTTTATATCAAAACAAACATTCAGGAGTTCAAACCTTGCATTATCAGGCTGAAGATTAATAGAAAGCTCCAGAATGAACCAGCTCCCAATTATCTATAGCTATTTACTAACTGATCCGATATTTCTTGCTGAAATGATTTAATTAACAGCTATTAACTAGATGAGGCTAATTATAATAGAATCCCATGACACAGAAGGAGGCCATTTGGTCCATCATGTCCATTCTGGTTTATTTGAAACTGCTATCCAATTAGTCCCACCCACCCCGGTGCTCTTTGCCCATCAGCCTACAAAGGTTTCCTTTTTAAGTATTTATATAATTCACTTTTGAAAGTTACTGTTGTATCTGCTTCCACCACCCTTTCAGACAGAAAATTCCAGATCGCAACAATTCACTGCATTAAAAATAATTGTCATTATTTCTCCTTTTGACAATTATCTTAAATCTCAGAGTCAAGGATCCTCTGGGCCATAGCAATCATAACGTGATAACATTTCCACATTCAGGTGAAAGGGGAAAAATTTGGATTGAAACTAGTGTCTTAAATTGAATAAAGGCAGTTACAAGGGTATGAAGATAGAGTCGGCTCAAGTAGAATGGGAGAGTAGGTTAAAAGGTAAAACAATAGAGAAGGGGTAACAGAAACTTACTGAGATATTTCATAACTCTCAACAATGATGTATTCCATTGAGGAAGAGAGACTCTACCAGAAGGATGCACCATCTGTGATTAACTGAGCAAGTTAAGGATAGTATCAAGTTGAAAGAAAATATGTACAAAGCTCCAAAGATTAGTCCTAGCCCAGAAGTTTGGGGAAATTTTATAAACCAGCAAAGAATGATTACTAAGTAAATAAATAAAGAAGGAGAAATTGGAATATGAGAGAAAATTAGCAAGAAATATAAAAACAGACAGTAAAGTATGAGTACAAGTATACTTGTATAGAAACATACATAAAAAGGAAAAGCATAGTGACGGTGAGTGTTGGGCCCTTAGAGAATAAGACTGGGAAATTAATAATGGGAAAAAAGGAAATGGCAGAGACTTTGAAAAAGTATTTTCTTATCTATCTTCAGGAGACGCAAAGAGCATCCCAAGGGTAGTGGGAAATCAAGAGGCAAAAAGCAGGGAGGAACTTAAGACAATCACCATCACGACAATGAAATTACTAGGAAAGCTAATGGAACTAAAGGGTGATAAGCCCTATGGACCTGATAACCTGTATCCTAGACTCTTAAAAAAAAGTGGCTGTAGAGATAGTGGATGTGTTAGTTATAATTTTCCAAAATTCCCTAGATTTTGGAATGGTCCCAGTGGATTGTAAAACTGCAAATATAACACCACTATTCAATGAAGGAGGGGAGAGGGGGGGAGGGGAGCAGAAAACTATAGACCAGTTAGGCTAACCCTGTCACTGAGAAAATGCTGGAACCCATTTTTAAGGAGGTACTAGCAGGACATTTAGAAAATCATAATACAATCAGGCAGAGTCAACATGGTTTTGTGAAAGGGGAATCATGTTTAACAAATTTATTAGAGTTCTTTTAAGATGTAACAAGCAGGGTAGATAAAGGGAAACCAATAGATGTGGTGTAATTGGATTTCCAAAAAGCATTTGATAAGGTGCCACATAAAAGGCTGTTGCACAAATTAAGAGCTTAAGGTGTTGGGGATGATATGTTAGCAAGGATAGCGGACTGGCTAACTAACAAGAAACAGAGAGTTGGGTTAAATGCCCCAAGGAGAAAAAATAATAAAACCTGGGAAATAAGAGTACTGGTCTGAACTGGTGTTCCATTTTAAGGTATAGAAGACCAGTTCAAACCAGCACCCTTACTTCCCAGTTTTTACTTGTTTTTTCTTTTTGACCCATTTCAGGAGGGAAAACTGTAACTAGTGGAGAGCCAAAGGGATCAATGCTGGGGTCTCAACTATTTGCAGTCTACATTAGTGATTTAGATGAAGGGACCGAGTATATTGTAGCCAAATTTGCTGATGATACAAAGATAGATAGGAAAGCAAGTTGTGAGGAGGATACAAAGAATTTGCAAGGGATATAGCCAATTTAAGATTGTCAGACAAGCTCGCAGTATGGCAAATTTGTGTGTACTGGAAGCTACATGTATTAACAGACTGGGCCCAGTTCTTTGCAGACAGAAAGAACATGTACACACATTGCACCTGTTTCAGCCAAACAAAATAAGTGACAGCCATTCGCCGGTTCATTCCTCAGAGCAATGCTTGACTCTAACCAATCAGAGTCAAGCTGCCTGCTTTAACTTTCAAACAATGCTTGGTAGTTAACTGTTAGTCATCATTAACTGGTGCATTCTCCATGGCAGCACCTCTACCAATCAGAGTCCACTTGTCAACCAATCAGCACTCTCGTATAGTATAAAGTTGTATTCTTGTGGTATTCTTGTGATTGTCCTGATGAGTACAAGATGAAAAGTTTCAACAAAACATATTCTTTCCAGCAATGCTCAGGCTCTGTCTCCCCAAGTGACCATTTGGATATGGATAAGATAAGTGAGTGGGCAAAAAATTGGCAGGTGGAGTTTAATGTGAAAATGTGAGGTTGTCCATCTTTGGCAGGAAGAATAGAAAAGCAGAATAGTATTTACATGGAGAGAGACTGCAGAAAGCTGCAGTACAGAGGGATCTGGGTGTCCTTGTACAGGAATCACAAAAAGTCAGCATGCAGATACAGCAAGTAATTAGGAAGGCAAATGGAACGTTCACCTTTATTGTAATAAAGGGGATGAAGTATAAAAGTAGGGAAGATTTACTGCAGCTGTACAGGGCATTGGTGAGACCACATCTGGAACACTGTGCACAGTTTTGGTTTCCTCACTTAAGGAAGCAGTTCAGAGAAGGTTCATTCAGCTGATTCCTGGAATGAAGGGACGATCTTATGAGGAAAGATTGAGTAAGTTGGGCCTATACTCGGTGGAGTTTAGAAGAATGAGAGATATATAAGATTCTGAGGGGCATTGACAGGGTGGATGCTAGGGGGATTTCTCCTCATGGGGGAATCTAGAATTAGGGGGTACAGTTTAAAAATAAGGGGTCTCCCATTTAAGATGGAGATGAGAAGGAACTTCTTCTCTCAGTAGGTCACTAGTGTTTGGAATTTGCTTCTCTAGCAAGCAGTGGGGGCTGGGTCATTGAATATATTCAAGGCTGAGTTAGACGGATGTTTGATTGGGAATCAAGGAGATCAAGGGTTATTGGGGACCGGCAGGAAAGTGGAGTTGAGGCCATAATCAGATCAGCCAAGATCTTACTGAATGGTGGAGCAGATTCAATGGGCCAAATGGTCTACTGCTGCCCATTTTGTTATGCTCTTATAATCTGTGTCCTTTGCTTACTGACCATCTTGCCAGTGGAAACAGTTTCTCCTTATTTACTCTGTCAAAATCAGTCATGGTTTTGAACACCTCTATTAAATCTCTCCTTAATGTTCTCTGCTCTAATGAGAACAATCACAGCTTCTCCAATCTCTCTACATAACTCAAGTCCCTCATCCCTGGTACCATGCTAGTAAATTGGTGCTGTTCTGAGTAATCTCCCCTCTTCAGTTCCCTGCAGTGAGTTCCATGAAGGATATCGAGAGGATAACATGTACTGTCCCTGCCTCTTCATCACTTTTCATTCTGGCCGTACACATGACTTCTCAATAACACACAGTCAGAACATTTGCACCTCAGAACATCACTGCAGGAGTTCCTCAGGGTAGTGTCCTCAGCCCAACCATCTTCAGCTGCTTCATCAATGACCTTCCTTCCATCATAAGGTCAGAAGTGGAGATGTTCGCTGATGATTGCACAATGTTCAGCACCATTCGCGACTCCTCAGATACTGAAGCAGTCCATGTCCAAATGCAGCAAGACCTGGACAATATCCAGGTTTGGGCTGACAAGTGGCAAGTAACATTCACACCACACAAGTGCCAGGCAATGACCATCTCCAACAAGAGAGAATCTAACCACTGCCCCATGACATTTAATGGCATTAGCATCACTAAATACCCCACAATACATATCCTGGGAATTACCATTGACCAGAAACTGAAGTGGGCTAGCCATATAAATACTGTTGCCAAAAGAGCAGGCCAGAGGTTAGGAATCCTGCAACGAGTAACTCACCTCCTGACTCTCCAAAGCCTGTCCACCATCTACAAGGCACAAGTCAGGAGTGTGATGGAATACTCCCCACTTGCCTGGATGAGTGCAGCTCCCACAACACTCAAGAAGCTCGACACCATCCAGGACAAAGCAGCCCACTTGATTGGCACCACATCCACAAACATTCACTCCCTCCACCACCAACACACAGTAGCAGCAGTGTGTGTACCATCTACAAGATGCACTGCAGGAATTCACCAAGGCTCCTTAGACAGCACCTTCCAAACCCATCTAGAAGGAAGAGGGCAGCAGATACATGGGAACACCCCCACCTGGAAGTTCCCCTCTGCCATTCTGCTTTTCCTACTAAAGTGGATAATTTCACACTTATCCACATTTTACTGCATCTGCCCTGTACTTGCCCGTTCACTCAACTTGTCTAAATCGCCTTGAAGCCTCTTTAAGACCATAAGACCATAAGACATAGGAGCAGAAATTAGGCCATTCAGCCCATCGAGTCTGCTCCGCCATTCAATCATGGCTGATAAGTTTCTCAGCCCCATTACACCCTCCTCACTGCTCACATTCCCACCTAGTTTCGTGTCATCAGCAAACGTGGAAATATTATAATTAGTTCTCTTATCCAAGTCGTTGATATATATCATGAACAGCTGGGGCCCAAGCACTGATCCCTGTGGTACCCCACTAGTCACCGCCTGCCACTCCAAAAAAGACCCATTTATTCCTACTCTCTGTTTCTCGTCTGCTAACCAATTCTCAATCTAATAGGCCAGACAGGATCTCTGATTCCTTACTTTAGACTTAGACTCATTACCTCCAGTCCTGTGCAGGACACTGGGCAGTAAAACTCCACCATGGAGTTTTGTCCATCACAACCTCTTTCTCTCCAGCCCAGGTGGTGTCCGAAACTGGAAGGTCCTCCTTAAATGTACTTCACCAGATCTTCTTCTTCCATCTGGTTGTGTCCATTCGACTGTGGCTTTGGCAGGGCATTCACTCGGGAGGCAAAGGACATGTCCTGCCTGCATCCCTCGTCTCTCTGTCACAATGTCCCACAGATGCCTCTGACCAGTCCTGTGTAGCACTTCTTTGTTTTTGATCCTGTCTCTCCATGTGATGCCCCTACGTAGACAGCACTTATACAGATACCCAACTTGCGTGGCACCTTTACTGTTCTGGTCCATGTCTCGTTGATACAGATTGCAGTCGATACTATGGACATGTAGAGTCGCAGCTCCCTGGCTGTGTCGATGGTGTTGGCTGTCTGCACCGTGTGGAGCCACTCCGAAACCGGTGCTGCCTGTTGCTGATACCTGTGTGGATCTCGACCTCTACATCCCTCCCCCTGGAGGTGTTGCTTCCTGGGTGGGGGACCTGGTTGATGTCCTTGATGTTCTGGCACCCGATGGTTGTGGGAGGGCCTTGTTGCTGTCCAGTCATCATTGTCTTGGTCTCCGCACAGCCGGTGTGAAGACCAGCCTTTGCGCCACCACTTCTAAGTGTATTGATCTTGTCTTGAGGCATATGTGGTTTCTTGGTCAATAAAGTAATGTCATCTGCAAAATCCAGGTGTGTCACCTGGTGGTGTTGCTATGGGAAACCACCATTGCCCACCTCATGATGAATTGAGTAACTAAGAGGAGAAGGATCGGAGAGAGTCTGCGGTCTCCTGCTGAAGGAGTTTGTGGTGCCTGATGCAGCCGCTGGAGGGATGGTAAAAAGCTTTGAAGATGTTAATAACCTGCTCTGGAACGTCGGACTGCCTTGCGATCTCATTCAAAAGGCAGCACCTATGACAGTGCAGCACTCCCTCACTACTGCACTGGGAGGGTCAGCCTAGATATTGGGTTCAAGTGGATGGAGTGGGGCTGGCACTCACAATCTCCTGATTCTGACGCAGGAGTCCCACCCACGGAGTCTCTGTTCACGTCTGAACATAACTCAGTTCCGCACCAGACAGTGAGTTCCAAGCAGAACCTCCTGTGTTTCTAACCACATACGAGAAGTTCACATTCTGGCAAAACGAGCTTGAGAAACATTTCCCTTTGTGGAGGTGGATCCTGACCTATATTTACTGAGATTATCCCTGCTTAGCCAGGAACAGATTTCAATCCCACTCACCATACTCCGCTTGTTCCGTTTTATCCTTTTACAGACCCACAGGATGGTGTGGACACAATGGGAGGGGAATCACACCGTGAAAGATTAATAACAAAATAATTCACCTGAAATTTTTGCCTGCTTGCTCAGCAAAATCATTAGCAAAAGAATTAACCGGCCGGGGCTCCTTTCTCTGGAGGTGAGAGTATTTGGGGGCGTGGGGCAGACTGTGTGACCTGATAAAGGTCTTTAGACTACGAGAGGGAATAGATGGATAGAAAATGGATCCGCTTGGGCAGTAAGACCAGAACCACAGCTCATAAATCTAAGAGAGGCACGAGTGAATCCAGTCGGGAATTCAGGAGAAATTCCTTCACCCAGAGAGTAGTGAGGCTACGGAACTCCCAGGGAGCAGTTAAGACAAATAATCCAGGTGTATTTCAGGGGATGAAAGAGAAAGGAATAGAAATAGATCGGGTGAGATGAAGCAGGGGGTTGGAGGAGGTCCATGTGAAGCTGAAACATCAGTACGGAACAGATGGGCTGAATGGCCTATTTCTGGGCTGTAAATACTGTGTGATAGTGTGAAAAAACCTGACTTCTGTTGAAAACGTTGGTTGATTTATATAAACTCACTTAACAACCTCAGTGTGGTTGACAGGCCCCTTGACTGTGTCCGTCGCATTTCCTGCACTTCTGCTCTCACCCCTTCCTCTCCCTCCCAGGCCCACAATAGGGTTCCGCTTGTCCTCTCCTTACACCCCCCACCCCCCCCCCCACCCCCCCCCAATCAGCCTCCATATCCAACAGATCGTCCTCCGCCATTTTCACCAGCTCCAGATCGATGCCTCCACCAAACACATCTTCCCCTCCCCTCCCAGCATTCCCTCCGTGACACGTTGGTCTACTCCTCAGTCACCCCCAGCATTCCCTCCCTTTCCTACAGCACCTTTCCACGCAAACACAGGAGATCCAACACCTGGCCTTTTATCCCCTCGCTTCCCACCAACCCAGGCCCCAAACTCCCCTTCAGCTGGAACAACAATTGACGTTTACTAAATCATACTCACTGCTCACAATGCCATCTCTCTACAATGGGGAGAACAAATACAAAGGTTGTGGAACACTTCCATTCGGTACCCGGGTGTGTCCCAGAACTCCTGGCTGCCTGTTGTTTTATTTCCTCACTTTTCTCTCACACTGACATCTCTGCCCTCGGCCTGCTGTGGTGTTCCAGTGAAGCTCAATGCAGGCTTGAGGAACAGCGCCTCATCTTTCAGTGAGGCACTTTCTAGCCTTCCAGACTCAATTTTGAGTTCACCAATTTAGGAGTGTAATCCCCGCCCCCATTCTGTTTCCTTTTTCTTTGCTGCTTTCGATTTAATCCCATGTTTCCCTTGTTTCTGCTTTTGGGTGGCAGCTGTTCATCATTCTGCCATTCGCACCTCCTCGAGACACGTCTTATCTTTCTTCTCTTTCCCCATTGCCACTCCCTTTGCTCTTGCTCCATCATCCCTATTGTTACTTGATCTCTCCTGTTTTCCACCTTATTACAGACCTGCCCACTTGTTCCTTTTCCACCCTCCCCCTCCCTTTCACTCGCTGGAAACCTATCGTGTTACAAACTTTTCCTGGTCCTGAGGAAACATCATCGTCCTGAAGCGTTAACTCTGGTTCTCACTCCAGATGCTGCCAGACCATTTTTATTATTCATTCACGGGATGTGGGTGTCGCTGGCTGGGCCAGCATTTATTGCCCATCCCTAATTGCCCTTGAGAAGGTGGTGGTGAGCTGCCTTCTTGAGCCGCCGCAGTCCATGTGGCGTAGGTACACCCACAGTGCTGTTAGGGAGGGAGTTCCAGGATTTTGACCCAGCGACAGTGAAGGAATGGCGATATATTTCCAAGTCAGGATGGTGAGGGACTTGGAGGGGAACTTCCAGGCGGTGGTGTTCCCATCTATCTGCTGCCCTTGTCCTTCTAGATGGTAGATGGGTGTGGAAGGTGCTGTCAAAGGAGTCTTGGCGAGTTCCTGAGCATTTCCAGCACTTTCTGGTACTCTTTCACCTATGTCACTGTTGCCTCTCTCCCAGTTCAATAGAGTTAGAGACCACAGACTCTTTTAAAAAAATGCAGGGCTCATGTGAAGATTGCAGCGGGTGGAGCACAGGCTAAATACAAAACTGGAATAAATAGAAACATGTACACGAGGAGAGAGAGAGAAACCCGAAATAATGAACTTCTCAGGTGCAGTGACAACAAAGCTACATCTTGGGTAAATTTGTCAATGTCACATGATGGCTGATGTGCAAACTTGGACTGTGATTCGCCAATTATTTTAAAAGGGTCACTTTCATTACTCTAATTATTCGAATCAATTTCACTTCAACTGTCTCAGCACAGAACTGGTAACAGACAGGAACATTACTCACAGTAAAAACCACTTATATAACTTTCCAATATGGAGTGTTGCACCTTCAATCGCCTTGCTCCAAATGCAATGTCTCAAATAAGCCTCGATACAGTTCCAGCTTTTACCACAAAGTTCATTTTCTCAGGATGGTGTCTCATCGACTGGCAACATTCGCTCGTCAAAACTACCCCATCCAGGGTGTCAGTCTGGGCACAGTGGTAGCACTCTCACATCTGAGTCACAGAGTTAAGTACAAAATCCAGGCTGACACTTCAACACAGTGGCAGAGTGCTGAATCTGAGATGGTCAGTACTGAGGGAGTGCTGCATTGTCGGAGGGTCAGTACTGAGGGAGTGCCGCACTGTCGGAGGGTCAGTACTGAGGGAGTGCCACACTGTCAGAGGGTCAGTACTGAGGGAGTGCTGCACTGTCAGAGGGTCAGCACTGAGGGAGTGCCGCACTGTCGGAGGGTCAGCACTGAGGGAGTGCCGCACTGTCGGAGGGTCAGCACTGAGGGAGTGCTGCACTGTTGGAGGGTCAGTACTGAGGGAGTGCTGCACTGTCGGAGGGTCAGTACTGAGGGAGTGCTGCACTGTTGGAGGGTCAGTACTGAGGGAGTGCTGCACTGTCGGAGGGTCAGTACTGAGGTAGTGCTGCATTGCCGGAGGGTCAGTACTGAGGGAGTGCCGCACTGTCAGAGGATCAGTACTGAGATAGCGCTGCACTGTCGAAGGGTCAGTACTGAGATAGCGCTGCACTGTCGGAGGGTCAGTACTGAGATAGTGCTGCACTGTTGGAGGGTCAGTACTGAGAAAGTGCTGCACCGTCGGAGGGTCAGTACTGAGGGAGTGCTGCATTGCCGGAGGGTCAGTACTGAGGGAGTGCCGCACTGTCAGAGGATCAGTACTGAGATAGCGCTGCACTGTCGGAGGGTCAGTACTGAGGGAGTGCTGCACTGTTGGAGGGTCAGGACTGAGAGAGGGCTGCATTGTCGGAGGGTCAGTACTGAGGGAGTGCTGCACTGTCAGAGAGTCAGTACTGAGGGAGTGCTGCACTGTCAGAGGGTCAGTACTGCGGGAGTGCTGCACTGTTGGAGGGTCAGTACTGAGGGAGTGCTGCACTGTCAGAGGGTCAGTACTGCGGGAGTGCTGCACTGTTGGAGGGCCTGTACTGAGGGAGTGCAGCAGTGTCGGATGGTCAGTACTGAGGGAATGCCGCACTGTGAGAGGGTCAGTACTGAGGGAGTGCTGCACTGTCTGAAGGTCATTACTGAGGGAGTGCTGCACTGTCAGAGGGTCAGTACTGAGGGAGAGCTGCACTGTCAGAGGGTCAGTACTAAGGGAATGCTGCACTGTTGGAGGGTCAGTACTGAGGGAGTGCTGCACTGTCGGAGGCTCAGAACTGAGGGAGTGCTACACTCTTGGAGGGTCAGGACTGAGGGAGTGCTGCACTGTCAGAGGGTCAGTACTGAGGGAGAGCTGCACTGTCAGAGGGTCAGTACTAAGGGAATGCTGCACTGTTGGAGGGTCAGTACTGAGGGAGTGCTGCACTGTCGGAGGCTCAGAACTGAGGGAGTGCTACACTCTTGGAGGGTCAGGACTGAGGGAGTGCTGCACTGATGAAGGGTCAGTACTGAGGGAGTGCAGTACTGTGGGAGGGTCAGTACTGACAGGGTGCTGCACTGTCGGAGGGTCCGTACTGAGGGAGAGCTGCACTGTCAGAGGGTCAGCACTGAGGGAGTGCTACACAGTCGGAGGGTCAGAACTGAGGGAGTGCTGCACTGAAGGAGGGCCTGTACTGAGGGAGTGCTGCAGTGTCGGAGGGTCAGTACTGAGGGAATGCTGCACTGTTGGAGGGTCAGGACTGAGGGAGTGCCGCACTGAAGAAGGGTCAGTATTGAGGGTGTGCTGCACTGTCGGAGGGTCCGTACTGAGGGAGTGCTGCAATGTCAACGGGTCAGCACTGAGGGAGTGCTGCACTGTGGGAGGGTCAGTACTGAGGGAATGCTGCACTGTCAGAGGGTCAGTACTGAGGGAGTGCTGCACTGTCAGAGGGTCAGTACTGAGGGAGTGCTGCACTGTCAGAGGGTCAGTACTGAGGGAGTGCTGCACGTCAGAGGGTCAGTACTGAGGGAGTGCTGCACTGTCGGAGGGTCAGTACTAAAGGACTGCTGCACTGTCAGAGGGTCATTACTGAGGGAGTGCTGCACTGTCAGAGGGTCAGTACTGAGGGAGTGCTGCACTGTCAGAGGGTCAGTACTGAGGGGTGCTGCACTGTACGAGGGTCAGTACTGAGGGAGTGCTGCACTGTCAGAGGGTCAGTACTGAGGGAGTGCTGCACTGTCAGAGGGTCTGTACTGAGGGAGTGCTGCACTGTACGATGGTCAGTACTGAGGGTGTGTCATACTTTCAGAGGGTCAGAACTGAGGGGTGCTGCACTGTATGAGGGTCAGTACTGAGGGTGTGTCTCACTTTCAGAGGGTCTGTACTGAGGGAGTGCTGCACTGTCAGAGGGTCAGTACTGAGGGAGGGCTGCACTGTCAGAGGGTCAGTACTGAGGGAGTGCTGCACTGTCAGAGGGTCAGTACTGAGGGAGTGCCGCACTGTCAGAGGGTCAGTACTGAGGGTGTGCTGCACTGTCAGAGGGTCAGTACTGAGGGAGTGCTGCACTGTCAGAGGGTCAGTACTGAGGGAGTGCTGCACTGTCAGAGGGTCAGTACTGAGGAAATGCTGCACTGTCAGAGGGTCAGTACTGAGGAAATGCTGCACTGTCAGAGGGTCAGTACTGAGGGTGTGTCTCACTTTCAGAAGGTCAGTACCGAGGGCGTGCTGCACTGTTGGAAGTGCCATCGTTTGGAGAGATGTTAAACTGAAGCCCCATTTGCTCTTTCAGGTGAATGTAAAAGATCCCTTGACATTATATCGAAGAACAGCCGGGGGCATTGTTCCCAGTGTCCCGGCAAACAATTATCTCTCGATTAACATCACGAGGACAGATTATCTGGTCATTATCACATTGCTGTTGGTGGGATCTTGCTGTGCACAAATTGATCATTGCCCTTCCCACATTAAAGCGGTGACCACAATTCGGAAGTGGCCCATTGGCTGTAAAATGATGTGGGATCCCCTACACCAAGGTATTGAGCAGCAGGTCAAAGGGAAGCGAGTGTGGCTGTCACCCTGCTGACACACTCCACCCAACACAGAGCTGCGTGAAGCTAATCCTCCTGTCTCTCTCAATGCTCATTCACAGGGTCTGCAGTAGCCGGGAATGGATTGGGAGGTTCCTCCAGTCTCCCACTGTCATCTGAGATCTCACCAGCCCCATGGAGAACACGCCAGGGGGTGAGGAAGGGGTTCAGCTGCACCCAGCTCACCTACAAAGCCTGTTTGCTGTCTAGGATTCTTCAGCCACTGACATCTTAACAAAATGTTACCTAAAACCAAAGGGCTTAAAGAAAGTGGAAGCATTTTGTTTTGTTCTCGCCCCTGGTGATGTTTTCTCCTGGATTTCTCTTGGGAGGCTCCAGAGCATCGAGCTGAGCCAGCACTCCCCCTGTATTTACATTCCCAAACTTTCACACGTCACATCCCAAACTATCCAGCAGCCTTTCACTGACTGGGAGAATGGGATCTCCCCTCGTGGGCAGCAGAAAGAAAAGAGGACGTGAGTGAGTGTCAGAGTGAGTGTGAGTGAATGTGAGTGAGAGTGTGTGTGAGAGTGAGTGTCAGAGTGAGCCAGTATGAGTGTGAGAGTGTGTGAGAGTGAGTGTGAGAGTGAGTATGAGTGTGAGAGTGAGTGTGAGTGAATGTGAGTGAGTGTGTGTGAGAGTGTGTCAGAGTGAGCCAGTGTGAGTGTGAGAGTGTGTGAGAGTGAGTGTGAGAGTGTGTGTGAGTGTGAGAGTGAGTGTGAGTGAATGTGAGTGAGAGTGTGTGTGAGACTGTCAGAGTGGGCCAGTGTGAGTGTGAGAGTGTGTGAGAGTGAGTGTGAGAGTGTGTGGGAGTGTGAGAGTGAGTGTGAGTGTGTGTGAGTGTCAGAGTGAGAGTGAGTGTCAGAGTGAGAGAGTGAGAGAGTGTGAGTGTGTGCATTAGTGAGGGTGTGTGAGTGAGAGTGAGAGTGAATGTGAGTGCGTGTGAGAGAGAGTGAGAGTGAGTGTGCATGTGTCAGAGTGAGTGAGAGTGAATGTGAGTGTGTAAGTGAGAGAGTGAGTGAGTGTGTGTGTGTGTGAATTTGAGTTAATGTGTGAGAGAATGGGATTGCTTGTGTGTGAGAGTATGAGTATGTGAGTGAAAAAGTGTGTGTGAAAGTGTGTGTGTGAGAGAGATAGTGTGTGTGTGCGTGTGAATGTGTAAGTGTGTGTGGGTACATGTATGTGTGCATGAAAGTGTGTGTGCGAGTGTGTAAGTTGAGTGTATGTGTGTGTGTGTGAGTATGTGGGTGGCTGTGTGTGAGTGAGCGTGTGTGTGTATGAGTTGAGTGTGAGTGTGTGTGTTTATGAGTGTGTGTGTGAGTGCGTGTGCATGAGTGTATGTGTGAATCAGTGTGTGTGTATGTGAGTGAGTGTGTGCCTGTGAGTGAGTGTGAATGAGTGTGTGTATGTGAGAGTGTGTGTGAGTGAGTGATAGTGTGTGTGTGTGTGTAAGTGAGTTCAGTGTGTGTGTGTGTGTGTGTGTGAGTGTGAGTGAGTGTGTGTGTGTACGAGTTGAGTGTAAGTGAGTATGTGAGTGTGTGTATGTGAGAGAGTGTGTGTGTGAGTGAGTGATAGAGAGTGCATGTGTGTAAGTGAGTTCTGTGTGTGTGTGTGCATGCGAGTGTGTGCGAGTGTGAGGGCTGAACACATCACTCGGGTTATGGGTGAAGTTCCAGTCTCAGCTGTAACTGAGCATTGAAGCTTGAACATCCTCACAGAAACCGACCTGGGCAATAGGATCCCAGGGGGAAACTCCCCTCGCAATTAAACCATCAGGTGTCAGAGATGCTACAGTATCAGGCAAGCAAACATTAAACATCTCTACCCACCCTGGAGAATTCAATCAGTAGAATTAAAATATAATTCTGGAAACACACAAAATGCAAAATACAACAAACAGATTTAAATGCCAACAGAAGCAAACGATTAGATTTCATGTTGGATTCGAGGCTAATTGAAGAACTGACCTGAGGGAGAGATGGAAAATGAGTAAAAGGAAAATCAACCCATCGTCAACCATTGGAGACACAACTGAACTCAAATCTGCAAGTGAACTGGAACAGTCTAGGGAGCTGCTACAATTCTCATCTTGCCACAGGAGTATAAAGAGTAACATTTGGCTCACTCTGCACTCTCCCCTGTGCATAGTCATAAGAATGACGGTGGGTTAATTAGTGAAATGAAACATGTGTAAAAAGCATTTAGAAAGCTTTAACCTCCCTCCCTTGGCCTCTCACTCTCTCTCTCTCAGCACTGCCTGATTTTTTGTTGAAATGATGGATAGCCCCTTGGGTATCAGCCCAATTTATTGTACTCGACATGTGCAGCATCAGTGATGTTACACATGATCCAGCACTGATCTTAGCACTTTTCTCTCTCTCTCTGCATGCAATGCAGCAACAGCTCTAACACAGACACTCACACTGCCAACCACTTAAAGCAGAGAGAGCTCGGGAAGATGCAAGGGCTGATTCACAGACCTTACCCCCTGCCCAGTGCTCACATCTCCAAATCCTTACAGCTCACAGCATCATGGCTGGGAATTTATCATTGTTTCCAATCACACCGCCATCTGATTTTTGCTTAATGCTTCTTGTTGACTCCCGGGTTCCACAGAATCTTTACTCAAAAGGGGACTTGTCAAAAATAGATCTTTTTAGCAAGTGAAATATTACCTTCTTTCCAATTTGATTTCCTCTGTCCACTTTTCTTCTTGGGATCCATCTTTTCCACCTGACCACCTTGGTGGGATGACCTCCTTGTTAATTGCATTCAGGAAAGATAGAACTTGCATTTCTATAGCACCTTTCATGGCCTCAGGACATCTCAGCACTCTTTACAGCCAACCAAAGACTTTTGAAGTGTAGAAGTTGATGTAATATTGAAAAACGTGGAAGCCAATTTGTGCACAGCAGGATCCCACAAACGGCAATGCAATAAATTGCCAGGTCACCTGCTTTTGTGATATTGGCTCAGGGATAAATGTTGGTCAAGGCACTGGTGAGATCTCCCTTCCTCTTCTTCGAAGTAGTGCCATGGGATAACTTACAGACACCTCAGAGGAGCCTTGGGTTTAACATTTGATCTGAAAGTTGGCACTTCTGACAGTGCAGCATTCCCTCAGCACTGCACTGGGAAGCTCAGCCTAGATTGTGTACTCACTTCCCTGGAGAGGGACTTGAACCCATAACTTTTGCTTTTGGAGGTCAGAACACAGCTGACATTAACCGTTCAGTCTGAGATCAGGAAAACCAGCCAGCACAGGTCTTGGGTTAATACCGGGATCTTCCCACCCTTGACTACCTCAGTATGGTGCCAGGCTGCCTACTGACCTCTTGCCCATTCATTTAGATTCTTACCCAAGTAAGTCCAATCGAATGTTCTATACTCTCTGTCTTCTCCAGCTGGGATGAGATTTGTGAGCAGCTCGCTAAGCCTCAAATAATTGGGGAAAGTGGAATAGCAGAAAAATGTCTCAATAGTGAAGGAGACTCAGTCTCCAGAAGAATCCTCTGTAATGTTGCCCGACTCCACCTCTACCTCAGCTCATCGGCTGCTGAAACCCTCACTCATGCTTTCATTACGCCTAGACTCGAATATTCCAACACACTCACAGAATCACAGAATAGTTACTTCTTGCTGGCCTCCCACATTCTACCCTCTGCTACCCGCGGTTTAACTCCCACTGAGTCCCCTTCACCCACAACCCCTGTGCTCACTGACCTATGCTGGCTCCCGGTCAAGCAACATCTTGATTTTAAAATTCTCATCCTTGTTTTCAAATCCCCTATTACCTTGCCCCTTCCTTTCACCGTAATCTCCTCCAGCCCCACAAGCCTTTGAGATCTCAGGTCTCCTTTAATTCTGGCCTCTTGAACATCCCTGATTTTAATTGCTCCACTAATGATGGCTGGTCGGCTGCCTTCACCTTAGATTCTAGAATTGCCCCCCTTAAACCCCTCCCTCCTTCTTTCAGGCATTCCTTAAAACCTACCTCTTTGACCAAGCTGTTGGTCATCTGACCTCATAACTCCTTACATAGCTCAGTGTCATATTTTGTTTTATAGTTCCGTGAAGCAACTCAAGACGTTTCATTACATTAAAGGTTGCTATATAAGTTGTTGTTGAAATAACCTCCAGTCAAAGTGAGTGAAGCTATCAGCAAGTGTAAAATGTTTCAAAATTCATTAAATGTGACTCAACAATCCTAAAGTACGGTCCTGAGTGAGCAGCATATTTAATGCCTTTACACCAAACCAGACAGACTTATTTAACTATTTCTAATTAATTCTTGAGATGTGAGCATCGCCGGCTGGGCCAGCATTTATTGCCCATCCCTAATTGCCCTTGAGAAGGTGGTGGTGAGCTGCCTTCTTGAACCGCTGCAGTCCATGTGGTGTAGGTACACCCACAGTGCTGTTAGGGAGGGAGTTCCAGGATTTTAACTCAGCGACATTAGGAAATAGCTCTTCTTATTAACCGTTTGTTTTGATCTTGGGATGGTACCTTGAAAAATGCTAAAAAAAAATCTAAACCCTGCATTAAAACAGACAACGAAATCGGGATTCAGGCTGCATTTCTTGCTGGGATGTGGATCTGAATCCAACTCAAACCGATGGGAGAAAATCTCTTCCGACTGCAAAGTAAGTTCCAAGTCAGTGGTCGGTCTCAGCTCCAGTGTGGTAGGTGTATTCCATGCAGGTTAACTGCTCATAAACATCATTTATTCTTATATAAAAAAGCAATATTACATAACGTTACATTACATAATGATATTCATTATATTATCACCATAAGGTTCCAATTAATTATCTGGAGACTGTCCTAGGGAATAGAGACTGAATGTGGCACCAGGGGCTCGAAATTTAGCCTGGCGTTGTCTGCATATTTAGTCTAATGACAAAGTAATTAACAAAATGTGGGAATGAAGCCATAAACAGTAAAGCTGCTCTTGGAGTAGTGTGCACCATTCTGGTCTCCATTTTACAAAAAGGATCGAGAGACACTGCAGCTACAAGAGCAGGTCAGAGGCTAGGAATCGTGTGATGACTAACTCACCTCCTGACTCCCCAAAGCCTGTCCACCATCTACAAGGCACAAGTCAGGAGTATAATGGAATGTTCCCCACTTGACTAGGTGAGTGCAGCTCCAACAATATACATGAAGCTCAGCACCATCCAGGATAAAGCAGACCACTTCATTGGCACTCCATTCACCACCTTCAACATCCACTCTCTCCACATTGACAGTGGCAGTAGTGTACCATCTATAACATGCATTCATCTTCATAGGCTCCTTCGACAACACCTTCCAAACCCACAAGCACTACCGTCTAGAAGGACAAGGGCAGCAGATAGATGGGAACACCACTGCCTGGAGGTTCCCCTCCAAGTCACTCACCATCCTGACTTGGAAATATATCACCGTTCCTTCACTGTCGCTGGGTCAAAATCGTGGAACTCCCTCCCTAACAGCACTGTGGGTGTACCTACACCACATGGACTGCAGCGGTTCATGAAGGCAGCTCACCACCACATGAAGGGTAATAAATGCTTTCCTTGTCAACACTGCCTACATCCCATGAACGAATAAAGTGTAATAGAGATTTCCACAGTTAATAACTCAACTGAAGTTATAACTGACGAGGCTGGGGCTCTGTCCTATTGCCAAATTAAGATAATGAAAGGGTTGGTAGGGTAGACAGAGGAGTTGTTTCCAGTTGTGGGGTGGTCCAAAACTGGAGGTTGTAAATAGAAGATAGTCACTAATAAATCCAATAGGAAATTCAGGAGAAACTTCTTTACTTAAAGAATGATGAATGTGCAACTTGCTGCCACTGGCAACAGGGACTGATACATTGAAGGGGAAAACTGGATAAACACATGACAGAAAAAGGGACAGACAGAAATGTTGATAGGGTGGTACAGAGTAAGGTTTGGTGGGGGGAGTGGTGGGGTGGGGGGGGGGGGGGGGGGGGGGGGGGGGGGGGTGGCTGCTGGAGGCAGCTAATGTGCAGCGTAAACCCCAGTCCGGACCAATTGGACCAAGTGGCCGATTTGTGCTGTAAAAATTGTCACTTTGCCTTCTGTAGACAGAGAATCATAGTTTAGAAAGGTTTTGAAAAACCAGTCCAAGTTGCTGCGGCAATTAAGACGCGGATTTGGGAGTTTGGAAGCGGAGATGGGCAGTTATTGGAAACATATGAAGGCTATCAATGCAACACTCACCTTGTGGCTCCCGTTCGTTATGGCCTCTTTACCCCTGCTGGATACCGAGGGCTAAGAGCCAGAAGAGGCATTCCTGGGAATGCTATGAGGCTACCTTGGACAAGAGCGAGGATGTGCTCTGGGTCAAGGCTGTTGATTTTAAATTGGGATTGTTGACTGGAGGAGAGAAAGCTCAGGGAAGATTTCTGTACAGAGCACTGTGCCGTGAAACATTTTCCACTTCCTTCACTCAGGCAAACTGATAGAACCTTCCAGCACAGACCGAGGCCATTCAGCCCATCGTCCTGTGCTAGGTCATTGAGTGATCCAATCAGTCCCATTCCTCATCACCCCAAATTCTTCCTTTCAAGTTTTTTTCTAATTCCCTTTTGAAAATTATCTTTGAATCTACCTGCAGCAAACAAGCTGCATAAAAAAATCTCATCTCGTTCTTTTGCCAAATATCTTAAATCTGTGTCCTCTAGTTACTGACCCTCTTGCCACTGAAAACAGTTTCTCCTTATTTGTCAAAACCTTCATTTAATTCTATTAAATTCCCCCATAACCTTGTCTGCTCTCAAGATCAGCCTCTCCATAGAACTAGAGGTAACTTACACACGAAATGCTTTGCTACACTAACATACGTTTCTATTTAAGACCAGTGCTATGGCTTTGATATTATTTATTCTCAAATTTAACAAAACATAATTTACCCTGTAGTAATGCAATACAAAGTTAATTTACATCCCAAAATATCTACATGGGTCTAATACAGAATTCTCAGGTTTGATTCTTTTTACATCAGCCAGAAAGAAAGGATATTGCGTTTCAAAAGAGATACATAACTCTTGAAAAAATGTATATATTTGAGAAAGCATAACTCTGAAAACTGACCATAAGCGATGATAGCCTATGTAACATACAATAGCCTATGTAACATACAAGGCAATGTTGCACAGGGAAAATAACTAACTTTCAGTAAGTTGCTACAATAATCTGAATGAATGTTGTGCTCGGGTTACACAGTAAGGTACACAGTGAGTGATTAGAAAATCAGTAATATCATATTTACAGGACTGCTCAAAAACAATCCTTAATTTATTTTGGGTTTTTCTTTTAAAACAGAAATATACATAGTCTCAACCTCTGAAACCAGTCTGGTCTGCTTACCATTACCTTATGCATAAAGCATCTAAATATTTAGTGTCCATCTTAGCATGTATACCAATGGATACATACAGGCACATCAAAAATCAGTGACATTTTCAATATCTTACATTCACCTAGTCTAAAGGTAACATGTGTAAAACAGCTGCTACTACACAATATATCTGTCATAATGGCTTTTACCTTTCTCAAACTGCGTAAACATAGCTGGAGCAGGATTTACAAAGTACAATCATAAATAGAAGTTTGCTAAGTTGTAGATTTTTAGTTTTCTTTTTAAAAAGTGCAACTAAGCCTCACTGATCCGGGAGGTAATGCACGTTTCAACCACAAGGGTTCAACTCTCGAAACACTCAGTTCCCACCTTATGAGCGATTATTGTGGAATGTGAATGTAGGTCATTGAGAGTCAAGGGTCCTTTAACCATTGGCTAAAGCCCAAAATGGCAAAATATTACACTACAGCACCTCTCATGGTGGTCCCTGCATACAATAAATGATATTTGAACTGTCATCATTCAGTCAGGCCTTCCTGATAAATTTCCAGTTATTGGCAATCTCTACATTCTGGTTTTCCCAACATAATGTTTCTTGTAAAATCGATGTGTGGGTGGGTGTGTAGGCGTGTGTGCGTGTGTGTGTGTGTGGGGTGGAGCACGATCCTGACTGAAGTGTTAACACCTGCTGTCCATAGGGGTAGGGGTGGGGGTAAGGGGGGAGATGGGGGTGGGGGGGGGGTGGAGGAGAGTGGATAGTTTTTAAAACATTAATCAGCAACATTGATGATGCAAATGACATTGTTCTCGCTTTCCTCATATGGGCAGCCAAAAGATCATCAACACTGAAAATCAACAGAATCTTTATTATGTAAACAGTCTCCAAAGCAAATTGCTAACTTAAAAAAAGAATAAACATTCATATGGTATAAAAACAGTCAAGTATTGTACAAACTGGTCAATTAATGGCAGTAAATGCTTTGGTACTAAGCATTCCACAAGCAACTGTTGTTTGTTGCTGGAGCGCTTGCATCATTCCAGAACAAAAGGACTGAACAGTAATGTTACATGGCTCAGTCAGCATGATTAGCCCTATTCAGCAAAGCAGGACCGGCAACAAGTCTTCCTGGTCACTTGCTTCAAGGTGGGGTGGTCGCTACGATGGGACAGTCACTCCTATGATAATTGCAACAATGACTAAGAGGACCACAACACAAATCATGATGTAGAACATTTTCTGCAAGAGACAAGAGATAAGGAAAAATAATTACATTTTGGAATTTCCAAGGCTCTACTAAAACTCCTAAGACAAACAATAATTTCAGCTGAATGACTAACATTTGTCAAAAATGGGGAAAAATAGTTAGAAATAAAGTCAAAATTTAAAAAAAAAAGGACCGAATGACAAATTAACTTATTTATGCAGCCAGTCCTCAGTATATGAGAGGCTTTTTTTTGAAGCAGATTGTTTTTGAAGTGCAGGCACTGTTGTTATGTAAACCCACGTGGCAACACATTTATGCCCAGCAAGGTCCTGAAACAAATAACTAGCTTTTAAAAAAAATTGTAACACAGGCTGGCTGAGAGCAGAATGTTAGCCAGGAGACTCAAGGAAATTCCTGCTTCTCTTTGAATGGAAATTGAATGTTGGGACGTGGGTGCCATGGGCAAGGCCAGTATTTAGTACCTATTGTTAACAACAGAGTTCCATGCTCGCGAACTTCAGGGGGCAGTTACGAATCAATCATGTTGGTGTGGGGCTGCAATCACAGACAGGTTCAGACTGGGGATGGACGGTAGGTCAGTTTTAATGATGCCAGGTTTTTAATTAAAGCATTTTGTTTTTACACATCAAATTCAAATTCTCGAACCGTCGTGCTGAGATCTGAACCCAAGTTCACTGGAAAATTAGTCCAGGTATTTGGGTTACTCCCGAAGCATAATTCTTACTGTACCACAACGATAACGCTATGGGATCCTTCATATCCCATACAGACTTGTTTTAACGTCTCATCTGAAAGACAGCACCTCTGTCAATGCAGCACTCCCTCAGTACTGCACCAAGGGTAAAGCAGCAATGGACAGAATAAGGGAAAGGAGAGGGAAGGGTAAGCAGTGTGCATATTGTGCAGAGTCTGGTTAACCTTAGCAGAACAAAGCAAGCATTGAACTTCAGAAGCTTTATTATAATAACATACTGACACTGAACTGGACTAGCCATATTAATACTGTGGCTACAAGAGCAGGTCAGAGGCTAGGAATCCTGCGACCGGTAACTCACCTCCTGACTCCCCAAAGCCTGTCCACCATCTACAAGGCACAAGTCAAGAGTGTGATGGAATATTCCACTTGCCTGGATGAGTGCAGCTCCCTCAACACTCAAGAAGCTCCACACCATCCAGGACAAAGCAGCCGCGCTTGATTGGCACCACATCCACAAACATCATCTCCCTCCACTACTGACACACAGTAGCAGCAGTGTGTACCATCTACAAGATGCACTGTAGTAACTCACCAAGGTTCCTTCAACAGCACCTTCCAAACCTCCAACCACTACCATCTAGAAGGACAAGGGCAGCAGATGGATGGGAACACCACCACCTGGAAGATCCCCACCAGGTCACACACCATCCCTGACTTGGAAATATATCGCCATTCCTTCACTGTCGCTGGGTCAAAATCCTGGAACATTGGATGTACTTACACCACATGGACTGCAGCGGTTCAAGAAGGCAGCTCACCACCATCTTCTCAAGGGCAATTAGGGATGGGCAATAAATGCTGGCCCAGCCAGCGACGCCCACATCCCATGAAAGAATTAAAAATAATTTAAAAATTGTGCTTGCTTCAGTACCACAGTCTCACGTTTCAAGCAGTGTAAGAGTTAAGACTTTGAGAGTCTTCCATTATTTGCTGTAAATATTTTATACCGAAATGCTGTGTATTCAAAGACTGAACACTTGTCTGTGTGTTCAATTCCAAGAGTTATTTATTGAAGCAAAAGCAGCAATATCGATCAAATTTGATATTTAAAACCAGCAACATGAAGCCAGATGGGCCCATTATATAAATGACTGTTGGCGGTAAGAGTCAAACATCATCAAGGAAAGCTATTAGATACTGATGGGTATCAAACTTGGCTGTTGTTTGCTCTCCACAGCTTCAGGGGCTCTCACTTGTATCAAACTGCTGCAAAATCAGTAACATCCAACATTCTGGTGAAAGATTGATTGGAACATTAGCTCTTTTCCCCTCTCTCCAGGGCCACTGGGTGTTTCCAACATGTTCGGTTTTTAGATCAGATTTCCAGCGTCTGCATCGTTTGTCTGATCCATTCTGATAGGTGGTTAGTAATGCAGGCTGGAGCTCTCCCCAGTGACGCTGAGCCCACCACTACACATTCAAGCCACTTTAATTCAGCTCTTAGGACACGTCAGTCAGTTGGTCTTAAACAGCGCAAAGAGAAAACTGCTGCTTCCTATAGTTTAATAGCCCAGAACCCCAAAAAGTGGTATGCTCTGCCAAACGTTACCCCACACCAACCTCTGCTCTTGGGTTCTGAGGGTGAGGGAGTGATGGGCCCTTGCCCCCTGCCACACAGTTTCAAACTCCAGTTGACGTATCCCGGAAAGGTTAATCACATGACCGTTGGCCCCGGACATCCCTCCCCCAGTCCCACCGTTGGTTGCCTGATACATCAGTCCCTGTGACGTTCTGCCTTCCTGCTCTAAATAAGAAGCAAACAGATTCGGCCAATCCTTTGGAACCAGATTCTAAAATTGGATCACTTGACGGTAATTTGCAGCTATTGGGTCACAGGGTAACACAATAATGAGACAAGTCCTGTTTCCACAGCAACCTAACTGTTCATTTGTTACTGATACCGGATCAGTGTGCTTCTGATCATTACTGGATCTGGCAGCGCTGGAGACTGAGGGACGAAGGCTTTTCAAAGAGCTACCCCAGCGATGATGGGCCAAATGGCCTCTGTCTATGCTGTAAGGTTCTGAGATTGCAAGCTTCGAGGCCAGCTGAAGCATTTGGGTCACTAGTTCCTCCTTGCGGTGTGGACAGATTCTGACATGCGTCATCAACACTCGTGTGAGGTGCTGAACCAAATATAAAACCAATTAACAACTCACTCGCCGCACCTGCAGCTGCCAGGTAATCCAGGTGAGGACAAAAAAAACACAACACAACAGCCACTGTTATACGGTGGAAACCACCAAAACCTTCCGTAAAAACCTTTCAAGACAAATGGATTGAAGCACGACAGGAATCTCAGAAATCACAAGCCCAAGGAAGCCACAGGGACTAAGGGGCAAGTGCATGGATCCAAAATTGTCTCAGTGACAGGAAGTGGAGGCTGCAGGCAAAATGTTTTTTTAGGCTTGGGGTAGTTCACAGTGATGTTTCATATGGGCCCCATTATCCTTTGCAATCTTTAGTCGTGGGTGTGAGGGAGCAGCTTACAAAGTTTGCAGGTGAAATGAAACTTGGCAAAGTGGTAGTGATGAGGATGGTCATCAGCTCCAGGATGGCATAAACAGGATGGTGCGCAGCAGTTGGAGTTCAATGTGGAGAAATGTGAAGTGAGGCACTTTGGGAGGGCTAACTTGGAAAGACAGTATATTATTATAAGTGGAACGATTTTGAAAGATAGATGAGCAGAGGGAAATTAATGTTCATATGCACAAACCCTCAAAGGTGGCAGGACAAGTTGAGGTGTGTTAAAAAGCTATGGGTTACTCGGATTAATAAATAGAGGAACAGAATATAAAAGCAAAGAGATCATCCTAGAACTTTAAAAATCACTGGTTCAGTCTCAGCTGGAGCTCTGTGGACAATGCTGGGCATCACACTTCAGGAAAGATGGACAGAGGAGATTTACCAGGATGTTACTGGGAATGAGGGACTTCAGTCATGAGGAGCGGTTGGGAAAATTAAAACTATTTGCCTTAGAACAGAGATGGAAGAGGTGGCTAAATAGAGTATTGAAGGTGATGAGAGGTTTTGATGGAGGAAATGAGGGAAAAATTGTTTCCTTTGATGAGTGAGTCAATAATCTGAGGTCACAGATTTAAAATCATTGGCAAAAGATCTTGGGGGGAGATGAAGACAAATATTTCCAGAGAGCTGCCGGGATCTGGTATGCTCTACCTATTAAAGTAGTGGAAACTGATTCCATTAATCATTTTAAAAGGGAGTTGGACAGGATGAGAAACTTAAGGTTACTGACAAAAAGGTGGGGATGTGGAACCAAGCACAAGTGCTCATTCTAAGAATCAGCACAGACATGATGGGCTAAATGGCCTCCTGTACTGTAAGTTTGTATAATACCACGAATGACAATCTGTAAGCAATGGAATAAGTAAACTCACCCGCCTTGCTTTGCTCTGGTATCGAACCGCCTTTTTAGTCTCTTCTTTTGCCCGTTCAATGTATTCAGTAGCGTTCACCACATTTGTCTCTATGTTGTTAATCATTTCACCCTTTTTTGTTTAGGAAAGGGAAAAACAAAGTCAGTTTAAGAAACATTGAAAAATATATCTTGCACCTTGTCTCCTTTCCACTATTTCTTTTCTTTGTCCATCACTAAAACTGAGATTGCTGGCAGCTGCAGACTCATGGTCACTGTCACTGTTATTGAATAGAATCACTGAAGCCTCCTGCTCAAACATTCAGCCCATCAAATCTACAACCAGCATTTTCCCCACAAATCACCTGGTATATTCCTGCTCTCTTCCCTTAGTGTTCCAGTGTCAAAAAGCCATCTAAAAATTCCCTTCTAATAGAACATATAGATACTGCTTGCTTCAACAAGATTGAGAACTCCACACATTGCTTTTCCTGTTGGTGCCTTAAATCTTGTTTTTTTCAATGTGGTTGGTGTGGTTGAACTCAACATTGTTGAGTCCTTACTCAACATAACCCTTCCTGACCTTTCAAGCCAATTATCCTATCAACTTTCACCTTGACCTCCTCAGCTGCGGTGCAAGGCAGCACAAATCTCTCTTCTTACTAACTTCCAGTGCCAAGAACATCCCAAACCTATGCAGCTCCTTTCTAGATCTTTCCTTAGACATGAGAGAGGAAACTGACACACAGCCTTGCCTTTCCTGTGAAATTCCTTATGATCACTCAGCTGTTCCCTTGGAGTGCCAGTGAAATCAGAGCCTTGGGGTATCCCAAGAGATGGCCCGACACCTTATTGCAATTGACCACTGGCATCCAGAGGCTTTCGCAGAACGAAGAGGTTGACAGTTCCACTACCCTTTGTGTGAAATATTGCTTCAAGGTTTGTCTGAATGACCTGTTCTGCCTCCTTGGTTCTGGACTCCCTCACCTCGCCCCCCCCCCCCCCCAACCCCTGCCACTAAAGGAAATAGGGTAGATGGAAAAAAAAAACTATCAAATCCTATCAATTTAAACAACTCCATGAGATTAACTGACCATGGCACAAATTAGGGATCCCTCTTTACTTAAATAATGGAATAGGAAAGTCAAATCACACCTTCAGTTGATAGTTTAACGTAAATTACACCTTCCATTCTGTAGGCCCAGATGTGGGAAACGATGTAAAAATGACTGTTTAAACAAGCATCTTGCTCGCTCAACAAAGAACAAAGAAAAGTACAGCACAGGAACAGGCCCTTCGGCCCTCCAAGTCTGCGCCGATCATATTGCACGTCAACTAAAACATTTTGCACTTCCGGGGTCCGTATCCCTCTATTCCCATCCTATTCATGTATTTGTCAAACTGCCTCTTAAACACCACTATTGTACCTGCTTCCACCACCTCCTCTGGCAGCGAATTCCAGACACTCACTACCCTCTGTGTAAAAAACTTGCCCCGCACATCTCCTCTATAGTTTTCTCCTCTCACCTTAAATCTATGTCCCCTAGTAATTGACTCTTCCACCCTGGGAAAAAGCTTCTGACTATCTACTCTGTCCATGTCACTCATAATTTTGTGAACTTCAATCAATTCGTCCCTCAATCTCCGTCGCTCTAGTGAGAACAATCCGAGTTTCTCCAACCTCTCCTCATAGCTAATAACCTCCAGACCAGGCAGCATCCTGGTAAACCTCCTCTGCACCCTCTCCAATGCCTCCATATCCTTCTGGTAATATGGTGACCAGAATTGCACGCAATATTCCAAGTGTGGCCTAACCAAGGTTCTATATAGCTGCAGCATGACTTCCCAGCTTTTATAGTCAATACCCCTGCCAATGAAGGCAAGCATGCCATATGCCTTCCAGACTACCTTATCCACCTGCGTTGCCACTTTGGTGACCTGTGGACCCGTACACCCAGATCCTTCTGTCCGTCAATGCACTTAAGGGTTCTGTCATTTACTGTATAATTCCTGCCTGTATTAGACCTTCCAAAATGCATTACCTCACATTTGTCCAGATTAAACTCCATCTGCCATTTCTCCACTCAAGTCTCCAACCGATCTATATCCCGTTGTATCCTTTGAAAATCCTCTTCACTATCTGTAACTCCTCCAACCTTAGTGTCGTCTGCAAACTTTTTAATTAGTCAAGTTACATTTTCCTCCAAATCATTTATGTATACTACAAACAGCAAAGGTCCCAGCACTGATCCGTGCAGAACTCTACTAGTCACAGTTCTCCATTCAGAAAAGCACCCTTCCACTGCTACCCTCTGTCTTCCACGACCAAGCCAATTCTGTATCCATCTTGCCAGCTCACCTCTGATCCCGTGCGACTTTACCTTCTGTACCAGTCTGCCATGAGGGGCCTTCTCAAAGGCCTTACTGAAATCCATGTATATAACATCCACTGCCCTTCCATCATCAATCATCTTTGTCACTTCCTCGAAAAACTCAATCAAGTTAGTGAGACACGACCTCCCCTTCACAAAACCATGCTGCCTCTCACTGATATGCCCATTTGCTTCCAAATGGAAGTAAATCCTGTCACGAAGAATCTTCTCCAATAATTTCCCTACCACTGACATAAGGCTCACCGGCCTGTAATTTCCTGGATTATCCCTGCTACCCTTCTTAAACAATGGAACAACATTGGCCATTCTCCAGTCCTCTGGGACCTCACCCGTAGCCAGTGAGGACACAAAGATTTCTGTCAAGGCCCCAGCAATCTCCTCCCTTGCCTCCCTCAGTACTCTGGGGTAGATCCCATCTGGCCCTGGGGACTTATCCCACCTTAATATTCTTCAAGACTCCTAACACCTCTTTTTTGATCTCAACATGATCCAGGCTATCTACACACTCTTCCCTAGACAAATCAAGTCAGTCCTCTGGAATAATGAGCTTGTGAATGCAAGAAAGGAGCATGGTGGATGAGTGAGCAATAGTGAGGCTGAACTAACAGGCACAGGAATCAAAATATTGTTTAGTATGTTTGGCAAAGATACACCAGAGCACAACCTGTCTACCTTGCTCAGACCTGCAGACAAAACTAGTGTAGAGGCCAGGACGATCTTAGATCAGTTTCCCCCTCCCAAGATTATCAATGCTGCAATTTCAGATGCAAAAATAATAAATCTCAATTTCTGATTCTGTGCATGTTCATTCGTCTTGGGTGGAGGCTCATGTCTGCAAACTGATGAAACTTCACATTTTCTTCCAGAATCGATGTCAACGTGCTACATAAACATCACAGTGATTCAACATGCCCATCAGTGAAATGGATGGAATCATGTGAATTTGTCGGTTACCTGTGTTACTGTCCCATCAGCAGCAATTAGCAAAAAAAGAGAAATCTCATTTATTTTATTACACATCAACAAAAAATTATTCAGGGAGCTTAGGACGATGTAACTGTGCTGTGTCACAGACACCTGCTCAACATTCAGTGGAAATTCTTTCGCTAGAGGAGAATTGGAAAATTGGTACTGAGGTAGGAGGCATTTTAGACAGGGTAACTGGACAGGTCCTGAGTACAAGCTGCACACAACATAAATTTGCATGAGAAACTGTGTTAACATTAAAAAAAGGAGAAATAACTTTCAACTCGTCAATCCTATATGATATGGGGAGATGGTGTAGTGGTAACGCCCCGGGACTAGTAATCCAGAGACCCAGGCTATTGCTCTGGGGACATGGGTTCAAATCCTACCACGTAGTAGCTGGCGAAATTTGAATTCCATTAATAAATCTGGAATAGTAAGCCACTCAGTTCAAGGGCAATTAAGGATGGGCAGCAAATGCTGTCCTTGCCAGCGACACCCACATCCCAAAGAAAAAAATGTAGACATGGGAATGAAGACTATGTACCTTTAGGTGGAGGGCAGGGGATAACTAAACCAGGGTGCACAGACCTCAAATTCTGCTTTGATTTTATAGATGCCTGTTATAACTTTGCACACCCATGGGAACATGTTTATGCAAACAGGACATGATTAAATGTTGATCAGGTGTGCAGAAAGATGCAAGAATTAATAGATTAGATAGGTTTCAATTTTTAAAAAAAATGCAAGTTAGTTTACATCGATCCTTAGGATAAAGCAGTGCTGGAAAAAAACATCGATAGCAGCTACTTTTTAAAGAGAGACTTTTTTTTTTTAAGTAAGAATGGAGAAACAGGGAAAAGGCACTGAATCAAGAGGGGAACAGAATTGGATCAAAAAATTCAGTTTAAAAAAAATCTTCATTCTGGTCTTCTAACTTTTTATATGATCTCCATTTCGCTATCGTGCTGTTAAGTAAAATCTATATTTCCCCAAACATTTCAGAAGCAGACTTATACAATGCAGCACTGTGATAAACACAGCAATACCACATACTGGCAGGAGGGTTAACTGCAAAGGGCTAGTTAGTGCTTTGCTGAATACCTGGGTTCAGTCAGCAAACTCGACCCTAAGTTTCTGTTATTTTAATTTACTCTCTGATGCTCTGGAACCATTTACCCCTCCTCTGGACCCATCACTTGTTTTACTCCTTGCCCAATTATCATCACTTTGTCAATGAATCACTCTTTCCCTCCACCCGATATCAAACAAACCCTTTTGTTTTTTATTTGGTTCCACCCCCTGCCCACTTTTTCATGGTTTTGTATATATTTAAAACTGCTCATCTTTAACACCTCCTATTTGAGATAAAAGGTCATGGGCATGAAGCATTAACTCTCTCTCTCTCTCTCTCTCCACAGATTCTGCCTAACCTGCTGAGTACTTCTGACATTTTCTGTTATATGTGTTCAATCATTTGCTAACTTTTGCATTGCATTGGACAAGCCTTCCTTGGTTGTCCAATTAAAATATGGAGATGGTGGCATAATGGTATTGTCACTGTATTTCAGAGACCCAGGGTAATGCTCTGGGGACCCGGGTTTGAATCCCATCACGGCAGATGGTGAAATTTGAATTCAATAAAAGATCTGGAACTAAAAGTTTGATGGTGACCATGAAACTATTGTCGATTGTCGTAAACGCCCAATGCCCTTTAGGGAAGGGAATCTGCCATCCTTACCTGGTCTGGCCTACATGTAGCTTCAGACCCATAGCAATGTGGTTGGCTCTTAAATGCCCTCTGAAGGGCAATTAGAGATGGGCAATAAATGCTGGCCAGCCAGCGACACCCACATCCTGTAAACGGATAAAACAAAATCCTTTTGTGGTCCTTCAACAAAGACACGGGGGGCCTTGTGCTTTGTATGGACAGTAAGTGCCTTATGTTTTTATGGTCACCATCTGGTGATCCATCAAAATTACCGTTTAAAACAACATGTGATTCGTGCAAAGATATCTGAGATGCCTTCACTCCGCAATGTCTAGGCAGCAGCCACGTTTCATATGTCACAATGTTCAGCTAATTGCAGAAACATGCACATTGTGGAAACGAAATGCAAGTCAGGAAACAGCTGGTTTACAAGGAGTTAATTTCTCACCCTCTATACATTCCCAAGTGCCGTGTGCATCAAATGATCAGTCCGTATGCTACTCCACGACACGTACCCTGTGGGAATTCGCTCACTTTACTAACTGTTGGAAATAACTTTGGGATTTAACAATCAATTGTAAACAGACACCAGACATCAAAAATCGGTAAATGTTTAGACACTTCACCTGCTGTTCCACTAACATGGCCATGTCCACAAACATGTCGTGCAACTCTCGTATGCTTGCTTCCAGTTTGATGATGTCTTTGTGCCGTGACTCAATCTCATTAAGAGCTTGCCTGGTGATCTGAGTGTCTGATATGATCTGTAAAGAAATACATCAGGAAGCTGATTACTGCAATCTTTGCAGGTTCTAACTATTTGCTTCCTTTTGATGTTCATAAAGATTTAAAAGGCCATCAGGGTGTCCCGGCACCCAACTCTGAAGGGCAGCGAGGAAGCAAACATTCTGCTTCTTCCACCATTCAAACCGGGACACCCAGATAATCACCACAGCTCAGAGGATGAGGACAAGGGAGGTTTTCTCATTTACGCAACATGATGTTTAAAAGCAATTTACAGCCAATAATGACGGTTAAATAATATTCAGGAAGGAATAGGAGCTTGAGTTGGCCATATGGCCCTTGGAGAATACTCTGCCATTGAAAAAGATGGATGATAGCAGGGTGGGAAATAGGAGTAGGCCATTCTCAAGGGCAATTAGAGATGGGTAATAAATGCTGGCCCAGCCAGCAAGGCCCACATTCCTTGAATGAATTTTTTTTTTTTAAATTCAGCCCCTCGAGGCTGCTCTGCCAGATCATGGCTGGTTTTCCATCTCAACACCATTTCCCACACTCTCCCAGTTCTCTTGATGTCTTTACTACGTAGAAATCTATCGATCTCCGTCATGAACACACTCAATGACTGAGCCTCCACAGCCTTCAGGGGTGGAAGATTTCAAAAATTCACCACCCTGAGTGAGGACATTCCTCCTCATCTCAGTCCTAAGTGGTCAGCCCCATATTTTGAGACTGTGCCCCCTGGTTCCAGACACCCCCTAGCCAGGGGGAACATACTTCCTGCATCTGCTGAAGCACCCAAAATTCTTCCAGGGCTCAATGAGATCGCCTCTCACTCTTCTAAACTCTAGAGAATACAGGCCCAGTCTCCTCAATGATGTCTCATAGGACAAACCCGCCCTCCCTCTTTGACCTCGACTCCATCTTCCTGTAATATCCCCATATCCCTCAACTTCCTTAGTATCCAAAACATCTGTTGATGTCAGTCTTGAACATATGTAAAGGCTGAGCCTCCACAACCCACGGGGGTTGAGAATTTCAAAGACACTCAACCCTCTGAGTGAAGAAATTCCTCATCTCAGTCCTAAATGGTCAGCCCCATATTTTGAGACTAGCTCCAGTTCTAGACTTACCAGCCAGGGGAAAAGTCCTCTCAGCATCTACCCTGTTAAGCCTCTTCAGAATTTTATATGCTTCAAATTTTATTAATGTATAGCATAGAAACACACCATTGGCCAAATGGGTCTGTGCTGCAGTCTATGAATCGCAGAAGCTTTCACCCACTCTTTACACCTAACCCTGTCAGCGTATCCTTCAATTCCTTTCTCCCTCATGTATTTATCCAGTTTCCCCTTAAATGTATCTATACTATTCACATCAACCACTCCGTGGTAGCATGTTCCACATTCTCACCATTCTCTGGGAAAAGAATTTTCCCTGAATTCCCCATTGAATTTATTAGTGATTATCTTATATTTACAGCTTCTGGTTCCGGATTTGACATCTACCCTACCAAGCCCTTTCATTAGCCTCAAGGCCTCTATCAGAGGTTTGAGAGAAGAGAGCCTCAACTTGTTTAATCTTGTCGGAGAGTTATAACCACTTAGTTCTGCTATCATCCCTGTAAATCTTTTCTTGTACCTTCTCTGGGGCATCCATATCCTTTTTATAATATGGAGAGTAGAACTATGCAAAGTACTCCACATGCAGCTTACCCAAGGTTCAACACAGGCTCAACGTATCCGTTATACTTCTCAATTCTATCCCTCTAGACATGAATCCCAGTGCTTCGTTTGCTTTTATATGGTTTTATTAACCGACTATTAGTTTTAGTGATTTGTAATAAGTACCCCCAGATCCTTCTGCCCATCCTAGGCATTTATTCCCCAAGGAATGTGTGGCTTCCTTTTTCCCCCTACCAAAGGTTGGGCAATGGATGTTACTCAGGAAACTGGGAGAACTTCCCTCTCCTTCCTGCGTTGCCAGGTGAGGGTGGACAGAGCGTTGGCTTCATGTCCCATCTGAAAGACCGACAGCACTTCTTCAGCGCTGCACTGGAGTGCTGGCCAGGTACTGGACACAAGTCTCTGGTGTGGGACTTGAACTCAATGACATTCTGATTCAGAGGTGAGAGTTCTATCACTGAGCCACAGTGGGGGTGGGGGGGGAGATGGAGAAAGAGAGACAGAGGGGAAATCATGTCCTTAGACGCAGATCTCATTGTTCCATGGCAATGTGTCGGAACAACACACATTCATGTTTTTAAATCATGCTTTCTATAAACTGTTGAAGTAATAGAAATTAAATCAGACAAATCCCATTATAAAAACAGAAAAGGCTTGGAAACACTCAGCAGATCAGGAAGCTGCTGTGGAAAGAGAAACAGAGTTAATGTTTCAGGGCAATGACCCTTTGTCTGTTCGTAGTGAAATGTTAACTCACTTTCTACACATGCTGCCTCCTGACCTAATAAGCATTTCCAGCATTTTCTGTTCTTACTTTAGATTTCCAGTGTCTGCAGGATTTTGATCAGGAAAGTTCCATGTTTGCTTACATCAGACGTAAAAATAGATGGGTTGCCACTTTCCAGCATCTCTTCCAGTTCATCATCAGTGGTTGTCTTCCCAGCTGTCAAAGGGAAGTAGACACAATTAACTCAGATTTCCAATCCACTGTAATTTAACTTTTCAGTCTGAACCTGCAGGTTACAAAGTGACATAAACGGACTTTAAAAAAGAACAAAAACAAAAACAGAATTACCTGGAAAAACTCAGCAGGTCTGGCAGCATCGGCGGAGAAGAAAAGAGTTGACGTTTCGAGTCCTCATGACCCTTCGACAGAACTTGAAGAACATCAAGTTCTGTCGAAGGGTCATGAGGACTCGAAACGTCAACTCTTTTCTTCTCCGCCGATGCTGCCAGACCTGCTGAGTTTTTCCAGGTAATTCTGTTTTTGTTTTGGATTTCCAGCATCCGCAGTTTCTTTGTTTTTAAAAAAGAACACATTAGTAAGGAATATCAAATCTAAATCTGAAGCCGATTCCCCCACCTTTTTGGGGGGCCTCGATCATCTTTCAAAACAATGATGAACGTGCTTTCTTTAAATCGGCACAACAAGAAATGAAGCTCATTCACTACAGAAGCCAAAAATGGACAACTCTGTTAAATCAGTTACCATGAGGCACCCAATGCAGGTGAGAACAAAAAGGTGTCTGAAGGGAAAGTTACTTTTGGACCCATTCTGTTACATCTGGCTTTTTTAAAATCCCACTTCCATTGCCCTTTGGGTGTTGGTTATAGTAAATGTTTGATGTTCCGCTGTTGCCGTTTTCAGCTCTCGATCCATCTTCTTTTGCTTTACTTGTCCCATTGCCAACTTCCTTTTGCCTCACATCATCTAATTTGTCATTTTCCTCTCCTGCCTTCCACCCTATCGCAGACCTTGTGCGTTTCTTTCTTCCTCTGATTTTTTCATTGACTTTTCCCTGTCTCCATACCTGTGTAAAACTGTTAAATCTCTTCCACACATGCTGCCTGACTGGCGGAGTGTTTCCAAAACTGTGTGGATTTATTTTGGATGTCCAGATTTTGTTCAGATTATCTACAGGCCTCAGTTGTGCACCAGCCAACAATCTATTGCAAATGACAGGTTTAGATGAGGCAGACAAGGATGGGACAAAGGCTGGGGGCAACAGGTTTAAAGTTTTGGGTAAAAGATGCAGGAGGGAACGGGAGGAAGAACATTTGTTACCCAGCAAATGGTAATGGCCTGGAACTCACTGTCTCTGCCTCTACCACCTTCACAGACAATGATTTTAAATGGAAATTGGATGGGCATTTGAGGGAAATAAACTTGCAGGGTTATGGGGATAGAATGGGGGAACGGGACTGGCTGAGTTGTTCCACAGAGGGCCAGTACTGACTCAACCGATTGAACGGTCTCTCTCTGTGTCACTGCGACACAATGAAACCTTAAGACTTAACTTTAGATCTGCAAAGCTGAGACACCACATGGGGTTAAGTTACACCCTCAACATCTGGGGCTAAATGTGCACAGAGAAATAGGGAGAAGCCAATCAAACCACTGAACAAAGTCTGGACCATACTGTTATGACAACAGCTGGCATTAACTGCTGCACAAACCAAATCCCAGAGGGAAACTTGACTTATGGGCCACAGCTTTTTTTAAATTCTAATAAAGAGATGACATACCAATCTCAGCTGTTAAGCGGTCAGTAATACTTTTGGGTTTTTAAAAATTAAAAGTTTTATTAATGAAAAAAAAAGACAACTTAAGCACACAAGGTTACAGTTACACAATTAAGGTTAACCCTACAAAACATTCCCCCAAAACACTCAACTTGGTCAGAACCACAAGTAAACACTTTCCAGGCAGCACTCCCTGATAGATATTGAAATATGGAATCCAGTCATATCACACAAGGCAGACTGCTGTATCTTCAATAAAGGTGAACCACATGACCTGTACCTCTTCCACTTTGCTATGGAATTCACTTTGGAATCAAACTGCTTGCTGCAGCCCCAAGGTTCTCAACAACTCAAACAGCTCCAGCTATCTCCAACTTAGTGGGCTCCACAGCTATCCAGCTCTAAAGCTTAAAAATATAGCTATCCACAGTAACGCTAATATTGCTTTTTCCCCTTTCATCTCAATCCCATTATTCTCACACCCCTTTGAAACTCAAACCCTTCCAAATACAAGGTATTTCATGTTTCTATCTTGTCTTTGTTTTCGGGCTCAATAAAAATATAATATTCCCACTATTTACCTGTGGACTCCTGTAAGGTGCAAACATTTTCCTTTCACCTCCGATTCCCCTTTGAAATTCAAACAACTTCCCAACTCATCCAAAAATGCAAATGTTAGCTCTAACTTATTTACTTGTATCTCAAACTTAACACCTTTAACCTTTTCATGTTTCCAAACAACCAGACACCCCGACTCCCATCAACCTCTTGCCCAGCTTAATTAAACCTCTCTCACACACAGCCTGCTTTACAGAATAGCACAATACTCTCCAACGTATTAAAAGAGGCATCCATTCTTCCCAACGCTTAATTCTAGATAGTACTCATTGTCAAAGTTCCCACAAAGATAGATCATCACTGCTCTTTCAGCAGAATCTGAAAACGTTGCACAGTTTGACCAGAATTTGATTGGGGAGTAGTGCTGACTGGAGGACAAACCACACAAAACCAAATTAGAAAACAACACTCACCGTTGACCATTTGACATAATGACATTGATCAGACTCAAAGCTAGCACAAGATTCCCCAGATTAAACAACAACTTGTATTTACATAGCATGTTTAAAGTAATAAAACATCCCAAAGTGCTTCAGAGGAACATTATTAAACAAATGGACACCAAGCCCTGTAAGGAGACATTAGGGCAGGTGACAAAAGCTTGGTCAAAGAGATAGGTTTTAAAGATATTGCCTGGGGCCAGGCCATGGAGTAATTTGATGAAAATTTTAAAACCAAGGCATTATTTAGCCAGGAACCATTGTAGGTCAGTAAATATAGGGTAATTTGATGCGAGTTAGACACAGGCAGTGGAACTTTGATAACTTCAAGCTTCGGAGGATGAGAGAGGCTGGCCGGGAATGTGTTGGAATAGTCAAATCTGAAGGTAACAAAGGCATGGATGAGGATTTCAGCAGATGAACTGAGACAGTGTCAGAGTCAGGCGATGTCAGCGAAGTGGGAATTATGGTACTCATGACAGCTGTAGAGTTGAAAGTTCAACTCAGGGTCAAATATGACACCAAACTGCTAACAGTCTGGTTCAATCTCAGTTACCAGGGAAAGGAAGAGAGTTGGTGGTGGGGGAACAGAGTTTGCGGCCAAGTAATATCTGATCGATTAAAATAGCTGAGAGGAAAAACAAACAAAAGCAATTTTACACAAGGAATTCCCTTTAAAACCATTTCCAACACATTTAATCCCAAACCCAAAGAATTTCTGTTTTGCTGTAATATATTTTAATAGCTCAAGGGGCAGGAAGGAAATGGGAGGCGAAAATATTTTGTAACTGACAGTTGGATAGGCTGGTTGGGTTATTGAAAACCTGACTTCACACATTCCACATCAGATGAGATCAGTAGCTGTGCACAATGAGTTAGGAATTATTTCAATAAACGTCGATTGTTGATGCGAATGCTTAATTGTTTCATTCTCTCTCAAGTGCAGTTTGTTAAAGGATTTCAGAATTCCACATTAAATACCCACAGTCTGACAACAGGCACACATCAGTGGATTCGGAATGTGTGAAAGCTAACTGCCCTGTTGGAGCTCATGAATGAGTCCATGGTGCAAGCTAGGTGGGAGAAATAAAAATCACAACTTGCTCACAGACAAAGAAATGCAGAAACAATATTATGCTCATAAATATGTTAGGCGTAAAGGTTATGTGAATAATCTCTCCCTACCTCTAATCTCCTCCAGCTCCACAACCTTCCAAGATAACTGCACTTCCATGAATTGCCTTGGGACTTCTTTTCACTATGTCAGTGGTAGAAGGGACCTCACTTACCGAGTCATTCAGACAGACAACACCTCTGACAGTGCAACACTCCTTCAGCACTACTCTAGAGAGTCAGCCTCAAGTCATTGGGGTGGGGCACAAGGTTCTGGTTTAAGAGCCAAGAGGACTACCTACTGAGCCCCAGCTGACACATTTACTAAACCAAGTTCCAAACAGCGAAAAACTAATGTGGGGGATTACTGAAATTAACTAGCATCCAACATTTGTTCTCCAATATTACAAACAATTCTCCCTGCATTAGTAATCTGTCAAAAGCAAGAGCAACATGATGCTTTAGCACTCAGAGGTTTGGCCATCTTTCTCTTCACCCAATTTCATATTGTAATATTTTAACCATTTATTTAGCCCATGTGAAGATAGCCTGCATTTTTATTGCTAGGGGCAATGCAAGCTGCAACAATGCAACGTTACATTTATCCAACATATTCACAGAATCATAAAAAATACTACAGTACAGAAGGCGGCCCCATTCAGCATGCATCAATTTTTCAAAAAGCAATCCAGCTAGTCCCACTGTCCTCCATCCTGTCCTCATACCCCTGCAGTTCTTGGAGATTCTTTCGTCTTTTGAAGGCCAATATCGAATCACTTCCCTACCAGGCAGTGAATTCCAAATCCTAACCATGCATAGCACTAAAAAGTTTTTCATGACATCTCTGGTTATTCTGCCAATCATCTTAAATCAGTGCACTCTTGTTCCTGGCCTTCCAGCCATTGGAAACAGATTCTCTATCTAAACTCTGATTTTGAACTCCTCTTCGCCTTCTCTGCTCTATGGAGCACAACCTGTTTCTCCCATCTATCCGTGTGGCTATAACCCTTCATCCCTGGAACCATTCTCAAGACAATTGGAATATAATGTGAATAAGTGTGAAGTTATCCGCTTTGGTAGAAAAAACAGAAAGATAGAATATTTCTTGAATGGTGAGAGATTGGGAAGTGTTGGTATCCAAAGGGGCCTGGCGTCCTTGTGCATGAGACACTAAAAGCCAGCATGCAGGTGCAATAATCAATTAGGAGGACATGGTATATTGGTCTTCATTGCAATGGGATTTGAGTACAGGAGTAAGGAGGTCTTGCTGCAATTGTATAGAGCCTTGGTGAGACTGGATCTGAAGTACTGTGTACAGTATTGGTCTCCTTATCTAAGGAATTACATACTTGCCATAGAGGGAGTGCAACAGAGCTTCAGCAGATTAATCCCTGGGATGGCGGGGATTGTTTTATGAGGAGAGATTGAGGAAACTCATTTCGAAGAATAAGGGGTGATCTCATTGAAGTTTACAGAATTCTTATAGGGTGTGACAGGGTGGATGTAGATAGGATGCTTCCCCTGGCTGGTGAGTCTAGAATCAGGGACCCAGTCTCAGAATAAGGGGCAGGCCATTTAAGACTGAGATGAGGAGGAATTTCTTTCACTCAGAGGGTGGTGAATCTTTGGAATTCTCTACCCCAGAGGGCTGTGGAAGCTCACCGAGCATGTTCAAGACAGAAATCAACAGGTTTCTGGGTACTAATAACATCAAGGGATTTGGGGATAGCACGGGAAGGTGGAGTTGAGGTAGATGATCAGCCATGATCTAATTGGGTGGTGACGCAGGCTCAACAGGCTGAATGGCCTACTCCAATCCTTATGTTCCTATGTTAGTGAATTTTTGAGTTATCCTGTATTTGGCAACTGAAGAGCTCCAGTACAGCCTTTCCAGTTGAACTTTGTGATGTACTGTACTGCAATTCCTTCGAGTAGGAAACTACTGGCTGCAGGTTATTCTAAGACCATGTTGCTTGGTCACCTTCAAAGGGTGAAACAAGCTACATCAGCTTATCACATCAGGTATTTCATGGAAATGTTCATCCTACAGCGCAAAGGGAAACAATGCACACCCTGGGGCTTTAAAAATAATCTCTGGCAGAGCCAGGGATTTAAAAAAAAAGAATGTCTAATTCTCTTAAAAAGTCAGGAAGAATGTTCCATTCTAGTATGAGAACATAGATGTCATTATCTTCCAAAGGAAACTCAGACTTTGAATTGTTGATGATTATTTGTGAAGGTTACAGTTAAAACTGCAGGAAACAGTTACACATAACTGTAACGCTTTTCCAGTTACACCTTTTTCCACAATATCTAATCGTACAATATCATGTCAAAATAGGGGATATTGTGAAGTATTATTTCTGGGAACTGGTATCAAATTTTAAACAAAATCATAAGATTGTTACTGGCCTCTTACTTTAGGCATTTATCAAACAATCCTTACAACCAAGTTTGAAACCACTCCAAATTAATAAGCATTTTATGAAACATAGGGAACCTAAAAATAGCAGACTGCCATTCAGCCCCTCAAGTCTGCTCCATTCAGTCGGATCCTGGCTGATGTGAATCTTAACTCAGTCTACTTACCTTGGTTCCATAACCATGATACCCTTACCCAACAAAATCCTATTGACCTCTATCTTCAAACTTCACGTTGAGCACCCACAACTTTTTGGGAAAGAGTTCGAGATTTCCACTGGTGTGTGTGAAGAATGGCTTATCTCTACTTATGAATGGCCACGCTCGAATTTTAATGTTATACCCACTTCTGAACTTCCCCATCAGAAGGGATCACTTCTCTCTACCCTACTGAATCTCATCATTCTTTTAAACACCTCAGTCAGATCATTTCCCAACCTTCTAACCTCAAGGGAACTTTGTTTTGACGATCAGATTAGCTTCCTGAAATGCTAACTCTCTCGCTCTCCAACTGGTGCTGCCTGATCAAAGAATTTCCAGCATTTTCTATTTATATTTCGAGGGTATGCAAGCGTTGTCTATGTAACCTGCCCACACAATTTAATCCTTTTATCCTCATTATTATTCTGTTGAAGCTGTGCTGTATTCCCCTTTCCAAAGCCAATAATACCTTTCATGAGATGCCTTGCCCAGAAATGAATGTATTACAATGGTAGATTTACAGGAGAAAAGATGGGCGGGGAGAGCTCAAATGTAGTATAAATACCAGCACGGACTAGTTGGGCTAAACGGCCTGTTAGTGTTGTATATCCTATGTAAACTTATGACACCGGTTGGGGTTCTAATTAAGGATTTGTATAAACAGAGCATAACTTCCACATTTCTGAATTCCAACATCACACAAAAGTTTCATCAAACATGAGGCTCAGGTTTTACTTACACTCAGTACCATTCTTTGTCATATTAAATAAAGTTATCACATTTAAGAGGTGATTCGGAAAACCAAGGTCTCATGTGGGTCTACGGTTTTTACTGACACATTATCAATGCAAAGAGATAAGCAGATATCTCGTTAAGATTCACTCACTGATCTCAAGCTGCCGCTGAATTCGTCCTTTGCTGCGCTCTCTGAATAAGATTTGAATCTCGTTGTATTCGGTCATAACATTTGCAAATTTTCGGGACAGAGTCGAATGCTGAAATTTAAAGAGGAGGAAAATGCTTTATTGGAAGCAAAGAAGTGGGCTTCAGGCCAACTCTTACTCATGGTCTGTGTCAATACAGATACCACTGAATGATAAAAGTGATAAATGATTAGCATGAACAATTTGAAACTGATGTGAATGATGTAAACTTTATATAAGATTCCTGAATCTCCACACAAACATTAAATCTTGGGCAGACTTGGCTCCTGTCCTGTTACCACATATGGTATATGTCTGACACACTAAATTACATTGTAGAAAATGTTTTCAAAACCTGCATAACTGATTATTTTCCAGTTGATTGCAATAACATGTGGATTCATGTGTACATGTGAGTAAGCTTACTCTTTTTTTTTTATTAAAAGAGACTGAAAAATGTTTAGAACATTCCAGACTGCTTTAATGCATACAGATTCTGGTGGTGGCCCTAAACCCACGGAAACCACACGGGGAACAGTTTTCTTTCCTGAAACATCCGGCCTGGATTGACAGGTGTTCAATACGGATCTTGTTCTACTTTGTCTCCCAAATCTTCACTTTACCAATTAATTAACATCTCACCCCTCCATCAGGGGAACAACACACGTCTGTCACAAGGTAACAAATCATGCATACTTCATAAAAGTTAACCTGAATATATCTATATCTATATATATATATATCTCTTGCAGCATATGGAATATTGTGTTAGTCACAATCAGCTGTAGTTTATACTTTTAGTAAATACAATTGTAGTTGATTAGAAGTTGCAACCTCTGTTGAGAACCTCCCATTACCAAATACTCTCCATCTTCCCATTTACCTGATGCAGCACCCCACAGTTCTTAGACTGTTGTAATATTCTTGCCTCTGATCTTTCAATATCATCTTAATGGTCACCATATCAGTCCCATACCAGTTTGTTGTGTGTGGGCACAGGAGTGGGACAGTTGTCTATTTGACTGTAGATGCATCACAGGCACACCTAATTCCCATGTAAGCCAATTGCCCTATATAGTCTGGAAAGAGAAACCTGACTGATTTCCCTCTTTACATTCCCAGAGACACTGAGACAACTGCAGCAGCTCAGCTCAAGAAGAGCCAAATCTGCACTGAGGTGGAATCAGAAATACATGTTATACAGTCACAGATTCTGAGCTGATGGATTCATTTGCAGTCACACACTAACAGGTTTGCACTAGAAAGGGCAGCAAGTCCAAGCTTCTTATTAAACTATACTTCACTTTGAAATATCTTCACAAACATGTACCGTAGAGACGGTTGCAAACGAAGTGCTACACAAAACTGCACCTCAATAAAATGACTTGCCCAAGTCTTAATATTCAACAAACAGTAATTTCTTCAGTGTCCAAATAAATTACTGGCTTGAATGTCCAAATTCCTGCCCCTTTCATACAAATAAATGAAAAAGCATCATTTTACAGGTCCCTAAGACACGAGTTTGGTACTGTACCTGCGTTTTGCGTATTCTTAAATCTACTGAACCTTGGTTCTCATCCTCTTCATTAATGCTTTGTTCTATAACTACAATTAAAAGAAAAGGCCAGGATCATTGTTTAGCATCAAGCAAAATAAGAACAAGCAATGTCCAAGGTACAAGTTAAGGTACAGTTTGACAGCAAGAGTTAGGCACAACAGCAGCAAATCATTCTTTAAGAATAGAGCGAGAATAGCCAAGACTGACAGAGTCCCAAGAGTCTCAGTGGGCTCAACATATCAATATGTCCAAAGCTGCAATCAACAGAGCCAGAATGTTGAGCTGCCACATCAGAAGAGTAGAATCCAATTCAATGAAGTCATGCTAGAATCATCCAGCACTCTGGGCAAACCAGACCTTGAATACAGTGACCAGTTCTGGTCACTAAGGGTTCAGGGGGAGGCTTGTTGAAGGTAGTGCAAAGACAAACCATGAAGTTAATCTCTAGTCTCAGAGGTCTCAGCGATGAGGAAAGATTGGATTAATTTTGGGTTCTTCAATCTTAACAGGAGATATCTGATAGGATTGTGAATAGTGGTTGGGGCATTCCAGAATGCTGCTTTAACATGTGTGATATGCAGCTTGTGGGACAGGGAAATGTAGGTTCAAATTAATAAAAGGCAAATTTAGAACTGATATCAGGAATTTGATCTTCTCACAAAGTGATCAAAATGGAGGATTTTAAAGGCATAAAGTGGAACATTCAGGATTAATATTAAAATTAAATAAACTCAGTAAAATATGAACATCTGGATTCATAAACAAATTAAAATACGAGAAGAAAAATGACTTAATAAATCCAGAGGGAAGAAAGAGGAAAGACCTAACTGGTCTGAACAAAAGGTAGAAATAATTTAAAATAGGATAATCTGGGGTCCAGAGACCTAGAAAAAGCACATAGCAGCGGAGACTAAAACTGTGAAAATCCTCTCAGTACACCAATGAGAGGGCAGTCAGGGAAAAGGTGGAATCTGTAACTTGCAAGTTGCAAACAGTATGAGATGGAGGGTGAGCGGAAAGTATTTAATATTCTCTATCAATCACAAGGGAAGACATGTATAACATACATTAAAGCTATATCTGTTTAGGGAATGTAACAGAAATGCAAGGTGCTAGGTAGATGAAAACAGTCACTAGGGTTAAATACTCATTCCAGAGTGTCAAAAAACTACAGAGTAGATTTGCACAACACTGAGTTTTATAAAGTGACCCTGGCTGCTGGGGATAAGAAAACAGGCTAACAAGGGCCACATTCAAAAAGGGGGAGAAGGAGACACAGCTAACAGACCCATTATAACCCCCATGCAAAGTAATGGAATTCATCATCAGGAGTCGATATGAGAGTTATCTGAATAACGACATGGTAAATGGTAGCCAACATGGGTTCAAGAGGGAGCGAGCACAGCTGAACAATCTCTTTGATGAAGTAATATCCCTCAATGAACTATGGAAATGCCTACAATAGCACATACGTATATCAACTGCCAAAGGGCTTGTGACAAAAGTTCATGAAAGGTCCTTTGGACAAACTCAAAACCATGGGGATTCAGGATTAGAGATAGACTCATCTTCCTCATCCCTAATTAACTTTTGACTGGGAATCAGATTGCTTTGATACAGCTTATGACAATGTCTTAACAATGAATAAGGTTGCAACCTGTTAGCATGATTGAAGACGACAGCTTTTCAGAAAACAACATTAAGGACAATTAAAATTACAAAAAAAAAACAAAATTTACTACAATGCCAAATATCAAATGATCTATTGCAATGAGAGACAGACAGACAGATATTTCATTTACAAACTTTCCTTTAGGACGCAAAAATGCCATTATCAAGATAAGTGCTGGTCAGGAAATATCACTCTGGTCAAATATAGTGAGAGAGACTGACTCTCATCCCTGTTCCTTCTATGCCTGCAAGAGTCAGGGTGTACCCAATGACCCTGGAGTGCCAGCAGTTAGGATATGCTCAGTCTGTTTGAAGTAGACTAGTCTTTCAGTGGAGTCTCAGGTATGTTATTTCTTTCTTCAGTTTGCGGAAGGGGAAGGGGGTTGGGGTTGGGGTGGGGGGGGTGGAAAAGGAGGAAAACAAACCTTTTTTTCCTCTTTGTCATTGTATTGGGTGTAAATCTGGGGAGAGTATAAACACAATGTCAGCCCTTAAAGATGTAGGGAATTAAGGTCTGTATCCATGTCCACCCACCCTAGCCAAATTTCACTTGGGAGAGACTGTGTATAGATAAGTGCAAGATGACGCTATATATTATAGAGTCATACAGCACAGAAAGAAGCCGTTCTGTCCATAACGTTTCTGCGGTTCTTTGGCAGAGTTACCCAATGCATTTTATTACCCAGCTCTTTCCCCACAGCCCTGAAACTTTTTTTTTCTTTTTCAAACATTTATCCAAGTCTCTTTTGAAAGTTATTGAATCCGCTCCCACCAACTTTTCATATTATAACAGCCTGCTATGTTTTAAAAAAAAAAATGTCTCCTTGTAATCCCTCTGGTTTTCACAAATCATTTTAAGTTTGTGCCCTCTGGTACAATCTCCCATTGACCCAGCTGAAAACACTTACTCTTTAGCTTATTTCGGACCCTGTTAGCATTTCTCTTGATTGCGAGTGTCAGTCCTTCCAGTTCTTCTTTGGTTTCTTTTTAAGAGAAAAAAAAATTTGAATAATCTTTCAAACTTCTAAAAGGAGTATTGGAATCAAAACGTTAAGCAGCCATTTCAATTTTGATGCAGTGAAAGACAAAAATTCTCGGTAATGCGTTGTCTGCCTTTAATTGTATTTTCACTATATCTCTAGCACGTTAAAGACATGCATTTATATAGTGCCTTTAACAGCCTCAGTATCCCAAAACACGATGCAGCAAGTCCTTGTTTAATGCCGTTTTGCTTTAACAGGTTAAGTTAATCTCTTATAATCTCACTGAACCGCCCGCTCCCTGACTCACCCTCTCACAGCTTCCCTCTCCTGAACCTGCGTTCCCGGCCTAGATCCAGGCGTGATCCGGTGCTGGAGCTCCGGGGTTGTGAAAGTGGAGGTCCCAATGGTTTGGGAGTGCCAAACCGGAGCTGTTGTAATGCATGGCTTTTTTTTTTTAAGATGACTTGAAGCTGCTACCCCTGCCTCATTGCTCATCTCTAGGTGCAAAAACTTTTTAAAAAAATCATGGATTATAACAGCCCCGTCTCTAGCACTTCTGCACTGGCAAGAGCCTCACTTTCAGACCCTCGGAACTCTGGCTTCAGATCAGATCTGGATCTTGAACAGGAGGGGGAAGTGGTGAGGAGTCGGGGGTGGGAGGTTCAGTGAGAGGGTGGGTCAGGCACAGGGAGAGGCTGCAAGTCGGAGGGTTGGGGGACGGTGAAGCATCTGCAGTGACCAGGAGGACCACTGAACAGGCGGGTTCAGGAAGCAGGGTTGGTGGCAAGCAGGAGGAATTGAAAGTAGAAAGATAAATTTCAAAGTATAAAAGAAAAATGTATTTTTTTAAAGAAGTTATTTCATTTACCAACGTAGGAATTTAGCAAAGTATTTCAAGTTACAGGGTATAACGTTTATTTTTTTCTGGTAAGGAAGGTCCAACAGAACCCTACTCCAGTTTAAACACTGATTCCTATGAGAACTTACTTTTCACAAACTCATGGAGAAATGCAGCCACAACTTTAAGTGAGGACTTACTGTGTAACCAATTAAACAATTTGGAGGCGTAGTCACTGTTGTAATACTAGCAATCATGGCAGCCAATTTGCACAAAGCTTGTTCTCTCAAACAGGAATGAGATGACAACCAGATAATGTCAGGGATGCTGTAAGTAGAAAACATCCTTGTCGAAGTAAATAAGCGGTCACCCATTTAAGACAGAGATGAGGAGAATTTTTTTCAGAGGGTTCTGAGCCTTTGGGATTATCTTCCTCAAAAGGCGATGGAAGCAGAGTCTGAAAATTCTTAAAGGCAGAGGTAGATAGATTCTTGATTAGCAAGAGGGTGAAAGGTTATCGGGGAGGGGAGGCAAGAATGTGGAGTCGAGGTTACAATCAGATAAGCCATGATCTTCTTGAAACACAGATCAGGCTCCAGGGGCTGAGTGGCCTACTCCTGCTCCCAATTAGTAATAATCTTGTTATTTAAAAGTGATGTTGGTCGAGCTGGGAGAATTCCCCTGCTCTTCTTTGAGGTATAATGGGATCCTTTACATCCACCTGAAGGGGCTTGGTTTAACTTCTCATCCAAAAGACAGCACTTCTAACAGTGCAGTGCTCCCTCAGTGCTGCACTGGGAGTGTCAACCTGGATTTTGTGCTCAAGTCTCTGGAGTGGGACTTGAACCCACAACCTTCTGACTCAGAGGTGAGTGTGCTACCCACTGAGTCAAGGCTGCTTGTCTATTGAAAGGAGACCCACAAGAACAGAACCTGTCTTCCTTCTTTTAAGCTGCTGGTGACTCGGTGTGCATATCCAGCATTTGCTGCTTTTATTTTTAACTTACACTGCAATAGCTGCAAAGTAAATCCAGGTTGAAATTACCTCCCCCGAGCCGCCCTGAATCACAATGCTTGCCTGAATTTGATTTAATAACCTCTCATTTTGACACATAGCTGCCATTGACAAGACCCAATTTCCTCTGATCCATTATACATAGGAGCATAGGACTGAGGAGTAGGAGGCCATTCGAGTCTGCTCCACCAATCAATAAGATCATGGCTGATCTGCCAATGGTCTCAACTCCACCCTCCTGTCTGCTCCCCATAACCTTGCTCCCTTGTCTATCAACATTCTAACTCAGCCTTGAATGTATTCAATGATCCAGCCTTTTTTCAGGGGAAGAGAATTCCACAGACTAACCACCCTCAGAAAAATTTTCTCCTCATCTCTGTCTTAAAAGGGAGACCTCTTATTCTTAAACTGTGTCCTCTTGTTCTAGTCTCCCAAACAAAAGGAAACATCTCAGTATCTACCCTGTCAAATCCCCTCAGGATTTTGTTTTAAGATCACCCCTCATTCTCCTAAACTCCAATGAATACAGACCCAATCTGTTCAATCTTACTTAAAAGGAAACCCCTTCAGCCCAGGAACGAGTCGAGTGAACCTCCTCTGAACTGCTTCTAACATTATCAGGGGATTATCAGGAACTAGGAACTAAATTAAAGAACAGGTCCTCAAGGGTTATAATCTCCGGATTACTACCCGAGCCACGTGCAAATTGGCATAGGGACGTGAGAATAAGGAAGTAAACACGTGGCTGAAGGAGTGGTGTGGGAAAGAGGGGTTCCATTCCGTGGGGCACTGGCATCAGTATTGGAACAGGAGGGATCTGTACCGTTGGGATGGTCTCCACCTGAACCGACCTGGGACCAATGTTCTAGCGAAAAGGGTAAATAGGGTGGTCAACAGGACTTCAAACTAGAAAGTGGGGGGGGGGGGGGGGGTAAAACTCCAAGAAGTATGACTAATGGGAAACAAAGCAGCAGGTTAGTGTGTGGGGGGTGGATTCAACTTCATGGACAATTATGAAAAAACTGAAAAGAAAGGAGAGCCCAGGAGAGGGTATTAAAGTCTCCAGAACACAAAGTAGGACAGGAGTGTTTGGAGAGGGCTAGGAATCTAACTTCAAGCACATCAGATAAAGGGACGACAATAAGAAAGGGGACAGGAAATACAGGACTGAAGGTGTTGTATCTGAATGGACGCAGTATACGAAATAAGGTAAATGAGCTTATGGCGCAGATTGAAATTGGCAGGTATGATGTGGTGGGCATTATGGAGACATGGCTGCAAGGGAATCAGGCCTGGGAGCTAAATATCCGAGGAAATACATCCTATCGAAAAGATAGGCAGGTTGGCAGAGGGGGTGGGGTTGCTTTGTTAGTAAGAAATGAAATTAAATCAATAGCCAGAAATGATGTAGGGTCAGATGATGTAGAATCTGTGTGGGTAGAGTTGAGGAACTGAAAAGGTAAAAAAACCATATTGGGAGTTATGTACAGGCCTCCGAACAGTAGTCAGGATGTGGGGCACAAGATACACCAGGAGATAGAAAAGATGTGTAAGAAAGGCAAGGTTACAGTGATCATGGGGGATTTCAATATGCAGGTAGACTGGGAAAATCAGGTTGGTAGTGGATCCCAAGAAAAGGAATTTGTGGAATGTCTACGAGATGGCTTTTTGGAGCAGCTTGTAGTGGAGCCCACTAGGGAACAGGCAATTCTAGATTTAGTGATGTGTAATGAGGCAGATTTGATAAGGGAGCTTAAGGTGAAGGAACCCTTAGGAGGAAGTGACCATAATATGATAGAATTTACCCTGCAATTTGAGAGGAAAAAGCTGGAATCAGATGTAACGGTATTACAGTTGAATAAAGACAACTATAGAGGCATGAGGGAGGAGCTGGCCAGAATTGACTGGGAGATGAGCCTAGCAGGAAAGACAGTGGAATAAAAGCTAAAGAGAAAGCATACAACGCGGCGAAGAGCAGTGGGAAACCGGGGGATTGGGAAGCCTACAAAGCCCAACAGAGGACAACTAAAAAAGAAATAAGGAGGGAGAAGATTAAATATGAGGGTAAACTAGCCAGTAATAGAAAAGAAGATTGCAAGAGTTTTTTTAGATATATAAAGGGTAAGAAAGACGCAAAAGTGGACATTGGGCCGCTGGAAAATGACGCTGGAGAAGTAGTAGTGGGGAACAAAGAAATGGCGGAGGAACTGAATAAGTACTTTGCGTCAGTCTTCACAGTGGAAGACACGAGTAACATCCACAAAGTTCAAGAGAATCGGGGGCAAAGGTGAGTATGGTGGCCATTACCAAGGAGAAGGTGCTAGGAAAACTGAAAGGTCTGAGGGTGGATAAATCACCTGGATCAGATGGATTACACCCCAGAATTCTGAAGGAGATAGCTGAAAAGATAGCGGAGGCGTTAGTGGTGATCTTTCAGGAATCACTGGAGTTAGGGAGGGTCCCAGAGGACTGGAAAATCGCTAATGTAACCCCCCGTTTAAGAAGGGAGTGAGGCAAAAGATGGGAAATTACACGCTGATTAGCCTGACCTCGGTCATTGGTAAGATTTTAGAGTCCATTATTAAGGATGAGATTTCAGAATACTTGGAAGTGCATGGTAAAATAGGGCAAAGTCAGCATGGTTTCATCAAGGGGAGGTCATGCCTGACAAGTCTGTTAGAATTCTTTGAGGAGGTAACGAGTAAGTTAGACAAAGGAGAGCCAATGGATGTTATCTACTTGGACTTCCAGAAGGCCTTTGACAAGGTGCCGCACAGGAGACTGCTCAGTAAGATAAGAGCCCATGGTGTTAGAGACAAGGTACTGGCATGGATAGAAGATTGGCTGTCTGGCAGGAGGCAGAGAGTGGGGATAAGGGGGTCCTTCTCATGATGGCAGCCAGTGACTAGTGGAGTTCCACAGGGGTCAGTGTTGGGATCACAACTTTTCACTTTATACATTAATGATCTAGGTGAAGGAACTGAGGGCATCCTGGTTAAGTTTGCAGATGATACAAAGATAGGTGGAGGGACAGGTAGTATTGAGGAGGCGGTGAGGCTGCAGAAGGATTTGGACAGGTTAGGAGAATGGGCAAAGGAGTGGCAGATGGAATACAACATGGGGAAGTGTGAGGTCATGCACTTTGGTAGGAAGAATAGAGGCTTGGACTATTTTCTAAATGGGGAGAGAATTCAGAAATCTGGAGTGCAAAGGGACTTGGGAGTCCTAGTCCAGGATTCTCTTAAGGTTGCAGGTTGAGTCGGTAGTTAGGAAGGCAAATGCAATGTTGGCATTTATTTCAAGAGGACTAGAATATAAAAGCAGGGATGTGCTGCTGAGGCTTTATAAGGCTCTGGTCAGAGCATATTTAGAATATTGTGAGCAATTTTGGGCCCTGTATCTCAGGAAGGATGTGCTGGCCCTGGAGAGGGTCCAGAGGAGGTTCACGAGAACGATCCCAGGAATGAAAGGCTTAACATATGAGGAACGTTTGAGGACCCTGGGTCTATAATTGATGGAGTATAGAAGGATGAGGGGGGATCTGATTGAAACTTACAGAATACTGAAAGGCCTGGATAAAGTGGACATGGGGAAGATGTTTCCAGTAGTAGGAGAGACTAGGACCAGAGGGCACAGCCTCAGAGTAAAGGGAAGACCTTTTAGAACAGAGATGAGGAGAAACTTCTTTAGCCAGAGAGTGGTGAATCTATGGAATTCATTGCCACAGAAGGCTGTGGAGGCCAGGTCATTGAGTGTAATTAAGACCGAGATAGATAGGTTCTTGATTGGTAAGGGGATCAAAGGTTACGGGGAGAATGGGGTTGAGAAACTTATCAGCCATAATTGAATGGCGGAGCAGACTCGATGGGCTGATTGGCCTAATTTCTGCTCCTATGTCTTATGGTCTTATTATATCCTTTTCTCAAAAAGAGACCAAAACTGTACATTATACACTGTTAAGCAATGATGGATTTCAACTAGTTTCTATATGATGGAGGCATAGGTAGTCTTGTTATGGCACAGTGCTGTTGCTGCATTCAATATATGTATTAAGACAGCAAATTATTTCAATTCCAATTTTAACCAGCAGTCCATAAGCATCTTATTCACTCATGGGCACAGAACGAAACCAAATCGAACTCTGAATGACCATTTTAAGTGACTGCATCTCTGACGGTAGCCAGCAGAGAATCTTACTTTCCTTCCCTTGAAGCTTCACTAAACAAGAACATTTTTCTATCAATACATAGCTACAAAACACATTTAACAGAACAGTTCTTCAACACGCCACTGATTAAACTTCAGAAAGTACTTTAACTGGCTGCAAAACTCTTTGGGATGCCAAGTCTCTCTTTCAAAGAAGTGTTGCTATGGTGACAAGAGTCAAGCGATCACCCAATGGGCAGTGATGCACAATGGACAGTTCCTCCCACCAGAAATGTCCCAACTGTGAACAGGAGGTGGTAAAACCATCAGAATGACATCAACCTAACGACTGAAAGGTGTCAGAAAAAATATTTTGTACTGAGACGTACTCGATAGCACAATGCACACCTGATGTAATACTGAGCGAGACCAGGATTCCTCCTGGTTGACACCAAGTTACAGGTCGAGTAACCTTTAACTGTAAATTCAAAAATCGAACACATCCAAAAACTGCACTTTTTGTTTTTAACCTCATCGACCTTTAGTATGGGAAGTCTAGTTGTTTGTCTGCACTGTTTATCTTGTGATTTTTTTCAGGTACCCTGTATTAATTATTCAGTGATGCAGCTTAGTTTTCTAGACATTTTATTTACTTTAGCCTAGAGGCAAACAAGGCCTGGGCTACTGTAATGTAAGTTTATATGCAGTATCCAAAAAACCGAAATTATCTGAAATCCAAAAGGCAATCAGCCCTGAGGGCTTTGGATGAAGGATACTCTCTGTGTTTAGCTTATTTTGCTTTAAGCAGATTTAATTGATCTCTCTGCCACTGGCTTGGAGGAAGGGGAGCGAGAGCACAAAATTCTCCACTCTTGATTGCCGATAAGTAACCCCAGCAGAAAGGGCTGGTCATTAGGGGAGAGGAGAATCAGTCTTACCCCAGAGGACCTTCATTGTGAACTAGCTCTCTGCCCAAGCGTCCCTTCATTTTTAGGATAAAAAGGGGTTAATTGGAAGAACAAAAATACATTCACTTCACAGTCCCATAATACAAATAACGTTCAACCTCCTTCCCCTACTTTAACATCCACTCTCCATCTCTCAAAATGTCATTTGAATGAGCAGGGTCTAGAGATAATAAGCATATTTAACATACCTGAGAAATGGGAAGAAGATGGAGTGCTTAACGCATAAGTGGCTCGATAGGGCAGAGTACCCACCTTTAGGCAATGTGCCACCTCCCTTAAATTATATCTATACGGCGGGCAGGCTAACAAGATAGGGTCGCCAGAAGTCCTGGTTTTGCTGGGACAGTCTCAGATTTTCATTAAATGTCCCAATGTCCTGACAATTTCCTAAAAATAGTTCATGCGTGTTTTCACCTTTTCCCTTGTTGTCAACAGGATCCGGGTGGGGGAGGGTGGAGAAAATGTGAGGAACTTCGTCATCGTTCCTGTAAATGCCCATCACATTGCATGGTGTTGTCTTCAGCAGACCTGCATCCCTACCCCCAACCGCACCCCCCTTGATGACTCCAAGGGAGTTATCAGGACATTTCTGGCACAGGCAGCTCCAGTGCTGATGACACCTTTTAAACGATCTACAGAATAGCGCTGCCAACTCTAGCTGGACATATTCTGGGAGATGTCGTGTGACCTCCCACCTTCCACTGATCCTCGTCTGGACTCCTGCCATTAGTCACCCAACATATCAATCATCATGGAACCCAGCTTTTCCAAGGCTTTTTAGTGTGTCCTGGTTTTGAAATTTGAAACAAGAGCAAGATGGCTACAGACCCTTTGGCCTTGTCTTTTGCACTGACGTGCTGTGTTCTGTCATCATTGAGGATGGGGATAAAGCCACCTCCAGATAGCTGTTTAATTGCCCACCCCCATTCATGACTGGATATGGCAGGACTGCAGAGCTTTGATCTGATCTGATCTGTTCGTTGTGGGATTCCTTTCCTCTATCTCATGCTGCTTCTGCTGTTATGGCTTCTTCAAATTGGCACCTCCTCATTTTTTTTGAAAAGGTATGCTTGGTACTGTTCTTCAGGACTGATTCCCTGGCTTGGTGGCAATGTTAGAGTGAGAGTTATGCAAAACTATGCATGACAGATTGTGGTTGAATACAATTCTGCTAATAGCCCACACCACTTTCTGGATGTCCAGTTTTGAGCTGCTAGATCTGTTCTGGGTCTATCCCATTTAGCACTGCCTTGTGTTCTCTCACCACCTGCTGCAGTCTGACAGTTACATGCCCTTCAAGACTCTGCCAGCAAAGGCAGCACTGAGCTAGTCTTGATGACGAATACTGAAGACCCCCAGCCAGAGCACATTCTGTATCCTTGCCACCCTTAATGCTTCTTCCAAGTGGCATTCAACATGAAGAAGCACTGATTCATCATCCGATTGCAACCTACCGCCCTGCCTCAGCTGGAAGTTTCCTTGCCACATTTGGCATGATGAGATGTGACATAATGGGATCTGGAGGCCTCCCGACTATCATCTCTATGCCGCTCCATGATCATGCATGCAAATTTCCAATACCACTTATTAATTCCAGTGTGGCTTATATGCAAAAATATTCTTAAATTAACAAACCAGATAATATTTATTCAGCAATACAACTTGCAGAAACAATGTCTTTGCAGAGAGGAATGCCTTTGACATTCAATGGCATTACCATCACTGAATCGCCCACTATCAACAGCCTGGGGGTTACCATTGACCAGAAATTGAACTGGACTAGCCATAAAAATACTGTGACTACAAGAGCAGGTCAAAGACTGGGAATCCTGTGACGAGTAACTCACCTCCTGAATCCCCAAAGCCTGTCCACCATCTACAAGGCACAAGTCAGGAGTGTGATGGAATACTCCTCACTTGCCTGGATGAGTGCAGCTCAAACAACACTCAAGAAGCTCAACACCATCCAGGACAAAGCAGCCTGCTTGATTAGCACCACATCCACAAACATTGACACCTCCCACCCCTAAAGCACAGTAGCAGCAGTGTGTACCATCTACAAGATGCACTGCGGGAACTCACCAAGGCTTCTTAGACAGCACCTTCCAAACCAACAACTACTACCATCTAAAAGGGCAAGGGCAGCAGATACATAGGAACACCATCACCTGCAAGTCCCCCTCCAAGTCATGCACCATCCTGACTTGGAAATATGTCACCATTCCTTCACTGCCACTGGGTCAAAACCCTGCAAATCCCTCCCTAACAGCACTGTGGACGTAACTAGACCACATGGACTGTAGAGGTTCAAGAAGGTAGCTCACCACCACCTTCAAGGGCAATTAGGGATAGGCAATAAATGCTGGCCTAGCCAGTGACGCCCACATCCCATAAATGAATTAAAGGTATCCTAGGACACCATCTTACTCAATTATACTCAGAAAATGTTATGGTCCATGTATAGACCAGTGTGTGAGGGATCCAGTGGCTTGCACCCACACACCAGAGGATAGTTTGTGCTCACAAGGCTGAGTTACTAAAATAAAAGCAAAATACTATGGATGCTGGAGATCTGAAATAAAGTTAAGAGTCATCATATTGGGCTGAAACGTTAACTCTCTTTCCACAGATGCTGCCAGAGCTGCTGAGTTTTTCCAACACTTTGTTTTTACTATTGCTGAGTTACTAAGTTTTGTCATCTGATCTCATACTGTTATCTTAGTCCATTTGACTGTTAAACTTTCATTCCCCAGTTTAGATTACACCCTACAGTATTAATGTACCACCATAACTCAAACTAGCAGATGACAAAGCAAAATTACACAACTTCATTCAATCAACATGTCAGCACTCACATACGTGTGGGTTTCTCCTAGTGAATTTCTCCATGATTTAATGTACCAGTTTATCTCCTGGGCTTCTCTCAGAATTGCAGGATGTTATTTCATACTGGAAGTGTTATTAACAAAGTGGGGAAAGTGTCACAGGAAGCAAGTGTGACGCCACATTTAAAATTACTAATTAAACCTTCTGTGGTATTTCTCACAATGAGTTGAAGCTTTTATAAGAACGCACTGTGTTCAGCAGAGTCCTGTTATCAGAGATACTGGCCTATCAGCAATAAGGGTTGCCCTTGAATTCGCTGGTGCTGGGATGAGATTGCAGGATCCAGTGATATTTTGAAGTGGGCTTCTGGGGTCTGGGTAGGGGACTAATGGTTTCATGAAGATCCAGAGAGGGAATTTCTAGCAATACCAGAGCAGGTGCTGGGATCTGGAGGCATTGTGAATGAATTCTAAAGATCTGGGAGCATTGGGGGCTGATTGAGAGATCAGAGAACATTTAGAATGCAGTCAAGCGATTTGTTAGCACTGAGATGGGCTGAGAGATGTAGAAGTGAGGGGAGTAGAGCTGGAAGGAGTTCCAGAAAGACTCAGGAGTTGGAGAGCTGGAGATTACTGAGGTCTGACATTTCAGCTCCACAGTCCAACATCCTTGGGAGTGATCCCCTGCCACCCCCAGCAAGAGCCTGGAAACAAACTACCATTGTCCCTAGGTGAACTATCAGGTTACACCACAAACCATGCCTCCCTGCTTTGTGGTCCCACATGCCTGGTCCCTGCATCATATCCTTGTATTTAGGATAAATTTTCTGCCTATTAAAATGAACGGATAGAGATTATGCAGAGAGAGTGCAATGTAGCTATAGTTCGATATAGCTCTTGGAGCGAAAGGGGTCAAAGGATTTGGGGAGAAAGCAGGAGCAGGCTATTGAGTTGGATGATCAGCCATGATCATAATGAATGGCAGAGCAGGCTCGAAGGGCTGAATGGCCTCCTCCTGCTCCTAGTTTCTGTGTAATCCTCGATATGCAGTTCGAAAACGTGTGATGGCTTATACAATTTGAACATAAATCTCGTCAAAACACAAATAAATATTATTACATCTGAAATATGGTTTTTATTAGGCTGAATATATAGTTTTTCTAAACAATGCTTGTTACAAAGCAACTAACTACCAACAGCTATTATGTCCACTGCTATTCACACGAGCTGTTGCTGTTTTTTTCCGTGATGAGATCCCATCAGGACAGCACAATTGTAACATATATCAATTCATTCACTGCCTGAAGTAAAAGGTTGACAATTCAATATCCAAGTTTCTTTCTTTCATTTGGATGAAGTGAAGAGATTTGTTAACTCTTGTTGAAACACAAGTAACGGTGGGGATTTTTAGAATCTGCGAATCTTCTGAATGCAGAGATTGCAATCTCTATGTGCTCAGGATGCACTGAATTGAACCAAAACAAATTAATTAACTGGTTGAAGCCCAGGATTCGAGAGACCAAGGTACTCAATTAAATCTTGAATGACATTGGATAAATCTAATCAAATCATTGTGAATTCCACAAGCTTAAAAACTTATTCATAAATTAGAACTTTGAGTTGCCGTGCTAAAATGGCACAGGTAAATATTTTCAGATGAGGGTTAACGAATTTGCTCAAGATGTCCAATGGCCAGTGTATGAGACTGCAAGATCACCAGCTGGCACTGTCATGGGAAAATCCTGAAACAAGGTAAGACAGATGTCACAAGGTGCACACACAAGCTCTGAAGAGCCCGCTGGGTCTGTTGACATAGGTCGCTTGATTGGCAAGATGGCCAGACAGCCCAAATTTAATAATATGTATAGACTCAAATTGTAAAACTTATTACTATTGGCTCAAAATTAAACCATGCAACGGCAGTACAGTATTTAGCCAAACACCAGATTATACTTCTCAACATCAGGCTGAGCCAAGTACAACATGGGACAGCATAATTTAATCTTAGAGATCAAGCAAGCCAGTGAATTTCAAACCACACCAGCTAAGAGGGATGGGAGGGGAGATGAACAGGGTCTCTTTAGCTCATGATGACATGCTTAGCAATAGAAGCTTGGGTCAGGTTCCAACATCTTTGGCAGACTTGGCACTGGGAATGGGATTCTTCTTCTTAATACCAGATAATCTGACAAACCAGGGGTCTGAAATGGACAGGAAGTTTCCCCTCTGGGTCTTTTGCCAATTATCTTAAATCTGTATCCTTTGGTTACCAACCCTCCCGCCTATATCAAATAACCTCAATTTTAAATACACAAGTAATAGAAGCAAGACCATATTGGCCAATCGAGCCTGCCCCACCATTCAATACGATCATAGCTGAATTTGAGTTTCAACTCCATTTTCTTGCCCATTCCCCTTGATTCCAAGACACCAAAAATCTGTTTATCACAGCCTTAAATATATTCAACAATGAACATCCTCAACCCTCTGGGTTAGAGATTTCCAAAGGTTCACAACCCTTTGAGTGAAGTAATCTCTCATCTCAGTTTTAAATGATCGGCTTCTTATCCTGAGACTGAGCCCGTGTTTGAAATTCCCAAGCAGCAGAAGCAATCTCTCAGCAACTACCCCATCAAGCCGCTTCAGAATCTGGAATGTTTCAATGAGATCACTTCTTTCTTCTAAACGCCAGAGAATAGAGACCAATTTACTCTGCCTCTCATCATAGGACCACCCCCCCTCATCCCAAGGACCAATTTACTGAATCTGTGCTGTAACACCTCCAATCAAATGCAAGTATTCTTAAACGTGGAGAGCAAAAACACAGTATTTCAGATGCAGTCTCGCCAAAATCCTGTACAACTGTAGCAAGACTGCTTTTTTTTGCAGTCCATATTTTATTTACAGTTAGTAGACTTCACAATAAAGCCCAATTCTGAACAGTTACTTGAACAACCTTAAGCTGTCAGGTCAAAAGTCTTAATCGTACAAATACAATAGTAAACAAAAAGATTGTCCCTGCAGTCAGTTCAGTCACTCTCTTCCACGGTGAGCTTGTCAAACAGATACTCTCCCATGCCATTCTCAGGGGCTCCCAGCCTCTTCAGGTTGATGATGTTCACGTACTTCAATCCTCCTGCAATAAAGGTCAACATTTCCATTGGCCTTCCTAATTGCTTGCTGCACCAGCCTCAACCGCCTCCATTAAAATACCTCAATGAAATTTTGCTTTAACCAGAACTCCAGCCTCTCCACAAAACTGAAATCCTACAATCTGTTACCATTCTGGTAAATAAGGGGAGGTGGTGATGTATTGGCACTGTCTCCAGGCTAGTAACCCAAAGACCCTGGGTTCAAATTTGAATTCAGCAAAAAAAACCCTGGAATTAAAAGACTAGTGACAACCATAAAACTATTGTCAACACCCATCTGGTTCACTAATGTCCTTTAGGGAAGGAAATCTGTCAGACCTTCGCTGGTCTGGCCTATGTGACTCCAGACCCACAGCAATGTGGTTGACTCTGAAATGGCTTACTCAGCTCACAAGGGCATTTAGTGATGGGCAACTAAAGCTGGCCTAACCAAAGCCCCCATCCCATGAACGAATGATTTAAAAAAAATCTCTACCTTCTTCAATGTCTTGACATCCTTCCTAAAGTGGGGTACACAGAATTGGATGCAATACTCCGGTTGAGGCCTAACTAGTGATTTATGAAGGCTTAGCATAACCTCCTTGCTTTATATAACTGCCCCTCTGTTTACCGGTGCTGTGTTTGCAAGTTGCATCGCTTAAGCTGGTCAATCCCCAACAGCAGCCACACTTTCACTTCACAGTCCTGGCACTGATCAATTTCTTTCTGGTGTCGGGCGAGTGCATCAAGGCTCTAGAAATCATGTGCAAGTCAAAACCTGTGGATTTCCCCGAGTTCGATCACAGGATTCAGAGGGTATCAATAAGATATTGCTAGAGCAATCAAGAACGAATTTCATATCGAGACGGTATGTTCCCTGGCAATTTTTGTAATCAGGGTGCCGGGTGCATTTAAATGCATGCTGAGGTTCGATAGAATACTGCAGAGTATGACTCACTGGTGCAATATGAGCTGCATACCAGGCAAAGTGAATGTGGCTGCAACTTTGAAAACTGATAGCTTCAGCTCAGCATCCAAGAGCGTAGAAATCAGAGTCCAGCTGGATCAATGAAACCAACAGCTGATAAATCCACGGTGCTTGTCAGCAAAGTGTCACGTCATCACGTTCCTGATCCGGACTCGTTTCTACAGGTAGAAATATAAATACAGATCTGCATATGCCCCAATGTTGCACCTTGTAACAATTAAAGGGAAAAAGACAGTCGTGGATCTTGAACCTGAAACGTATAAGCATTTCCCAATCAGTAATGAACTTGCACGATGTACCTTCACGCAATCGGACTGCAGCTTTAAAAGGTTAACAGGAGAATAATATTGCGGATCAACTTACTGTTAATAACTAAGAGATCCTCTGCTAAACGAACAAAGTTCTCAAGTGTCAGTCAATCATTTCCTCATTTCTTCCAAATTTTTTTTTTGTGAAGTTCCCGATGTCATTTGGCCTCCAACCAACCTCGAGGAGAGACAGCAATTGGACCCCTGGCCTTTAAAGTAGTAAATGTGCCACACAACGGCACTTTCAGAGCATAATGATGCACTTAATTTTATATGGGGTAAGAATCCCGATTTAACAGTATATCTTCTGACTTACAGAAGAAACATAGATCTCATTCACCTGTTTAAGAAATTATATCCAGCATTCAGGGTGCATAATTCTAAAATGTCAAAACCATATATTTTAAAGTCAGTTACTTCATGTTGCTTCCTCCCTGTAAACTTTTGCCATTTCTAGAATGTTTACAATTCCCTTTTGAAAATTTCAACTGAGTTCTGCTTCCACCTGCCCTTTCAGGTCATGCATTCTAGATCCTGGCTGGCTGTGCAAAATAAAAAAGTCTCACCTTCCCTCTTGCTCTTTTGTCAATTACTTTAAATCTGTCCCCTGTGGTTATCTATCCTCCAGTCAGTGGAGGATTATTTACGCAATCAAATCCCCATATAATTTTAAACAACTATTAGGTTTCTCCTTAAGCTCCAGTTCTTCAGTCAGTCCAAATAACTGAAATCAGTTATCTGTTATCATTCTGGTAAATCTCCTCTGCACCCTCTCCCGGAATTTGACATCCTGAAGTGTGATGCTCAGAATTGAACACAAGACTCCAGCTGAGGCCTAACCTTTTGGACCTAATCAATAGAAGCATCGAGTAAATGAGTCTGTGTGCCTTTTTGAACAGCCTTAACAACTTCCAGCCACCTTCAAAGACTTGTGTATGAACACCCCACCCTCCAGGTCTCTCTGTTCCCGCACCCTTTGTGAAATTGTACCATTTCGCTCACACTGTCTCCTCTCAGTTTTTCCTACTGAACTGAATCACTTCACATTTCCTTCAGCAATAACATTAACAAACGATGATGATAAAAGAGAGGGGAGGAGCTTGGGTGCACCAGCAGCTGAGACATGCCTTCATATTGATTGGGTATAAAGAAAGCATTACAGGGGTGGATCAGTGCAGGCCCTACAATAACCAAGTTTCATAATGCTGTAATTACTCAACCAATGCTTCCATGAACCAAAACAGATGAGATCGAATTCTTGCTGAAAATGTACTAAAACTATGTGGAGTAGTTATTTTGGGACAGGTATGACATCTTGGTCACACTCAAGTGCTTGAAGGTGTCAAATCTCAATAGGTTTCAATAAAACTTGCTTAAAGTTAGCCAGACCTGCTGAGTTTTTCCAGGTAATTCTGTTTTTGTTTTGTATTTCCAGCATCCGCAGTTTTTTGTTTTTTGCTTAAAGTTATTTCAGTTCAGCTCTTAAAAATGAGGAAGAGAAAAGAACTTCTCATTTTATGTTGCTGAACATACTTCCCCAGAGCAGCTCTGTCATATCCTTGCATAGGTCTGACACATACAGGTTTAAAATCTGCCAGCCAGCCTTCACACACGCCCTGCTGTCAGCTGCAGTGTCTCCAATTCAGGGCAAAAACAAACAGCGTGCCAGTGCTTCCTGGATGCCAAAGCAAAACATGCAGATGTTAAATAACTCTCCTATGCCACACCAATTATAATGCTGGCACACAAATAAGGATGCAAAGTATCAGGCCATCATGTATATGTTCATAACTGAGGGACATGATGGGAATAGGCCAGGAAAGCAAAGTTGAGGTAGAAGATCCATAATGATCTTATTAAATAGTGAAACAGGTTCGAGGGCCCTTATGATCTAAGCTTGTTCCTTTTATGTTATGCCTAAATCTTCACATAGATTACTTAGGAACAAGAGGAGCCATATAACCTCTCGCACCTGTTCTGCCATTCAGTGAAAACATGGGTGAACCGTATCTTAATCACTTCCACCCACCTTGGCTCCATTGCCTTTCATGCACTGGTCCAGCACAAATCTATCAAATTTTCAATTAAGTTAGTGAGGATCCACTGCTTTTTGTGGTACAGTTCCACACACTGACTACCACCACATTCAGATAATCTGCCAAGATTGTCCTTTGCTTCAAGCAATAGTAGATTAAAAACTATTACATTCAGACCTCCTGGTTTTAATGCCACTGAACAAGCTATCACGTTCACCTCAACACGACATACATGCCAACTGCAAGTCAGTCTACCAAAAAACGCACGGGATAATTTGTCTGGGAGTACAAAGTCAGGTGTGCACAGCAAATATCAGGAATTCAATACTTGCTTGACCTTTTAACTTCTCAAGATACAGTAGCTCATTCCTACTTCGTAATGATTCCTAAATTCATACTTCATTTTGGTGCAGACGTGGAGAGATTCTAGACTTTCCTTTGTTTCTTCAAAGTGGCAAGAACTCGACTAAATTGTCTGGTGAGGGAGAAGTGTACATGGCATTCTTATGAAGCTCTCATGTCCAGTACCGGACATACTGTAGCTCTTTGCCTGTTGCGACACAATCGTAAGGTGCAGCTTCCTTTCTCCACCGAGCTTCCTTGCCCAATTTTAATCATCAAGCAGCACATTTCGCTATTGGCCGGGCGTGTGGTAGGGGTGGTGCAAAAAGGAAGGAGAAGGAAAAGAGAAAACGGGACAGAAAGAGGAGCAGCAAAATATTGGTGGATGCTGGAGGTCGGAAAATAAAATAAATTGCTGGAAAAACTCAGCAAGTCTGGCAGCATCTGTGGACAGAGAAACAGGGTTAACGCTTCAAATCCAATACAACTTCTTCAGAACTGGAGAGGGGGAGAATTGCGATGGTTTGATGTTGTTTAAGGTGGGGGGGGGGGGGGGGGGGGGGGGGGGAGAGGGGTAGGTGGAGCAAATGGACAGGGATAGGTTAGAGGGCAGGGGAGGTTAGGAGATTAAATATCAAAGATGTCATGGAGAGAGAGAGAGAGAGAGAGAGAGAAAAGCAGCACCTAAAACAGGAGAGGGCGACGACTGAGACACGTTCAGCAGCACCTAAAAGAACTATCCAATCTGTGGTTCTACAGCAGACTGACCACGCACTAAGTAAAATCAAAGTGTGAATTCACAGGAAAGCAGGTAATTGAGCATTTTTTCTCATTTATCATTCAAAACTCAGGTAATTTGAGTAATTGTAAGGTTTTATTAGTAGTAGTAAGGTTTACCAATAGTAAGGCATATTAGATTAGCTGGTGAGTATTTCCTATTTCTCTTAACTAGGGAATTTCAATCACAGTAAGTAGAACATTTATTGAAATAAGAACATAACCAAAGGCAGGACTAGAGACATCAATTAAAATTCAATCAGCATAATTAAAGCTTTAAAGATGTTGGGGTAAGTGATGGGTTGCGGCTGCAGAACGTGGGATTCTTGGACACTTGCATGATCCAAGGCAAATATATCTGCAACAACTGTCTGCAGCTGTAGGAACTTTGACTCAGAGTCATTGAGCTACAGACACTGCGACACATCAGGGAGGGGAAGGTTACCTGCACAACTTGTTCCAGGAGGCAGTCACATCCCTTAGGATAAGGTTGTCTGATTTGGTCCATGGTCATGGACAGGAGGGTGTGACTGAGAGTGAGGCAGGTTTAGGGATCGGGAAGGTAGAAGTGGAGGAGTCTCAGCCCATGCAATTGTCCAATAGGTTCAAGGCTCTTGCAGCCTGAATGGATGTAAGTGGGAGCTGTAGAGCGGAATGAGTGAACTGACCGTGGCACCGTGGTACAGGAAGCCATTCAAGCAGGGGCAGGGGGAGTTAATAGGAATGTAGTGTAGTCGGGGATAGTATAGTCAGGGGGAGAGACAGTGTTCTCTGCAGCCGACAGCATCAGTCCAGAGTTGTCCTGCCTACCTGGTGCCAGGGTTGGGGACGTCTGATCTGGGCTGGAGAACAATTTGCAGTGGAAGGGGGAGGATCCAGTGGTTGTGATCCATGTCGGAACCAATGACATAAATAGGACTGGGAAAGAGGTACTGTTTAGAGAGTATGAGCAGCTAGGGGTCATGTGTGACTCCAGACCCACAGCAGTGTGACTGACTCTTAAAATGCCCTATGAACAAAGGCAATTGGGGATGGGCAATAAATGCTGGCCTAGCCAGCGATGTCCACATCCCATGAACGAATAAATATTTTAAAAATCTTAGTGCGTCAGCAGTTAAGGCTAGAGGTTGCGAAAATAATACAAGGACAGAATTAAAGGCGCTCTTGTCTGCAACAAGATTGATAAACTGACAGCACAAATGGAAGTAAACAGGTATGTACCCACACCACATGGACTGCAGCAGTTCAAGAATTATGGAGATGTTGCTACAAGGCTGGGAATTGAATATTCAAGGGTTTTTGGACATTGAAGGATAGGTAAAAAGGAAAAGGAGGTGGGGTAGTGCTGTTAGTAAAGGATGAAATCTGTACATTAGAGAGAGAGAATCTTAGATCAGAAGAACAAGGTGCAGAATCTGCTTGGGTGGAGCTAAGAAACAGCAAAGGGGGCAACAAACATTGACAGTTATTTCCAGGCCACCAAACAAAAGTGGTAATGTAGGGCATGGTATAAATCAGCAAATTAGAGGTGAATGTAACAAGGGTAATACAGTAATTATGGGTGATTTCAATCTACATATAGGCTGGGTAAACCTAATTAGCACTAATGCTGTAGAGGACAAATTCCTGGGATGTGTAGAGATGGTTTTCCAGAGCAGTACGTTGAGGAGCCAACTAGGGAACAGGCTATTTTAGATCATTCTATGCAATGAGAAAGGACTAATTAATAATCTTGTTGTAAAAGGGTCTTTAGGGAAGAGTGACCATAATATGATGGAATTTTACATTAAGTTTGAAAATTTTGTAGTTCAATCCAAAACTAAGATCTTAAATCTAAACAAAGGAAACATGAGGATTTGAGGGGCATGTTGGACGTGGTGGATTAGGAAACGACATTAAAAGATATGAGATAGGTAGGCAATGGCTAGGATTTTAAAAAATTAATACATGGCTTGCAATAAAATTACATTCCTTTTAGGCACAAAACAGCACAAATTTAGGCAACCATGGCTAACAAGAGAAGTTAAAGAGTGTATTAGATCAAAGAAACACTTGGTCCTGATGATCTACATCCCAAGAGTGTTGAAAGAGGGGACTGAAGAGATAGTGATGGCGTTGGTGATCATCTTCCAAAAATTGGTAGATTCTGGAATGGTTCCTGCAGATTGGAGATAGCAAATCTAATTCCACTATTTAAGAAACAGGGAGAGAAAATGGGGAACTACATACCTGTTAACCTGACATCAGTATTAAGGAAAATGCTAAAATCTGTTATGAAGGATGTGGTAACTGGACACTTGGAATATAATGGTACGATTGGACAGAGTCAACATGGAATAATGAAAGGGAAATCATGTTTAACAGACCTGTTGGGAGCTTTTTTTTTTGAGGAGGTAACCAGCAGAACAGATAAGGGGGAACCAGTGGATGTGGTGTATTTGGATTTTCAGAAGGCTTCTGATAAGGTCCCACACAGATTCGTAAGCAAAATTAGAGCACATGGGATTGGGGGTAATATTGATTGAGGATTGGTTAATGGACAGAAAACAGGATAGGAATAAAACAGGTCATTCTCAGGTTGGCAAGCTGTGACTAGTGGGGTACCACAAGGCCCTAGATATTCACAATTTCTCTCAACGATTTGGTTGTGGGGACCAAAACATAACATTTAAGTTTGCTGATGACACAAAACTAGGTGGGAATGAGTTATGAGGAAGATACACAGAGGATTCAAGGGAATTTAGGCAAGTTCTGTGAGTAAACAAGAACATGGCAGATGGAATATAATGTGGAAAAACGTGAAGGGATATACTTTGGTAAGAAAACAGAAGTACAGAATATTTCTTAAACGGAGAGAGATTGGGAAATGTTGATGTCCAAAAGGATCTGGATGTCCTTGTTCATAAGTCACTAACATGCAGATGCAGAAAGCAATTTGTAAAGCAAATGGTACATTGGTCTTTATTGCAAGAGGGTTTGAGCATAGGAGTAAAGAAGTCTTGCTGTAATTGTATAGAGCTGTGGTGAGACCCTACTTGGGAGTATTGTGTACCGTTTTGGTCCCCCTACCCAAGGAGGATATATTTGCCATAGGTGGAGTGTCACAGAGGCTCACCAGTCTAATTCCTGGAATGGCAGGACTGTCCTACAGCCAAAGATTTGGCCTATATTCTCTAGAGTTTAGAAGAATGAGAGGTGATCCCATTGAAGCATACAAAATTCTTACAGGGTTTGACAGAGTAGATGCAAAAAGGATGTTTCTCCTGGTTTGGGTGGGGTGGGGGGGGGTGTCTAGAACCAGTGGACAGTCTCTGTAAGAGGTAGGCCATTTAGGACTGAGATGAGGAGGAATTTCTTCATTTAGAGGGTGGTGAATCTTTGGAATTCTGTATCCCAGAGGGCAGTGGAGGCTCAGTCATTGAGTAGATTCAAGACAGAGATTGACAATTTTCTAGATATTAATGATGTCAAGGGATATGGGGATAGTGCTGGGAAAATGGCATTGAGGTAGGTCAGCCATGATCTAGTTGAATGGCAGAGCAGGGTCAAGGAGCTGAATGGCCTCCTCCTGCTCCTAGTGTTGAGAAGATCGCATTGTGAACAACAAATACAGCAGACTAAATTGAAAAAGTACAAGTAAACTGTTGTTTCACCCTGGAAGGAATATTTGGAGCCTTGGACTGTGAGGAGGGAGGAGGTAAAGGGGTAGGTGTTACACCTCCTGCAATTCTATGGGAAGGTGCTTTGGGAGTGGGATGAAGTGTTGGGGTTATAGGGGAGCAGACCAGGGTGTCACAGAGGGAACCGTCCCTTTGGATTGTTGACAGAGGAGGGGAGGGGAAGATGTGTTTGGTAGTGTCATCGTGCTCGAGTTGGCAGAGGATAATCCTTTGAATACAGAGGCTGGTGGGGTGGAAAATGAGGACAAGGGGAACTCTGCCATGGTTCTGGAAGGGAGAGGAAGAGAAATGCAGCAATGGGTCAGTCATGGTTGAGGACCCTGTCAAAGCACAGTGTGGAGGGGGTGTGGGGGGGCGGTATCCTCGGTTGAGGAAAAAGGAGGACATGTCAGAAACACCACTGTGGAAGGTAGCATTATCAGAACAGATGGAAAAACCAGGAGAATGGAATAGAGTCTTTACAGAAGGCAGGGTGTGAGATGGTGTGGTCAAGATAGCTTTGAGAGTTGGTGGGCTTGTAATTAATATTAATTGACAGTCTATCTTCAAAAATGGAGACAGAAGTCAAGGAAAGGAAGGAAGAGTCAGAGAAGGGCCATGTGAAGGTGAGAGAAGGGTGGAAATTGGAAGCAAAATTGTTGAATTTTTACAGTTCTGGACGAGAGTGGGAAGCAGCACCGATAGTCATTGATGTACCAAGAGAGGTGTTTGTGGGGGCTGTAGACATAACTAGCGCCTACATGGGTGCCTATCGGCACAACTTTTATTTGGAAGTAGTGAAACAAGTTAAAGGAGAAATTGTTCAATGAGAGGACATGTTCAGTCAGGCGAAGGAGGGTGGGGATTGTTCATTCAAGGCCTCCATTCAAGGAGGAAGCGGAGGGCCCTCAGACCACCCTGGTGGAATTGGAGGTGCAGAGGGATTGGACATCGGTAGTGAAGAGGTGGCGGTTGGGACCAGGAGCCTGGAAATTGTTGAAACGGTGTCGATATCATAAGAATCACAAATGTAGGTGGGAAGAAACTGGACAAGGGGAGGTAAAGAAAGTGTCAAGATAGGAAGAAATAAGTTCAGTGGGGTAGAAACAATGGGTCCAACAGGACAGTCCTGTTAGGATTTTTGGAAGGAGGTAGAAGCAGGCTGCTCAGGGTTGGGAGTCTGACGTTGGAGGCTGTGGAGGGAAGATCTCCAGAGGAGATGGGGTCAGTGATAGTCCTAGAAACAATGGCTTGACGTTCGATGGTGCGGTTGTGGTCCGGGGAGGTAAGAAGTGTCCAAGAGTTGGCACTAAGCCTCGACGACCATGACCCCGCCACTGAACATCAAACTCCTGTTAAAAGGTTTTTTTAAAAAAAAAATCAAGCAAGGCACAAATGGGTTCAGAAACCAATTTGTTCTGCGTATGAGTGGTTGTAGCCCCTACCCAGAATGAAACTAGCAGTAATACTGAGACAAGGGGGCAATTCACATTGTTCAATAATTGCCAAAATTCTTAGAGAGCAGATTTCATCAAGAATGGCCAGCGCATCAAATACCCTTCCTGCCTGGTTCAATAATCTCTGTATCCTTAAAAACCTGCTTTTCTAAGACAATACCAGATGAGACATCCAAAAGTAGCACTCTCAACTGCAGCCGTACAGAAGAGTTTTATGATTGTAGCAAACACTCAAAGGTTTTAATACTCCGATAGTATAATCATGCAGGTCCCTTGACTATCACACCTGTATACTGTTCCCTCCAATTCAACTTACCACCTACTTTGACACCTAGATACTTGTAGTTACTATTTCAATGTCCACATTTTTTTTTATTCATTCATGGGGTGTGGGCATCGCTGGCTAGGCCAGCATTTGTTGCCCATCCCTAATTACCCTTGAGAAGGTGGTGGTGAGCTGCCTTCTTCAACCGCTGCAGTCCATGTGGTGTAGGTACACACAGCGCTGTTAGGGAGTTCCAGGATTTTGACCCAGCGACAGTGAAGAAATAGTGATGTAATTCCAAGTCAGGATAGTGAGTGGCTTGGAGGGAACTTCCAGATGGTGGTTATGAATCTTCACAGGAACAATATTAACTGGCTGTTTCCTAACGTCAGCAACTAGTTCTTTTGTCTCATTTTCATTCAGTTTAAGAGAATTGTTTTTGCAGTTTTACAAACTTCTTCACCGAGTTCCTGTGGTTTCCTTGGTTGTTCCTGTTGAGACCCACACATACTGTATCATCAGCATACTTCGGAATCACAGAAACAGAATGCAGAAGAGGCCCATCGAGTCTGCACTGATGTGAGAAACACCTGACCTACCTACCTAATCCCATTTACCAGCACTTGGCCCATAGCCTTGAATGTTATGACGTGCCAAGTGCTCATCCAGGTACTTTTTAAAGGAAGTGAGGCAACCCACCTCCACCACCCTCGCAGGCAGCGCATTCCAGACCGTCACCAACCTCTGGGTAAAAAGGTTTTTCCTCGCATTCCCCCCTAAACCTCCTGCCCCTCACCTTGAACTTATGTCCCCTTGTGACTGACCCTTCAACTATGGAAAACAGTTGCTCCCTATCCACCCTGTCCATTTCCCTCACAATCTTGTACACCTCAATCAGGTCACTCCTCAGTCTTCTCTGCTCCAATCAAAACAACCCAAGTCTATCCAACCTCTCTTCATAACTTAAATGTTTCATCCCAGGCAACATCCTGGTGAATCCCCTCTGCACCCCCTCCAGTGCAATCACATCCTTCCTATAATGTGGCGACAAGAACTGCACACAGTACTCCAGCTGTGGCCTCACCAAGGTTCTATACAACTCCAACATGACCTCCCTACTTTTGTAATCTATGCCTCGATTGATAAAGGCAAGTGTCCCATATGCCTTTTTCACCACCCCACTAACATGTCCCTCTGCCTTCAGAGATCTATGGACACACATGCCAAGGTCCCTTTGTTCCTCAGAACTTCCTAGTGTCATGCCATTCATTGAATACTTCCTTGTCAAATTACTCCTTCCAAAGTGTATCAGCTCTCACTTTTCAGGGTTAAATTCCATCTGCCACTTATCTGCCCATTTGACCATCCCGTCTACATCTTCCTGTAGCCCAAGACACTCAACCTCACTGTTAACCACCCGGCCAATCTTGGTGTCATCCACAAACTTACTAATCCTACTCCCTACATAGTCATCTATGTCATTTATATAAATGACAAATAATAGGGGACCCAGCACAGATCCCTGTGGTACGCCACTGGACACTGGCTTCCAGTCACTAAAACATCCTTCTGTCATCACCCTCTGCCTCCTACAACCAAGCCAATTTTGAATCAGGATCGTTATGGCATTGTACTCCGATTGACGATCATTCACATAGAGGATGAAATATAAAGTTGACAGTATATAGCCCTGAGGTGGTCCAGTATCCATTCATATGGGCTCCAAGTAAATCCTGGAAATGTCACAGCTGATCTGAATCTTAACTCCATTTACCCACCTTTGTTCCATAACTTTTAATGCTGCTGGCTACCAAAAACTCAATCTCAGTTTTGAAATTCAGTTGACCATGCCCCCGCAACCTCAACAGTTTTCTAGGAGAGTGTCCCAGATTTCCACTCTGTGTGAGAAGAAATGCTTCCTGACATCACCCTGAACAACCTGGCTCTAGTTTTAAGGTAGCTCTGGACTCCCCCCACCAGAGGGAATAGATTCTCTTGATCAGCCCTGGCAAATCCTTTAATCATCTCAAACACCTCAATTAAATCAATCCTTATTCCTCTATCCTCGAGGAAATATCAGGCTAGCATATGAGTCAAGAAAATCAATTACTCAGCCAAGTAAAGAGTGGATACGAAATTTCAGCTTCTTGGCAGATCAAATATATGTATGAATTTACAGCAAAATCTTAACATTTGACTTTAATATATAATTAGCCAATAGAGCTAAAATCTATTCTAACACCGTAACTTGCTGCTACATCAAGTTGCATGGGCGGTGGAAATACCTTTAACACTAAAGCTTGAAACACTGAAAAATGACAGCCTACATGCACAAGTACAAGAGCAGTACATGACAAATGTTGCAAGTGTGGCTTAAATCATCTATCAGGTGGGCCTATTCACAACTTGCAATTTCAGTTAATTAACTTTCAAAAATGGACAAATTATTTGCATCCTTCGACTCTCAAATACCTTGAACTGAGTGCAAAATAAGGTCAGTACAAACACTCATCATATGAAATTCTTTCCCCGCTATTCTAGCCAAGGCCACATGTCAGTGTGTTCTGCTGCATTTGAAGCTCTCGGTTGACAGTAGTGTTGCTACTTTTGGAATTCACAGTAATGAAGTCACTTGAAACCAGCAAAGCAAAATGAATGAATTTAACCTCCTCCTGCCCCAAGTTCAGGAAATGCTGGTGAACAGCATTTAACAACAGATTTTTAAAAATTCCATCACACCAAAGCCCTCAAATCCAATCCAGGCAACCGAACCACCTTGTTATCATTACAAGGTGCGAAAGCATTATAAAATGAGCATGTATATTTAAGTCCATATGCTGGGGTTATTTCACTAATACACCGAGTTCCTTTCCTGGAGTGTGTTCCTATCATCAAGGGGATTTCAGCTATTTACAAAAAAAATCTTGGCTGTCGTACAGACGCTTCCCATCAAACTTAATTTCCTGTTTATTACAGCCTTTATCAGGAATCCAGTTAATGTCATGACAGTAGAGGCTCTATACCGGATCCAACATTTCTTAACTGCGGGTAGGAGCTGGTTAAATTCCAAACTGCTTTTCATTACTGCAACTTCCAACCCACATGACACTAATATCAAACTGTGAGCAGAACATCTGTATAACATTAACACAGCTGCAACTCTGAAACTTTTTCAAGCTGTTACTTACTCCCTTCAGGGTTTGGTGCTGATAGGATGATGCTGTGTTTCTTCTTCACCTCTTCCACATCTTCAGAAATACGGTCAATGTATCCCCGGATTTCTTCAACCTGCAGCGTAAATCCTTTCTGTAGTTACAAGTTGTATTTGTACAGCCAGTTCACCAATTTAACACAGAATTGTCATAATACCAAACAAATTGGATCACAAAATGACATAAATGCACACAGTAAGATATAAACACGACGCATCTGGTGCTTTCAGAAGTCCCTGTTGAGGGAGAGCCATTTATTTTCATTGGTGGCCCTTCTCCAGAAGTGACTTTTGAATTGGCCAAGCTTTCATGTCAATATTTACATGATTGGGTATTAGCTCTTCCTGTACAGCCCAGCGCATGTAACATTGCTGGGCTTCTCAGACAGCAAGCGCAGACCAACAGCCCATGGAGTGATTCATAAAGCAAACCAACAAGAGGGAGCTCTTCCTCAGTAAGGCAGGGAAATGGTGAACTGGTGGGTGTCAGATACTTTTATAAATAGGGAGAGTAGCAGCACTAGTAGTCCTCATGCTCTTCAAAATGGGGAAAGGGACAAAGAACAATGACGAAGGGGGAGAAAAGGGTACATACTGCCAAGTGCTTTTGCCAGTACGAGTAGTGACCGTAACAGGACCAAATAATACCTACAGTTAAATCAAAACTCCCCCCACCCATCCATTCAGTTCCAACTTCCTACCTGATGGAAGAACTCATCCATAAAGTGCTCCTTTTCCATAGTGATAGTCACTTCATCGTCATAATTTTCTTTGTACTATAAACGGACAACCAAATAAAACAGCAATTAGCAAATAAAATGAACTTATTTCTTTATGGTTTAAAACCTGTTATTTTCACTCCACATTGCACTGTTATTGCTGTGTCCCTCACTGGCTTTGACCCATCCTCTGGAAGTCATGGCATCTCCAAACTCCTCACTTGCTGTCCGTTTCTCCAGCATAATCTTTCCCTGTAAAATCACATCTCCCTTGGTGTTCATTTGATTCCCCTGGTGTATTTGTTTGATGTAGTGCTTATTCTGAGGCACAATACTTTATTTGCAGAACTCATTTCTGCAAATCAAAATTTCAAGCTACAGTTCCACTCATGGCAAACATTTTGAGTAGTCACTTTGAGGAACGGCAGGAGTATAAGAGCAGCCACTGGGGTTTTATTTATCTCAGGTGTGGGCATTGCTAGTAAGGTCAGCACTGGTCACCCATCCCTAATGGCCATTGAGATGGTGGTGGTGAACCGCTCTCTTGAATACAACATAGTGGTTTTCCTCTGCCATTCTAGGCAGCAGTTGAGAGTCAACCACATTGCTGTAAGTCTGGGAGACATATTTATATATATATATAGTCCAGACCGGGTAAGAACAGCAGATTTCCTTCCCTAAGTGAACCAATTTTTTTTTGCAACAATAGTTTACTAGTCGCCATTACTGATACTAGATTTTTATTCCCAGTTTTATTTAACTGGATTTAAATTCCTCAGCTGCTTTGGTGAGATTTGAACTCTCAGATCACAAGTCCAGGCCTCTAGATTACTAGTTCAGTAATATAACCACTGTACTACCAAAACTCCTATCTCTTGGCTTATTGACATTACCAGTGCACCATAGAAACCACTCAAACCTTGTTATGTCTATTGTTATGATCCCAGCTGAGGTTACCCCATTGGACAAGCCTGATCCCAGGTGCAGCCCAGCTTCTTAGATCCTAAATTTTATCTGTTGGTTTAGATACGTGGAGACTGACCACTGCAGAGTGTCACTGGAGTCAGCTAATGAACTTTTAAAAGAATAAAACATTAAACAAGAGGTGAACTATATTACAATACTCCTTCACCCACAACTATGCCTTTACAGATATAAACAGAGGTGTAAGGATAACAAGTTATAAAAGCTATTTTATACTCTAATGTCCGCAGTAAGTACACAGTCCATTTAATCTATGGCACCCTGCAGTCTGGAACCAAGTGACAGACGCCACCTCAACCAGATGTTATGGATCTCTCAACTACCCCCAGAAACTTGTTACACTGTGAGCCAACTGGTCTCACTGCACTCAATTTTTCACACGAGGGTTTCCAATCTCCACTTTCCAAGAACTCACCTTGGAATCTTCTCCCAAACCGACGCTTTCTCTCAGACATCTTCCTCAAGGGTTCACCTCCAGGCTTTTGAACTCTCCTTTCGATGTTCTCTTCCGAGTCACCACATTCATTCAAGCTGTCTTCCATGCGCACTCACAAATGCTCAGCCATCAACAGTACCAATGCTTCACATGCCCAAAGCAAAGAGTTACAGACCTTCAGTTGTCTCTTTGGACTTTCTTGCCTCTTGCAATCTGTTCTCGCTTTAAATCCACTTTATGCAGCTTTTGTTTCTTTAAATCTGAAGCTTGGAGCCTTTCACTCTGCCCTTCACTCTTAACTTCACTTAATAGGACCTTTTCCAGGTTCCTGTCCTTCCTTTAACTAGGTGGTCTGCTTGGGACTTTTCTCTGTTCCACTCCCCTGGATTTTTGGGGTATTTCTTTAGCTTGGGGCTGGCTATCTGTTCCTTCTAGGTGTCTTCTGATTGGCAGTCTTCAAAACTGAACTCAAAACTGCTTTTCTCATGCTGAGAGTCTGTGGAGGGACCTGCTTCTCTGGGTGCCTGTTGCTAGGCAACAGCACTGTTTTTCTTCTACTCGTTTGCTTAACTTAGCTTGCAGTCGTAAAACTCGCAGAGCTGCAAGCACCTTTTAAAGCAAAACTAAAACTCAATTTGACCTTTCTTAACACAGATACAGAATTACAAATCAAACTTAAACTTTAAAGCTAAAACTCTTTCCTAACACCCACAAATACCAATATAACTTACTGTCTCTATTTCCTAACACCATCACTTCTGATGTGTTATTCTTAACTCATCTGAAATTCCTGCCACACCCTGGTGTTACACAACAATACTTCCTCTAGCCTCAGTCCAGGCTTAGACAGACTAAATCTGTAATGTGTTCATGTGTTTATCCAAAAAGTGACACAGCTTCAGGATTCTGCACACTCTTACTCTTTACCCAAATTTTACTGCAAATGGGTCTGTGTAAAGATTTTGCATTATCACTGTGACAAGTGCCAAGCAATGACCATATCCAATGAGAGAATATCTAACCATTTCCCCTTGACATTCAATGGCATTACCATCACTGAATCCCCCCACTACTAAAATCCTGTGGGTTACCATGGGCTGGAAACTGAACTGGACCAGCCATATAAATACTGTGGCTACAAGATGTCAGAGGCTAGGAATTCTGTGGTAGCTCACCTCCTGACTCCCAAAGCCTGTCCACCATCTACAAGGCACTAGTCAAGAGCGTGATGGAATACTCCCCACTTGCCTGGATGAGTGCAGCTTCTAAAACACTCAAGAAGCTCAACACCATCCAGGATAAAGCACACTGCTTGATTGACACTCCATCCACCACCTTAAACATTTACTCCCTTCACCACTAGTGCACTGTAGCAGCAGTATGCAACATCTACAAGATGCACTGCACAAACTCACCAAGGCTCTTTCGACAGCACCTCCCAAATCCACAATCTCTACCACCTAGAAGGACAGCAGATGTGTGGGAACACCACCACCTGCAAGTTACGCTCCAAACCACTCACCATCCTGACTTGCAACTATAATCAATAGTCCTTCACTGTCGCTGGGTCAAGATCCTGGAACTCCCTCCCTAACAGCACGGTGGGTGTACCTACACCACAGGGACTGCAGTGGTTCAAGAAGGCAGCTCACCCACCACCTTCTCAATGGCAACTAGGGATGAGCAATAAATGCTGGCCCAGCCAGCGACGCCCACATCCCGTGAATGAATAAAAATGTGTCACTAAGTTTTAGTGGTGCAAACAGACTCAATTTTAGAATCAGCAAACCAGATTTTAAGTCTTTCAGGATCTGGATCATTTTGCTCTTGTCCTGTGTTGTTCAAACGCTGTTCTTAGTTTCCATTTGGCCTCCTGCAGTGCTGAAGGCATCATAATGATCAGTAAAATAAAGGCACGAAAAGAGAGCAAGCAGTCTTGTTCCTGTGCTGTAATGTTCCACAATTGTACAACAGGATGTACTATCTCCCAAATGGATCAACTTGGCTGCGATGCACGAATATGCACAGTTGGAAAGGCTGTGCAGGGAACAGCACATAATGAAAACTTTAACAAAACTTGCAAAAAGTTGCCAGGGTGTTCTGCTCAGTTTAACGAATTTGCACAGGGCTGGTAAAGGGTAGAGAGTTAGGGATTTAAACACAAAGTTGAGAATTTTAAGCTCAAGGTGTTGGGGGTAGGATAAGAGCTGAGCTTTGGATGAGCTAAGTTGATGGAGGTTGGAGTAGGGGAGGCTGAGCAGGAGAGAGTCAGAATGCTAAAGTCTGGAGCTAACAAAAGCATGGATCAGGTCTCAACCGCAGATAGGCTAAGGCAGTGGTGGAGGCAAGAGGTGAATCCTCAACCTGGGGCATAACTGGACGCCAGGAAAGTTATTGTGGAAAATCAAGTCAGAGACTGACCAGACCTAGCAAGTTTCCCACTAACTGGGATATTTTAAAATCACTCGCAGCCATTTCCCAAACTGCCACTGACTGGAGAAGGGCTGTTCGCCGTGTTGCAGAGCAAGTCAAAAAAGTGATTTGATAGAGATGTTCAACATAATGAAGGGTTTTGATGGTGTAAATAAGGAGAAAGTGTTGCCAGGAGCAGGAGGGTCACTCACCAAAAGGGAGAGATTTAAAGTGATTAGCGAAAGCAAAAAGGCAGTACCAGGAAACACTTTCCATTCAGCAAGATATTATAATCTGAAAAGCGCTGAAAGAGCAGTGGAAGCAGACTCAATAGTAACTTGGGGAAGGGGAATTGGATGAATACTTGAAGGGGAAAAATTTCCAGGGCAACGGGACTGATTGGATAGACCTTTCAAAGACACAGCACGGGCTCGTTGGGCTGAATTACTCTATAATTTTATCTAATTCCAATCAGCCGCTGAATGGGGTCAACTCATTTTGATTTATCTTTCATATTTCTCAGTTTGATGCTTCTTCACTTCACTTCCCTAATTTGGATAAAGTGAGTTTTCACACCTTCCACCCAATTTTCCTTGGCACTTAAAACATTTCCTTCACTCTCATCACAACTCGTTCAAGGATTTTCAATCCTTCCCCTTTTCCTTAATATTTGTGGGAGCCGTCATGTGTTCCTTTTTATCCAAGAGATTGTTGACTGTTTATATCTGGAAAACATACGTTTCTAGAAATATTTTTTGCAAGGTTTGGTGCGTTTTCCTTTCTCTCTGCCCCCAATTCCCATGGTGTGTTGATAACTACCAGTTTATATATTCTTACCTATGCCTTTTTTTAAACCCTTTGTGCCTTGTATTTTAGTGATAACAAATAAAATAAAAAGCATTTTTTAAAAGCTTTTTATTCATTTACGGGATGTGGCTGGGCCAGCATTAATTTCCCATCCCTAATTGCCCTTGAGAAGGTGGTGGTGAGCTGCCTTCTTGAACCGCTGCAGTCCATGTGGTGTAGGTACACCCACAGTGCTGTTAGGGAGTTCCAGGATTTTGACCCAGTTATGGTGAAGGAATGGCGATTTATTTCCAAGTCAGGATGGTGAGTGACTTGGAGGGGAACTTCCAGGTGGTGGTGTTCCCATCTATCTGCTGCCCTTGTCCTTCTAGATGGTAGCGGTTGTGAGTTTGGAAGGTGCTGTCTAAGAAGCCTTGGTGAATTCCTGCAGTGCATCTTGTAGATGGTACACACTGCTGTCACTTTGCATCAGTGGTGGAGGGAGTGAATGTTTGTGGATGTGAAGCCATTCAAGCAGGCTGCTTTGTCCTGGATGGTGTCAAGCTTCTTGAGTGTTGTTGGAGCTGCACTCATCCAGGCAAGCGCATTGTAGATGGTGGACAGGCTTTGGGGTGTCAGGTGGTGAGTTACTTGTCACAGGATTCCAAGCCTCTGACCTGCTCTTGTAGCCACAGTATTTATATGGCTGTCCAGTTCAGTTTCTGGTCCACGGTAACCCACAGGATGTTGACAGTGGGAGATTCAGTGATGGTAATGCCATTGAACATCGAGGGGCGATGGTTGGATTCTCTCTTGTTGGGAAATGGTCATTGCCTGGCATTTGTGTGGCACAAATGTTAATTGGCACTTGTCAACCGAACCCTGGATATTATCCAGGTCTTCCTGCATTTGGACATGGACTGCTTCAGTATTTGAGGAGTCGTGAATGGTGAACATCAACGAACATCCCCCGCTTCTGACCTTATGACAGAGGGAAGGTCATTAAATAAAGCAGCTAAAGATGTTTGGGCCTCAGACACTGCCCTGAGGAACTTCTGCACTGATGTCCTGGAGCTGAGATGACTGACCTCCAACAACCACAACCATTTTCCTTTGTGTTAGTTATGACTCCAACCAGCAGAGTTTTCCCTGATTCCCATTGACTCCAGTTCTGCTAGGGCTCCTTGCTAACTTCAGGGGGCTTGTGCCAAAATTGGGAGAGTTGTATCTGGGCTAATCAAACAACAGCCTGATTCGTGCTCAATGAACCATGCCTTACAGCTAATGTCCCAGACACCACCATCACCATCCACCGGCAGAAGTGGTATACAGAATTACCCTGGGAGTCCTCAACATCAACTCCAGACCCCATGGAGTCTCAGGGCATCAGGTCAAACATGGGCAAAGGAATCTCCTGATTATCACATACCGCCCTCCCTCAGCTGGTGAATCAGTGCTCCTCCATGTTGAACACCATTTGGAGGAAGCATTGATGGTGGCTCTGGGTGGGGGACTTCAATGTCCATCACCAAGAGTGGCTCAGTGGCACCACTATTGACTGAGCTGGCTGAGTCCGAAAGGACATAGGTGCTAGACTGGGTCTGCGGCAGGTAGTGAGGGGACCAAGAGGGAAAAACATACTTGACCTCATCCTCACCAACCTGCCTGCTGCAGATGCATCTGTCTATGACAGTATCGTTTGGAGTGACCACCGCACAGTCGTTGTGGAGACAAAGTCCCACCTTCATATTGAGGATACCCTCCATCGTGTTGTGTGGCACGACTTGTTGTTTCCGGTGCCTAGGCTGATGCCACGCGGTCCATCTGGTTTTTTATTGACTTTGTAGCAGTTTAGTACAACTGAGTGAGTTGCTAGACCATTTCAGAAGACATTTAAAAGTCAACATTACTGCGGATGTGGTGTCACACGTAGGCCAGACCAGGTAAGGATGGCAGGTTTCCTACTCCTTAGTGAGGGCTAAGGACATTAGTAATGGGTTTTTACGACAATCGACAATGGTTTCATTAGGCTTTTAATTCCAGATTTTTATTGAATTCAAATCCCACCATCTGGGATTTAGATCCAGATCCCCAGAGCATTACCCTGGATCTCTGGATCACCAGTCCAGTAACAATACCACCAGCCACCTCCCCCATATTTAACCAAGTTTCTTTGGGTTGCAATTTCACCACACCCTCCCTCTCCTTCACAATTTTCTCTGTTTTGATATGAAGAATAGGGATTTGTTTATACACCAGCGATGAAGAGTAACTGTAGATGATAAGAGTGGGCTCCAGAGTTCAGAGGACCTGGGAAAGACTCAATTGGACTAGATTTAACATAAATTCAGGCTGAAAGGGAGACTTAGTAAACGTGAAGAATATAAAAAGCTGACAGCCTGAGGGGTAAATTACAGACACACACAATAATCCCATGGAATCATCCGCATGTTCAATTGCAGGAAAATTAGTAGTTCAGCGAAACTTAATTTTACGTCTGTAGCTTTGATTCCCAGAAAAGACAGGCTTCATCCCTTCTTGCTCTGGTTACAGTACAAGTGTATTCCTCCATTTCAATGTACCGATTCTTGCAATATTGTCAGTGGAAAAATAAAACGAAAAGAATCTCTTACTGTTAGTAAAAACAAATTCAGGCAGGGTACAATACAGATAAACAGTTTTAGTGGTTTGAGTGTGATGCAGCTGTGCTGTTTCCTCAATACTTTGAAGCCCACCAGATCTTATCATCAACTTTCTCCACCCAAGTGTTTTTTCTTGATGTTCTTTCAAGCCACTTTGTACTTGCAGTGAAGAACCAACAGCAGGACAGATTACGCCCAGCGCCAATGTGCACAACGCGTAGACCCATTCATCAAAATTCAAGAACAAAGCTGTATCCAAGTTCAAACAGCTCACCACTTACAATAGCGCGTATTTCAGGAAGGCTGCCAATTTTTATATTTTGACTAGATCGGTCCAAAAAAAGTCAAGGTGCATTGAAGAGTTGTAGCTTTTTTTAGGATTTGCTAGAGTGTTTAGATAATAGACAAGCACAAAATGGTGCCACAGATATTTTACAGCCTTGCTTGCTCCCAAGAATACTAAATGTTCTGCACTATCCATAAAAGTAGGAAAAGGGACAGAGCAGCACATACCAGCACACAGCAACAGGACATATTGTGGTGAGTTCCCAGTTCCAGCTGATTCACAAAGTTTGGGTGTGTGTGTGGGGGGGGGGGGTGTGTGGGGTGGTGGAGTTAAGGACGAACATGAGGAGCATTTGAACAGTGTCAAATGAAATTCAATTCAATATTTGACACTGAGCCACATAAGGAGATCTTAGGACAGGTGAGCAAAGCTTGGACAAAGGGGTAGGTTTTAAGAAGTGTCTTAAAAGGAGAGAGAGAGGTGGAGAGGTTTAGGGAGGGAATTCTAGAGCCTAGGGTTTAGACAGCTGGAGGCACAGTCCCCAAGCTGGAGGGGTTAAAATCAGAAATATGCAAAAAGTCGGATCTAGAGGAACGCAGCAGATATTGAAAGGTGGAGTGTGTAACCGAGTAGTACAGATGAGAAGCTGCTCGACTGAGTTCCCAATCTGTAACTCTCAGTTAATCTTGCTTGAGGCTTGTATGAAGCATATACCTGGACTATGATCATCAGCTGTGCTGAAGGAAGAAATGAAAAGCAAAGCGATCCTGTGATCCTTGAAGGAAGGTGTTCACACAGACAGGGTTAATTTGAGTTCAGTAACTCTCTCCTGAGTCAGAAGATTGCAGAAGATTGCAGGTCCAAGTACCACTCCAGTGACTTAACCACATAATCCTAGGCTGACACACACACAGTGCAGTACTGAGGGAGTGCTGCACTGTCAGAGATGCCAACTTTCAGACGAGACGTTAAACTGAGGCCCTGAATTCCCCTCAGGTGATGGGAAAGGATCCATCTCACTATTTTGAAAGGCAGCAGGAGGAGCTCCTCTGGTCAATATTAATCATTTAACCATCATTAAAACAGATTAGCCGGTCATTACCTCATTGCTGTCCATGGGAGCTGGCTGTATGCAAATTGGCTGTGTTTCCTACATTATAACAGTGACTGCACTTCAAAAATAACTTCATTGGCTGTCAAGCATTGAGATATTCTGAAAGGTGCTGCGTAAGTGCATGTTCTTCAAGTCTAACTAACTAAATGATCTATTCAAAGGCTGACATACACTGTATTCAGATTTCTAGCTGTTGTGATTGTGCAACCTCATTAACTCACTCACCCTGACAGCGGCAGCTTAGAGTGAGAGACTTCACAAAGGTATTTTCAGCAAAAATAAAATTCACACCAACCATCTGCATCAACACATTTCAGTTCTCATTAAAAGAATCCCACAGCAGCTGACAAAAATGCTTCTAATAATAAAGCAACTTTATTCATCCAAAGTTCTGCTGCTCAGTCCTAATTTGCACCAAATCTCATTCACCCATCACCCTGTGCTCACTGACCTATACTGGCTCTCGGTCAGGCAACGCCTCAGTTTTAAACTTCTGTACTTTGTGTTTAAAAACCCCTTTGGCCCCTCCTTCAGCTCTTCAACCCTTCGAGCACTCTGCATTCCTTCTCATCGTGGACTCCTGCTCCAGTATTGGTGATCCTGCCTTTAGCTTTCTGGGTCCAACCTCTGGAATTCCCTCCCTCAACCTCTCCTGCCTCTTTCCTCTTTAAGATGCGCCTTAAACCCCCCCCCACCCACCCCACCACCCCCTCCCACTCCCACCACACCCCCCCCCCCACCCCACCCCCCACTTTGACCAAACTATTCCTTACAGCGTCAAATTTTGTATGCTAACCTTCCGGTGAAGCACCTTAAGATAAGTTACTATGTTAAAGCTGCCATATAAATGCAAATTGTTGTAGAACAATTCATCTCCTGTCTCCTAACATTTCCCACAGACTCCTAACGTACTGTAGACCCAAGAAAATGGCAGCTCTGCTGTATTAAAATATGAAATCATACAAGTTATGAAAAACCTGAAGCGACAGTGAGATCATATCCAGGGTCACAGGTAGCCATTGTTTCTAGGTCAATTCAGTCTCAAATTCCACTGAGACTGCACAGGTGCTGCACGATGTTTAGAAATACAAACCTAACATGACTGAGAGGCAGGACAGTTCAAAACAGATTGAAATGTCACACCTTTAAAACCACAGGGCAGTTGAAGTGAAGCTTACAGCTGAAGCAATGCCTTAAAAGCTACATCAGTATCTGCTGTGGCTCAATGGGCAGCACTGTCAACTCCAACTCACTCCAAGGCCCATTCCAGGGATTTGATAATCCAGATTGACGCTCCAGGGCAGAGCTGAGGGAGTGCTGCATTGTTGGAGGAAGCATCTTTCAGATGAGACATTAAACCGAGGGCCTCTTATGCTCTCCCCAGGTGGACAAGATCCCACACCACTGTTTTGAAGAGCAGGGGCATTCTCCCCAGTGCCCTGCTCAATATTTATCCCTCAAATATTGTCATCACACCATAATCGTCTGGTCACTGCTGCTTGTGGGAGCTTGCTGTGTGCAAATTGGCTGCCTTGAGACATCCTGAGGTCATGAGAGCTGTTACAGAATGGAAGTCTTTCATCTTGGCCTAATCTTCCATTATACGAACGTCCGCCAGTCTGATTGTGATGTGCTTCCCTAGAGTCGACAAGGGGATTTCAGATGACACACTCAGACTATCCAAAGTGCCCAGTACTGCAGTAGACACACATTGCTGCATTGTTTTTAATGGCATTTGGAAGCAGATCCACTCTGCAATGAGAGGTTATAATATCTGTTTTTAAGGCAAACCTTTCAATCTAAGTGCAGAATTTAAACAGCTGAATTTTTACGCTTCACGAGAACATTGAATTTACCATTTCAAAAATCCATGTTTAAGTCCAGCTTTTAGTTCATTCTAAAAACTAGCCCTATGATTGCGCTATCTGAAAGTACAATACACCTCATGAAATTCCTCTACCACAATGGAGAGACAGCTATAGCTCTCAAAATTGTCTTTTCTAATGGCATTGAGAAGGATGGGGTTTGGGGGGATGGGAGTTTCCAGGGGGTCTGAGGATTTAGGTTCTGGGTTGAGGTTTCCCGGGGTTTGAGAGTTTCAGGTGAAGTTTCCAGGTTTGGGGTGAACGGAGGGTTGGGGTGAGGTTTCTGGGGGTTTGGGAGTTAGAGAGATTGAGGGTTGAGCTGAAGTTTCCTGAGGGTTTTGGGTTTGGGTTGGGTTGAAATTTCTTTGGAGGGCTTCGGGTCAGGGTGACGTTCCCCAAAGGGTTGGGCTTACCTGAGGGGTTCGGGGTTGGGGTTCCCTGAGGGGTTTCCTGAGGGGTTTCCTGAGGGGTTTCCTGAGGGGTTTGGGGTTCGGCTGGGGTTCCCTGAGGGTTTGCCGGGTTTGGGGCTTGGGTTGGGGTTCTGAGGGGTTTGGGGTTGGGTTGGGGTTCCCCGAGGGTTTTGCCGGGTTTGGGGTCCGGGTTGGGGTTACCTGGGGGGCAGGGGGTTGCCGGGTTTGGGTCTCCTGGGGGATTTGCTGGGTTTGGGGTTCGGGTTACCCTGGGGGGTTTGGGGTTCCCTGGGGGGGGGGTAGCCAGGTTTGGGTCCCCTAGGGGGTTTGCCGGGCTTGGGGCTCAGGTCCCCTGGGGGGGGGGGGGGGGTTGGGGCTCCCTGAGGGGGTTTGGGGCTCGGGTTGGGGTTACCGGGGGGGGGGGGGGGGGGGGTTTGCTGGGTTTGGGGCTCGGGTCCCCTGGGGGGGGGGGTTTGGGGTTCTCTGGGGGGTTTGGGGCTCGGGTTGGGTTACCGGGGGGGGGGGGGGGGGGGGGTTTTGGCGGGTTTGGGGCTCGGGTCCCTGGGGGGGGGGGGGTTGGGGTTCTCAGACGGGGTTTGGGGCTCTCTGGGGGGTTTAGGGCTCGGGTCCCCTGGGGGGGGGGCGTTTTGCTGGGTTTTGGGGCTCGGGTTGGGGTTACCCGGGGGGGGGGGGGGGGGGGGTGGGGGGGTTTGGTGGGTTTGGGTCTCCTGGGGGGTTTGCTGGGTTTGGGGTTCGGGTTACCCAGGGGGGTTTAGGGTTTGGGTTGGGGTTACCCGGTGGGGGGGTTGGCGGGTTTGGGGTTCGGGTCCCCTGGGGAGGGGGAGGGTTTGCGGGTTTGGGGCTCGGTTGGGGTGACCCGGGGGGGGGTTTTGGGGCTCGGGTTGGGGTTACGGGGGGGGGGGGGTTTGGGGTTCGGGTCCCCTGGGGGGGGGGTTTGGCGGGTTTGGGGCTCGGGTACACTCTGCGCCCCCCCTCATTCTAACCCCGGAATTTCCTGCAGCTTTAGCGGAATCTCCGGCGGGTTTGCGGGTCCGAGTCGGTGTTTGAGGAGCCGGGAGCCGCCTCCGCCCCGCAGGGTAACTAACGGTCCCGGACCGAGGCGGAGCCGGGAGCTGAGGAGAGGCCCATCCCGGGGCCGAGGGGCCTGCGGCCGGTCCCCGACCCCCACGTCCCCCCTCCCCAGGACCCGGGTTACCCGACATCCCAACCCCGGGGAACCGCCCGGGAGCACCGACCCCTCCCGGGTCCCCCCCCTCACTCACCGCCCGCAGGTCCCCCAGCCGGTCCTTCATGGTGACAAACCCCGGGTCCAGCCCTGCCTGGGCTCAGTGGCTGGGCCGCCGCCGCCGCCGCCGCTCCCCTCCGCCCGGGATCCGCCTGATGGAAACTCGGGACCGGAGAGTGACGGCACCGGGGGGGGTGGGGGAGCTAGGGGCGGGTCTCCCACACAGCCGGCACCCGCACATGCGCACAACCGAGCGGGGAACAGGTTGGCAAAGCGACAGGCCCCGCCTCCTGCCACTCCAGCTCTGGCCCCCGCCCCTCCAGCTCCAGCCCCGCAGCCTGGCCCCGCCCCGCCCACAGCACCACCCCCCCCCCCCCTATTAGCTGTGACTCCGCCCCTCCAGCTCACAGTCCCGCGGCCTGGCCCCGCCCCCCCCCCCCGCCCAAACACCCCCCCCCCCCCCACCCCCCCAACCCACAGCTCCGACTCCGCCACATCCCGAACCCCCATTCTCACAGCCCCCGTACTCAGCCCCTGCCTCTGCCCTAAACACTGGCCCCGCCCCGCCCAGAAACTCCACCCCCCACAGCTCCGACTCCGCCCCTCCAGCTAACAGCCCCGCGGCCTGGCCCCGCCCTGCCAAGAGCACCCCCCCCCCACTATCCCCACATCTCTGACTCCGCCCCTCCAGCTAACGGTCCCGCGGCCTGGCCCCCGCCCCGCCCAGCGACCCCGCCCCCCCCCAGCTCCGACTCCCGCCACATCCCAAACCCCACTCTCAGAGCCCCGGACCCAGCCCCCAAGCCCCTGCGCAAAGCTGTGGCCCCGCCCACAGCCCGGACCCTGCGTCAGCGGCCCCCGCCCCCCAGCCACAGCTCCGACACCGCATCCCTGCCCCACTGAAAACACCAGCCCCGCCCTCGGCTCCCATAGCAACAGTCCCATGTGCCAACCATAATAGTGGCCACGCCCACCGCCCAGCCATTGCCCCCCCCCCAACCCCAAACCCCCCAACACCAACCCAAATATAGCCCCTGTCGACCCCCTTCATCACATTTTGGTTTGAAGTTGTCAGTTTCCTTTAAATTTTCTCTTTGGTTTCTTGTGCAATGACCCCTAACTTTAGGGGCTGTGCTTATTTTACCCCTCGTTCTGTTAACTTAGTTTATCTGGTGGAGTCTGTAAGAGTTATAAACCCGACACAAACACAACTATTACCCAAACTATTACCCAAACTATTACCCAAACTATTACCCAAACACAACTATTACCCAAACTATTACCCAAACTATTACCCAAACTATTACCCAAACACAACTATTACCCAAACTATTACCCAAACTATTACCCAAACACAACTATTACCCAAACTATTACCCAAACTATTACCCAAACACAACTATTACCCAAACTATTACCCAAACACAACTATTACCCAAACTATTACCCAAACACAGGCAATACCCAAACACAACCGTTACCCAAACACAACCGTTATCCAAAGACAACCGTTACCCAAACACAACCGTTACCCAAACACAGGCAATACCTAAACACAACCGTTACCCAAACACAACCATTACCCAAACACAGGCAATACCCAAACACAACCGTTACCCAAACACAACCGTTACCCAAACACAGGCAATACCTAAACACAACCGTTACCCAAACACAACCATTACCCAAACACAGGCAATACCCAAACACAACCATTACCCAAACACAACCGTTACCCAAACACAACCGTTTCCCAAACACAACCGTTACCCAAACACAACTGTTACCCAAACACAACCGTTACCCAAACACAAACGTTACCCAAAAACAACCGTTATCCAAACTCAACCGTTAACCAAACACAAACATTACCCAAACACAACCATTATCCAAATACAACCGTTACCCAAACACAACCGTTATCCAAACACAACCGTTACCCAAACACAACCGTTACCCAAACACAACCGTTACCCAAACATAACCATTACCCAAACACAGGCAATACCCAAACACAACCATTACCCAAACACAGGCAATACGTAAACACAACCATTACCCAAACGCAACCTTTACCCGAACACAACCATTGCCCAAACACAACCATTACTGAAACACAACCGTCACCCAAACACAACCGTTACCCAAACACAACCATTACCCAAACACAACCGTTACCCAAACACAACCGTTATCCAAACACAACCGTTACCCAAACACAGGCAATACCCAAACACACGCAATACCCAAACACAACCATTACCCAAACACAACCGTTACCCAAACACAACCATTACCCAAACACAGGCAATATGCAAACACAACCACTACCCAAACACAGGCAATACCCAAACACAACCATTACCCAAACACAGGCAATACCCAAACACAACCATTACCCAAACACAGGCAATACCCAAACACAACCATTACCCAAACACAACCATTACCCAAACATAGGCCAAACCCAAACACAGGCAATACCCAAACACAACCATTACCCACACACAGGCAATACCCAAACACAACCATTACCCAAACACAACCATTACCCAAACACAACCATTACCCAAACACAGGCAATACCCAAACACAGGCAATACCCAAACACAACCATTACCCAAACACAACCATTACCCAAACACAACCATTACTCAAACACAAGCAATACCCAAACACAACCATTACCCAAACACAGGCAATACCCAAACACAACCATTACCAAAACACAGGCAATACCGAAACACAGGCAATACACAAACACAACCACTACCCAAACACAGGCAATACCCAAACACAACCATTACCCAAACACAGGCAATACCCAAACACAACCATTACCCAAACACAGGCAATACCCAAACACACCCATTACCCAAACACAGGCAATACGCAAATACAACCATTACCCAAACACACGCAATAACCAAACATAGGCAATACCCAAACACAACCATTACCCAAACACAACCATTACCCAAACACAACCATTACCCAAACACAACCATTAACCAAACACAGGCAAAACGCAAACACAACTACTATCCAAACACAGGCAATAAGCAAACACAACCATTACCCAAACACAGCCAATACGCAAACACAACCATTACGCAAACACAACCATTACCTAAACACAGGCAATACCCAAACGCAACCATTACCCAAACACAGGCAATGCGCAAACACAACCATTACCCAAACACAGGCAATACCCAAACACAGGCAATATGCAAAGACAAACATTACCCAAACACAGGCAATATGCAAGATCAACCATTACCCAAATACAACCATTACCCAAACACAGACAATACGCAAACACAACCGTTACCCAAACACAGACAATACGCAAACACAACCATTACCCAAACACAGCCAATACGCAAACACAACCATTACGCAAACACAACCATTACCTAAACACAGGCAATACCCAAACGCAACCATTACCTAAACACAGGCAATGCGCAAACACAACCATTACCCAAACACAGGCAATACCCAAACACAACCATTACCCAAACACAGGCAATACCCAAACACAACCATTACCCAAACACAACCATTACCCAATCACAACCATTACCCAAACACAGGCAATACCCAAACACAGGCAATACGCAAACACAACCATTACCCAAACACAGGCAATACGCAAACTCAACCATTACCCGAATACAACCATTACCCAAACACAGGCAATACGCAAACACAACCGTTACCCAAATACAGGCAATACGCAAACACAACCATTACCCAAACACAGCCAATACGCAAACACAACCATTACGCAAACACAACCATTACCCAAACACAGGCAATACGCAAACACATCCGTTACCCAAACACAGGCAATACGCAAACACAACCATTACCCAAACACAGCCAATACGCAAACACAACCATTACGCAAACACAACCATTACCCAAACACAAGCAATACGCAAACACAATCCCCACACAAAGACAAACCCCAAGCCAAACACAGCCACTACCCTAACGCAACCCGTACACAAACACAAAACCCTATCAAAACACGGCCCCTACCCAAACACAACCTCCACCCAAACACAACCCCTACATAAAGAGTAAACAAACACAATGACTACCCAAATACAATCCCTATGTAAACACAACCCCTAGCAAATACAAAGCCCTACTTATATACAACCACTACCCATACACAACCCCCAGCCAAACACAATCCCTACCCAAATACAATCCCTACACAAACAAATAACTCTACTCAAACGCAGTACCTACACCACATGTACCGCACCAGTTCAAGAAGGCAGCGCACCACCACTTTCTTGAAGGCTGTTAGTGATAGGCAATAAATGCTGGCCTAGCCAGCAAAGCCACATCTCTTGAATGAATGTAAAAAAAACAACCACTACATAAAAACAAGCCCTACCCAACACAATCCCTACCCAAACACTGCACAAACATATCCAGACAACCCTGATCCAAACACAACCCTTACCTAAACACAACCCCTACCCAAACACAACCCCTAACCGAACACAACCCCTAACCGAACACAACCCCTTACCAAACATAATCCCTACCCAAATACAACCCCTACCTGATCACAACAGTACAAACACAACCCCTATCCAAACACAACCAATACCCAAACCAAACCTAAACCAAACACAATCTCTAAACACACACATATCTTCTAACCAGGCATGACCCTCACCCAAAAACAACAAACCCAAACACAACCCCTACCCAAACATTATCCTACTGTAATGCGTGCCTTATCTAAAGGCAACATCTTTCCAAACATAATCCCTATCCAAATACAATTCCTACCCAAAAGTAACCCCTATTCAAACATAAGTTATAACCAACACAAAATGGAACCCTTACCCAGCATACCTCTAAAAAAACATAAACACTACTTAACCTTAAATACAAAATCCTCCCCAAACACATACTCTCCTCAAACACAAATTCTATTAAACACATCCCTTAGGTAAACATCAACTCTACTCAAATGTATGGTACATTATTACTTAAAAATAGAAATATGCTAACTGCTATGATCTAAAAATTAGCCGTTTATTTACTTTTATTAACGAAAGAAAATGTATTTCCTTTCCCTGGTCATAGCTGATATTCTATGTTGCACCAGTGATCTGGAGAATTGTTGTAATATTTATGTTGTTTAGTGGTTAAGATTAGAAATAATTGAGTATTTTGAGGAAGTTACTAGGTTAGTGGATGAGAGTAATGTGATTGACATTGATAGCTTGGATTTTTGTTAAACTTTGATAAGGTCCCCATCTCTTGGTTACTTCACAAGATGGAATCTTATGGGGTCGGTGTGAACTTTATACACTGGCTGAGGAACTGGTTCCATTTCCTCACTCAGAAAGTTGTAGTCAATGGCTGTGGGCCAGCCTGGAGATAGGGAATTCATCGTGTCCCTCAGGGATCAGTCATAGGCCCACTACCATTCACTGTTTTCATTAATGATCTGGATGTTAGGGATGGAGCAGCAAGTTTGCAGATGATATTACAATTTGTGCAGGGGTAAAGGCCATTAAAGAGTGAAATTTTCTTCCAAAGGGAGGACCCCCAACCCCCATTTGTGGTTAACTAAAAAAGTTAAAGATAGTATCAAACTTAAAGAAAACTTGTGCAAAGATGGGTGGCAGATTAGAAGATCGGACAGAATATAAAAAACAGTAAAGAATGACTAAAAGTTGATAATGAGGAAAAAAATAGATACAAGAGTTAACAAAGTGAGTGTTGGTCCTATGGAAAGTAAGACTGGTGAATTAATCATGGAAAATAAGGAGATGGGAGGTGAATTGAACAGGTACTTAGCATCCGTCTTCACTATAGAGGATACAACTAACATCCCAGAAATAGCTGTAAATCAGGAAATGAAAGGGAAGAACTCAAGAACATTACAATCGCCAAGGAAGTGGTACTGAGCAAACTGATGGAGCTGAGAGCTGCCAAGTCCTCAGGTTCTGATAGGCTTCATCCTGGGATTTTAAAAGAAGTGGCTAATGAGATAATTGATGCATTGGTTTTATTTTTTCAAAATTCCCGAGATTTGGGAAAAGTTAGATTGGAAAAAGCAAATGTAGCTCCTTTATTCAAAAAGGGAGGGAGACAGAAAGCAAGAAACTACAGGTCAGTTAGCTTAAAATCCCCTAGGGGAATGTTAGAAGCTATTTTAAAGATCTTATAGCAGGGCACTTGGTTAGATTCAAGGTAATCAGGCAGAGTCAACGTGGTTTTATGAAAGGAAAATCATATTTAACCAATTTATTAGAGTTCTTTGAAGAAGTAACAAATGCTGTGGATGAAGGGGAACTGGTAGATGTGCTGTACTTAGATTTCCAGAAGGCATTAGATAAGATGCCATATCAAAGGTTACTGTGAAAAATAAAATCTCATGGTGTAGGGGGTAAAATATTGGCAAGGATAGAAGATTGGCTAGCTAACAGTAAACAGAGAGTAGGTATAAATGGGTCATTTTCTGGTTGGCAAAATGTAATGAGTGGTGGGCCACCCACAAGGGCTGTGGCCTCAACTTCTTACAGTTTATAAAATTGACTTGGCTGAAAGGAGTGAAAGTATGGTAGCTAAATTTGCTAATGATACAAAGGTAGATAGGAAAGTAAGATGTGAAGAGGACATAAGGAGGCTGCAAAGAGATATAGATAGATTAAATGTGTGGGCAAAGATCTGGCAAATGAAGTATAATATAGAAAACTGTGAAATTGTCCACTTTTGGCAGGAAAAATAAAAAAGAAGCATATTCACAGAATCACAGAATCACACAGTGCAGAAGAGGCCCTTTGGCCCATCGAGTCTGCACCGACATGTGAGAAACACCTGACCTACCTACCTAATCCCATTTACCAGCACTTGGCCCATAGCCTTGAATGTTATGACGTGCCAAGTGCTCATCCAGGTACTTTTTAAAGGATATGAGGCAACCCGCCTCCACCAGCCTCCTAGGCAGCGCATTCCAGACCATCACCACGTTTTTCCTCACATCCCCCCTAAACCTCCTGCCCCTCACCTTGAACTTATGCCCCCTCTTGACTGACCCTTCAACTAAGGGGAACAGCTGCTCCCTGTCCATGCCCCTCATAATCTTGTACACCTCGATCAGGTCACCCCTCAGTCTTCTCTGCTCCAACAAAAACAACCCAAGTCTATCCAACCTCTCTTCATAACTTAAATGTTTCATCCCAGGCAACACCCTGGTGAATCTCCCCTGCACCCCCTCCAGTTGCAATTACATCCTTCCTATAATGTGGCGACAAGAACTGCACACAGTACTCCAGCTGTGGCCTCACCAAGGTTCTATACAACTCCAACATGACCTCCCTACTTTTGTAATCTATGCCTCGATTGATAAAGGCAAGTGTCCCATATGCCTTTTTCACCACCCCACTAACATGCCCCTCCGCCTTCAGAGATCTATGGACACACACGCCAAGGTCCCTTTGTTCCTCAGAACTTCCTAGTGTCATGCCATTCATTGAATACTTCCTTGTCAAATTACTCCTTCTCTAAATGATGAGAGATTGCTGAGCTCTGAGGTGCAGAGGGATCGAAGTTTTCACACCGTATCGTCCCAATCCCGCCTCATTAATCATGCATTACCACGAAACATGCCAGGTCATTGGCAGGGCAACCTCTGAATTCCCCACCCCAGCATCACCTCAGGCCTTCAGTAAGCCATATTTAAAGGCCGCCCCTGCACCCAGCCAGCGCTCTTCAAGGGATAGGAAGCTGCTGTGAACTGATGGCTGCCAAAGGGAGGAAACATGCTGCCTCCAGATTTAGCGACGCCTCCCTCAAGTGCTTACTGGATATATTGGAGGTCCCACCATGAAGTCCTCTACCCCCGGTCTGGGAAAAGACCAGCAAACAAGGTCACCATCAATCCAGCTTGGGAGGCATTGGCAGCGGTGGTCAGTGCCAACTCCCTGCAAAAGAGGACAGCCACCCAGTGCCGCAAGAGGGTGAATGGTCTCCTCCGTCCTGTGAGGGTAAGTCACTCTTCTCATCACTCTCAACTCACACACTCACAAACCCATCACACATCCACAGGGCCCTCACTCACTGCCAGCTCAAGGGATATCACCATTCACTCTCTCACACACACCTTCATCTGCCCCGTGGATTGTGTCCTCATCCCATCCAAGGCACCACTCACCACCCACACTTGCGCCAGGCATCTTTCTCATCTGGCCTGACAGGCATCCTGTTTACACTCTCTCCATCTGTATTCATGCAGGACAAGCTGTCACACAACAAGAGGGAGAGGTTGCAGGGCTGGTGGAGGAATTCCCATCATCAAGGTCCTCACAGACTTTGAAAATAGAGTCATCCACTGGCCGGCGATGATCTGGACCATTCCTGTGCTGACAGTGAGGTTGGCAGTGCTCAACCGAGTGGGGATCCAGCAGTGCAACATCCACCAGACAACCAGGCTGTGAGTCAGTTCCCCTGTTCCGCAGTCCCCTGCCAGACACTAATTATCTCTCGTTGCTTTCACAGGTACATCTGGGAAGCAGCCAAGGGAGTCAAAAACCCAGGTCCTCGACTCAAACCTCGAAGAAACCTCAGAAGAAGAATCTGAAGTCCCATCACAGCGCTCACACACACCCGTCACCAGCGCAGAGATACACACCTCGTTGGGACCAGCTTTAGAATTGCCTTGGGGGGTCACAATCTGGTGAGCACAGCGCTCTGTCTGATCCGCAGCAGGCTGTGGCAGGGACCTCCAAGGTCCCCAGCGCTCGGAGGACTGCTGGAGGCCAGAAATCTGCTGAGTCTGAGACAGGTGAAGAACTTTTGGACTCGGTCATACCTCAGTTGCTGGAGCTGCAAAGGCCAATTTGGGAAAACCAGGGAGGGATGTCTGCTGCACTCCTCAGATTGCAAGACACGATGGAGGAGTCCGTCCGCCTTCAGGCTGAAGTGATAATGTTGGCATTGCCAACGCACCAAAGTCAACACTGGTAGGTTGGCAGCTGCCATGGAGGCTTTGGTCCAGGATATTGGTCCTGCACTGCTGCGCGGGCTGAACTCCATCACTGATGCCTTCAACAGTGTCAATGCGAGAGGGGTGCGGGGCAGCTCGATCTCACTCCAGCCACCCCTTCTCCTCAAGGAGTCAGCCTGCGGCCCTCAGGCACCCATAGGGAGGAGGGTCAGCAGGTGCACACCCCGGGGCAATCCACCCAGGTGACTCTGGGAGTGCCCAGCCCATCCGAATCCCCTCTTCCTGTGACCCGAGCCGCCCCACAGGCTGAAAAGCCTGCCACTGCCACACAACACGACCCTGAAAGCAGGCCGGGGCACTCCAGGTCCCGGCCCTCCAGAGGACGCCCGTCAAGGTTATCACAGACAGGGCATAACAGTCAGCAGGCTGTGGATGGCCAGGGAGAACCAAGATGTAGCGGCAGGGTTAGGAAGGTTAAGAAGATGTAACTCTTGTAGAGTCAAAACAATTAAACCAAATTAACAAAATTGGGATAAATCAGGCACAGCCCCTAATTCAGGTCAGCTGTAAAACCAAGAACAAAGTTTAAAGGAACCTTACAAACTTTAAATTAAAATGTGATTAAAGGGGTCAACAAAACACCCCAGTCCCCGCGGTGCCCACTGAGCACGGAAGGTCTCGAGAGTGCCAGCAGACACCGCGTGCTCCCTCTCCAGGGACATCCGGCCGCGAACGTAGCCGTGGAGTTAAGAAGATGTAATTGCACAGCCTGGGTACGGGTGGTAATCACTTGTACTTAATGTTCACTTTGTTAATAAACTCCCAAGTATGTTTCCCTGTATATGGCTCCTTGTTCTGATGAGCAGTGTTTGTGTCACTTAGATGTGAAACCTTCCTGCACAAGATAAAGGCAGGTGTCTCAGTCCAGGGCCTCTTCCCTGTGCTTTGTGCAACCTTCCCAGCACACTGATGGTGCACCTTCACAGTCACTGGACACAGCGTCCCTGCACCTCGATGGGGCTTGTATTGCAGGGCTCCACCAGGCCGGTCCAGGCACCGGAACCACATCTTCAGAGTCCCGACATCTCCAACAAGTTGCGAATTGCTGCATGAGCCTCATTATAGCGTCGCTCTGCTGCAGTCTGAGGCCACCACACGGGTGTCATCAGCCACGGCCTCTGTGGGTGGCCCTTGTCCCTGAGGAGCCAACCCTGCAGCTTCTGTGGACCCTGGAAGATGTCAGGGATCTGTGAGTGACTCAGGATGTAGGAGTCATGGACACTCCCTGGAAACTGTGCGCAGACCTGCAGGATGTGTTTGTGGTGGTCACACACCAGCTGCAGGTTCAGTGAGTGGAAGCTCCTGGGGTTGACATAATTGACCGTGTGTTGCGATGGAGACCTGAGCGCCACATGGGTGCAGTCGATGGTACCCTGCACCTGTGGGAAACCCGAGATCTGGGCAAGTCCTATTGCTCTTGCATCCTGGCTTTCCTGATCCCGGGTGAAATGCACAAAGCTCTGTGCCTTCACGAAGGTGGCATAGAAACATAGAAACTAGGAGCAGGAGTAGGCCATTCGGCCCTTCGAGCCTGCTCTGCCATTCATTATGATCATGGCTGATCATCCAACTCAATAACCTGCTCCCGCTTTCTCCCCATATCCTTTAACCCTTTCACCCCAAGAACTATATCTAACTCCTTGAAAACATACAATGTTTTGGCCTCAACTACTTTCTGTGGTAGTGAATTCCACAGGCTCACCACTCTGGGTGAAGAAATTCCTCCACATCTCAGTCCTAAATGGTCTACCCCATATCCTCAGACTGTGACCCCTGGTTCTGGACTCCCCCACCATCGGGAACATCCTTCCTGCATCTACCCTGTCTAGTCCTGTTAGAATTTTATAGGTTTCTATGAGATCCCCCCTCATTCTTCTGAACTCCAGCGAATATAATCCTAATCGACTCAGTCTCTCCTCATATGTCAGTCCCACCATCCCAGGAATCAGTCGGGTAAACCTTTGCTACACTCCCTCTATAGCAAGTACATCCTTCCTCAGATAAAGAGACCAAAACTGCACACAATATTCCAGGTGTGGTCTCACCAAGGCTCTGTATAATTGCAGCAAGACATCCCTGTTCCTGTACTTGAATCCTCTGGCTATGAAGGCCAACATACCATTTGCCTTCTTTACCGCCTGCTGCACCTGCATGCTTACCTTCAGCAACTGGTGTACAAGGACAACCAGGTCTCGCTGCACATTCCCCTCTCTCAATTTATAGTCATTCAGATAATAATCTGCCTTCCTGTTTTTGCTACCAAAGTGGATAACCTCACATTTATCCACATTATACTGCATCTGCCATGCATTTGCCCACTCACTCAGCTTGTCCAAATCACCCTGAAGCATCTCTGCATCCTCCTCACAGCTCACCCTCCCACCCAGCTTTGTGTCATCTGCAAATTTGGGGATATTACATTTAGTTCCCTCATCTAAATCATTAATATATATTGTGAATAGCTGGAGTCCCAGCACTGATCCCTGCGGTACCCCACTAGTCACTGCCTGCCATTCGAAAAAAAGACCCGTTTATTCCTACTCTTTGTTTCCTGTCTGCCAACCAGTTTTCTATCCATCTCAATACACTATCCCCAATCCCATGCGCTTTAATTTTACACACCAATCTCTTATGTGGGACTTTGGCGAAAGCCTTCTGAAAGTCCAAATAAACCACATTCACTGACTCCCCCTCATCAACTCTACTAGTTACATCCTCGAAAAATTCCAGTAGATTTGTCAAGCATGATTTCCCTTTCATAAATCCATGCTGACTCTGTCCAATTGTGCCACTGTTTTCCAAGCGCACAGCTATTAAATCTTTTATAATGGACTCTCGAATTTTCCCCACTACCGACGTCAGGCTGACTGGTCTGTAATTCCCTGCTTTCTCTCTGCCTCCCTTTTTAAATAGTGGGGTTACATTAGCTACCCTCCAATCTGTAGGAACTGTTCCAGAGTCTATAGAATCTAGGAAGATGACCACCAATGCATCCACTATTTCTAGGGCCACTTCCTTAAGTACTCTGGGATGCAGATTATCAGGCCCCAGGGATTTATCTGCCTTCAATCCCATCAATTTCACCAACACCATTTCCCTACTAACACTGATTTCTTTCAGTTCCTCCCTCTCACTAAACCCTGTGTTCCCCAACATTTCTGGTTATTTGTGTCCTCCTTTGTGAAGACAGAACCACAGCATCCCTGACCTCACGGATGCATATGTGGGTGGCGGCTTGTGAGATCCCACAGAGGTCGCCACTTACATAAAAATTGAGCACTGTGGTCACTTTCACAGCCACTGGCAGTGGGTGCCCTCCATGTCCCCGTGGTGCCAAATCCTGCAGCAGGTGGCAGATGCGACTGATCAGTTCCCTGGACATGGGCAGTCTTTGGTGACAATGGTTTTCGGTCGTCTGAATGATAGGCGCTGTCTATAGATCTTGAATCTAGCTAGGCGCTGACCAGCGACAGCTCGCTGTGACTCTTCAGCGGTGTGTGCAAGAGCTCAACCACCTTTCCTGAGGGTGCTGCTCCTTCCTTTGTACAGCCAGATGCCTCTGTCACTCTTTTCTCCTTCGTCTTCACTCTCTGTACACCACAGGCGTACAGCTGTTTCACCAGGCTCCATTATCCTGATGTACTCCTCCTCCAGGATGAAAGAGAGATGTGCAGGTTAGCATGGGTTTACTAAGAACCTGTCCTGGTTAAGTGTGAAGGCCCCTTAATGCTTCCCGGAGAGTGCTGACCACCACTGGGATGGCCAGAGTTTAGTGCGCTGCATGGCTGCCTGAAACCCCACCCACCTCCGCCCCACTCCACCTGACCGATTGGCAGCAGCTTTGCCCATTGGACTGCAGGCTGTGCTCTCAGCTCAGACATTCTTCTAACCCACACTGCAAAGCTGCACTGTTAGCTTGAACCATGGGAGAGACTGGTCCAAACCTGAATGGTGGAGCAGGCTTGAGGGGCTGAATGGCCTACCCCTGCTCCTTGTTTGTATGTATGTAAGGCATTGCAAGGGGCTGTGAGTGCACCCACCAGTGACCGCTCCATGGCCAGCTTCAGCAAGAGGACTGTACAACTTGCCCAGTCATCCAATTGTTCTGCAGTCCACTAAAACGCTCATTAGCTGGCAGTCTGTGCCCGAGAGGTGAAAAGCTCTGGGGCATTTGGTGGCACTTTCATGCCTCTGTGTTGCACGAATGGGCAGATGAGCTAGAGGCCCGACTCCGCACATGTCAGTGAGGCTGCGTCTGAACTATCTCAGCTCTGAAGGAACGGTCACTTTATACAAGGTGTCCCTAATGCGTGGTCGCTTCCCTCCCCCACAACCCTGACCCCCGCATGTGTTTGTGCGCCACCATCAGACCGCACTGACTTGCCCCCCTCAATTTGCCCCAATCCCAGCGGAGACCTTGCCTCCCACTGCCCCCCACAAATCCCCTCAGATGCAGGGCAGCGGCTGCCCTGGCACTGCACTGTCAGCCACCGGGAAAAGGCGACTTGCCTGTGCGCTCGCCTGAATGCGCGTCACCTCAACCCGGAGGTCCAGCAGGCGACCCTCAGGAGCGCCGCACTACGTTAGTGTGCACTCGCCTCCGAGCTTCCCTCGAAGTTCAGCTCGCCTTGTAAATGCAACTGTGAAGAACGTTGGTGAGCAATCACACCCACATGGGGTGGCGGGGGGCGGGTGGGGGGGGGGGTGGGGGTTGATTCCAGCGAGCTGGGCTTGGAATTAAATGCCAATCTATTAAAATAACATTCCTAATGACAGCGGGAAAGGTGGCCAGCCATTGACGGGTGGAGCGGACGATCGCAAACTGGTTTCACGACGCCATGAAGCAGATTTTTGGCCTTCCCGCCATATTGTCTGTTCAGCCCCACCATGATGCCCGATGCCAATGGGACGGAAAATTCCGGCAAAGGTTTACTAGACGAGTCCCTGGGATGGAGGGGTCAACTTGTGAGGAAAGGTTGGACAGGCTAGGCTTGTATCTGCTGCGGTTCAGAACAGTAAGAAGTGATTTGATTGAAACAAATAAGATCCTGAGGGATCTTGACAGGGCAGATGTGGACAGGATGATTCCTTTTGTGGGAGGATCTAGAACTAGAGTCGAGAACACTTTAAAAATAAGGGTTCGCCCATTTAAGACAGAAATGTTGAGAACTTTTTTTCTCTCAGAAGGCCGTGAGTCTTAAACTCTCTGAATATTTTTAAGACAAAGCGAGGGGGTGAAAGATTTATGAGGGGTAGGTGGAGTTGAGGTATAATCAGACCAGCCATCATCTTATGGAATGGTGGAGCAGGCTCGAGGGGCTGAGTGGCCTACTCCTGCTCCTAATCTGTATGTTCGTATATAAAAGATTTAGATGCTATTGGAGATGGGCTGAGCAATGATATTTAATCTAGACCAACGCTGTGTTATGCATATGGGTGGGGTCACACAGAGTACACTCATTGTTCACAAGGAACAGTACCGAAAGCAGCTGAGGGAGGGAAGAATCTGGGTGTCATTGTGCATTTAACCCTCAGCCTTCATGACCAAAGTCCATGAAGGAAGCAGGACTTGCATTTATCTATTGTCCTTTGTAACCTCAGGACATTCCAAAGCATCGTACAGCCAGTGAGGTACTTTTGAAGTGTAGTCACTGTTGTAATGTAGGAAATGGAGCTGCCAATCAGCACACAGAAGCTCCCATAACCAGCAGTGTGACAATACCTGCTTTGGCCATGTGGAGGGTTAATTACGAACCTGGACACTGGGGAGAACTCCCCTTTTCTTTCAAAATTCATTCACTGGAGGTGGGCATCACTGGCAAGGCCAGCATTTATTGCCCATCCCTAATTACCCTTTAGAGGCGCAGCTTCACAATTCAACCATGGAATCTTTTACATGCATCCAAGAGAGCAATCAGGGCCTCAGTTTAACAGCTCAGCCAAAAGGCAGCATCCCTGACAGCGTAGCACTCCCCAAAGGGTCAACCTATACTAGAGTGGCTGGGGTGGGATTTGGACTCATAATCTTCAGACTTAGAGGTAGGAGTGGTGCCAAGTGTGCCATAGTTAACAGGCTCATGCCAGAGTTAGAACAGTGAAGCGAAAGATAGCAGGGTATTGGGTTATAGTAATTGCGGCATTCAGTGCAAATTAAAAGACAACGTTCTGTTATGAAACAGCAGGTTGCTGGTTGAACCATGTCTGGAGTACTTGACCCAGCTTTGTTTCCCACACATTGTGAGTGATACAGTGGGCTTGGTAATGATTCAGTGCAGAGCTCGGAGAATGATTTCCAGATGAAAGGACCTCAGCTACTCAGACAGAATCAGGGGTTTTGTCCTGTTTACATTAGCGAGTTTAGACAGAGGTGGCCTTATAGAGGTCGAGAAAATAACGAAAGGACTGGGGAGTGTCCCTTTTGGTAGATTATTTCTGTTTAGCAGATTGGGGAGGATGAGGGGACGTGGGTTTGAAGTGTGTAGGACTGGTTCCTGACTGGGATGGAGGTTACATGGTATATCCTTTATGAATATGGGGCAGCCTCGATGGAGAAGCAGTCGTTTTTCAGCCCATCGGTTTTCTTTTGTTGCTCAGTAAGATGGAGCTGTGAGTCTTTATAATGCCACTGTTCGGAGACTCTCTGAGAGGAAGTGCTTTAAATGGGTACCTTGTGAGAATCTGCTGAGTGCTATGGTTAATCACATCTTGATGTGATTATCAGAATTTGAATTTGTATTAACATAGTTATGTGGCCAGAACAATGGGAGCGGGAACTGTAGCAGACATGTTGGCTGCATCCCACGTCAGGTGCAAGTATCGGGGATTGGCCAGAACAACGGAAATACCCAAACAGTATCACTGAACTACTTGAGATTGTCTAGGCCATCCTGCTCCTTTCATAATATTAACAGTTAACCCATCAAGACGGCCATATTGTCAAGACTGGAGTTTAGACGTGAAGGAATTCACTTCAATGTTCATTCTGGATATCATGTGATATAACTCACAAAGAAAGGGCACACAATATATCAGAGAACAGCTCCCCTAAGGTCAGAACTCATGGGACAGTAGGAGAGACAATATCTACAGGGGGCAAGTTTGATCAGCAAGAGTGTCTGCAGGCATTTAAAAAGGAAAAGAGTATCTAAAGTGAGCGTGGAACATCGAGAGAGTGAGAATGGGGAATAAATAAAGGGAAATAACGAAATAGCAGATGCATTGAATATATATTTTAAGTCTGTCTTCATTATAGGAGACATAAATATCACCCCAGAAATAATTGTAAATCAAGAGGTGAAAGGGAGAAAGGAACTTAAAATAATTACAATTACCAGGGAAAGGTACTGAGAAAATAAGTAGAACTAAAGGCTACCAACTCCCCGGGTCCTGATGGACTTCCCCTTAGGGTCTTTAAGAAGTAGCTGCTGAGAAGGTAGATGCATTGGTTTTAAATTCCCAAAAATTCCTCGATTCTGGAAAGGTCCCATCGGATTGGAAGGTAGCAAATGTGACTCCCCTATTCAAGAAAGGAGGGAAACAGAAAGCAGGAAACTACAGGCCAATTAGCCTAACACCTGTAATAGGGAAAATGATAGGGTCTATTAGCAGGGCACTTAGAAAATCTTAATACAGAATAATCAGGCAGAATCGACATGGTTTTGTGAAAAATTTGTTTGATTAATTGATTAGAGTTCTTTGAAGAAGTAACAAACAACGTGGATTAAAGGGAATCTGTAGATATGGTGTATTTGGGTTTCTAGAAGGCATTTAATGTGGTTTCACATCAAAATCAGAGGTCCTGGTGTTGGGGGTAACATATTAGCATGAATGGATGGTGGAGTGGGGATAAATGGATCTTTTTTGTGTTTTTATTCATTCATGGGAGGTGGGTGTCACTGGCTAGGCCAGCATTTATTGCCCATCCCTAATTGTCCTTGTTCATAGGGTATTTAAGAGTCAGTCACAGGTAGGCCAGACCAGGTAAGAATAGCAGATTCCCTCCTTTAAAGGGCATAAGTGGGTTTTCACAACAATTGGCATCAACAGACTTTTAACGCCAGATTTGAATTCAAGCTTTCACCATGTGTCATAATGGGATTCAAACACTGGGTCTCTGGAATATTGTTCCAGTGACAATACCACTATGCCACCACCTCCCTGTAACTAGTGGAGTGCCACAAGTATCAGTGCTGGGGTTCAACTATTTACAATCTATATCAATGACTTGGATGAAAGGAGTGAATGTACAGTTGTTAATTTTGCTGATGGCACAAAGATAGGTAGGAGAGTAAGTTGTGAAGAGGACATTAGGAATCTGCAGAGGGATGTAGACAGGATAAGTGAATTGGCAAAAATTTGGCAGATGGGGTATAATGTAGGAAAATGTGAACTTGTCCACTTTGGCAGGAAGAATAGAAATGCAACATGTTATCTAAATGGGGCAAAAATTCAGAACTCGGTGGTACAGAGGGATCTGGGTGTCCTAGTACATGAATCACAAAGAGTTAGAATGCAGGTACAGCAAGTGTTTAGGAAGGCAAATGGAATTTTGTCATTTGTTGCTAGGGGAATGGAATATAAAAGTTCCATTTGCTACAGTTGTACAGGGTGGTGATGAGACCACACTTGGAGTACTTTGTACAGTTTTGGTCTCTATATTTAATAAAGGATATAATTGCATTAGAAGCAGTTCAGAGAAGGTTCACTTGACTGATTCCTGGGATGAGGGACTTATCTTATGAGGAAAGATAGGGCAGGATGGGCCTGTATCTATTGGTGTTCAGAAGAATGAGAGGTGATTTCACTGAAAGGTAAGAATATATGAAATAGGAGCAGGAGTAGGTCACTCAGCCCTTCGAGCCCACTCCGCCATTCAATGAGACCATGGCTGATCTACCAGCTTCAACACCATTTCCCTGCACTATCCCCGCATCCCTTGATGTTTTTAGTATGTAGAAATCCATCAATCTCAGTCTTGAACATCCTCAACAATCCACAGCCCCCTCTGGGGCAGAGAATTCTAAACATGCACCACCCTCTGAGTGAAGAAATTCCCCCTCCCCTCAGTCCTTGATGGTCTGCCCCTTATTCTGAGACTGTGCCCAGGATCTTCCGGTCTTCCCCATGGCGGGATTCGGTGTGGGTGGGACCAGAAGATTTGGAGAGCAGCCAAAAGTCTGTTGACTTTGGCATGGAATTTCCAGTCCTGCCGAAACTTTTGCCCTGTGTCCCTTGGTTCTAGGCTCCCCAGCTAGGGAAAACATCCTTCCTGCATCTACTCTATTGAGCCCTGTAAGAATTTTGTACGTTTGAATGAGATCACCTCCAATTCATCTAAACTCCGCCGAATAAAGGCCCAGTCTATTTAATCTTTCCTCTTAGCACAATCCCTCCATCCCAGGGATTTGTCTGGTCAACCTTCGCTGTATTACCTCTGGGGCAAGTATATCTTGCCTAAGGTAAGAAGACTATATATAAACACATAAGATCCTGAGGGGACTTGACCGGGTGGATGTGGGAGGGTGTTTCCCCCTGTGGGAGAGACTAGAACTAGGAGACACAGTTTAAAAATAAGGGGTCTCCCATTTAAGTCGGAGATGAGGGGAAATTTTTTCTCTCAGATGGTCGTTAATCTGTGGAACTCTGTTCCTCAGAGAACAGCGGAGGTAGGGTCATTGAGTATTTTTAAGGCTGAGAGAGTTAGATTCTTGATTGACAAGGGAGTCAAAGGATGTAGGCAGGAAAGTATAGGCCACAATCATGTCAGATCGTATCAGATGGTGGAGCAGGCCCAAGGGGCTGAATGGCCTACTCCTGCTCCTCATTTATATGTTCTTATGTTTGTATGATCACCTTGCGCCTGCAAGAAACCAAGATGTATGAATCTATTGTATAACCATGATAATTATTATGGTTACAGTTGCCTGAGTAATATACTTGCATTTGGACCACAGACTCAAGCCTGAATCAAGAGGAATTATTTAATTGTGTTTAAAAGCTTTCCTAACATACCTCCTGGGGTCAGTTAGAGTCTAACTGCTGAGGAAAGCATTTGCTGATTGACAGTGACTCTCGGCCTTGACAGGAGTGTTCATGGCCTCCGATCAGCCAGATAGCAACTGTTTTTTTTCAGGATAATTCAGCTGAAGTGTGAGATGTGAAATGTGTTGGAATTGATACTGTACCCTCTGAATCTCCTCAACATCCAACATCCCTTCCCTACCACCTTCCCCGTGTAGTGAGTGACACTTGGGGCTGCAATTTAAGTGCCCCCGCTGGGCATGTTTTCGGTGGGGCCGGGGGGGGGGTGGTGTGGAGGCATGTAAAATAGGGCTGGTGCCAACTCCACCAGCTACCCACCCAGCCCTGAACTCACCCCCATAACACAGAAGGGGAGTGGGTGCCAAAATTGGCAGCCCACCCACCATGTTGAGCCTGATAATAAACTGCCTTTCCGTAACACGGTTGACATGGGCAATCAGGTGGGAGTGGCTGTTTTTAAAAAAAAAATTACAAAAGGGCGGGAAGGAAGGGGGGGTTACTATCTTCGGGGCTATGCCCTTTGTGCATCAGGGAGGGGCAGCCCCTCTAAGACAGTACCCCCCCCCCCAACTTTCTTCCAGCCCACCTGCTCTCCAAAACCCACCAACCCTCACCCACCCCCGGCCCCTCCATAAGCACCCAAACCCACCCCACCCAATACCCCGGACTTACCTTAAGCTAGCTACCGCCCACAGTGCAGTCCTAAGGGAGAAGAAAAGAGTTGACATTTCGAGTCCTCAAGACCCTTCTGTCGACAGTTCTGTCGAAGGGTCAGGAGGACTCGAAACGTCAACTCTTTTCTTCTCCGCCGATGCTGCCAGACTTGCTGAGTTTTTCCAGGTATATCTGTTTTTGTTTTTGTTTTGGATTTCCAGCATCCGCAGTTTTTTTGTTTTTAGTCCTAAGGGAGTACTGCACTGCCACAGATGCAGTCCTGTGAATGAAGCGATAATCCGTCTGCCTTCTCTGTAGACAAAAAAAAAATCTTATGCCACTAATTTGAAGAAGAGCAGGGGACTACTCCCTGGTCCCTTGGCTAATATTTATCCTTCAACTAACATCACTAAAAAAAGATGATGACTAGTTACTGCTGTTAGTGGGAGCTTGCTGTGCACAAATTGGCTGCTGTGTTTCCTGTATAACAACAGTGACTTCAATTCAAAACACTTCAAAAGTATCTCATTGGCTGTAAAGTGATGTGGGACCCCCTGCAGTTGTGAAAGGCTCTATATAAATGCAAGTTCTTTCTTTCAGAGGGTGCAGCTACACTGACAGTCCCGATGGTACATTACCCATTTGGCTAGTTTTCATGTGTGAATCTGTGCAGCGGCTGGTGGTGACATTGCAAGCAAGGCCAATTTTCTCATTTAATTTATCAAAACCCCATGATCTTGAACACCCCTATTAAATCTCCTCTTAACCTTCTCTACTCTAAGGAGTACAATCCCAGCTTCACCAGTCCCTCCACATAACTGAAGTCTCTCATCCCTGTTTCCATCTTAATAAGTCTCCTCTCCAAAGTGTTGACATCCTTCCTAAAGTGGGATGCCCAGAATTGGTAACAGGTGCTCTGGCAGGTACCTAACCAGGAGGGAGGCAAAACTGAACTCCTTTAGTTTCCTTGCTGTCTGTCCACAAGCAGAGGTGTTTTAAGTTTTGAGATAAGCTGTGGCTCCCTTAGGACTGCACTAGATTATGTATGCTTATTTCTCTGGTGTGGAACTTGAACCTACGACCTTCTGACATCAAGGCCAGGGTGCTACTGCAGCTGACATCAGGTTACGGTGTTAGTAAACAGGAAAAACATCTGGAATGTTCCTCTCCAAATCCTATAGGTGATTGAAACTGGTTCATGTGGGCATGTTTCTGTGAGGTCAATTTTTAAAGTGAGCTACAGCAAACTCTCTTTAGGGCTAAATCAGAAGTATAGTTTATTCACATTTTCAAATCCAGGGAATGGTCACACACACACACACACACACACACACACAAACACACACACACACACACACACACACACACACACACACACACACACACACACACACACACACACGCACACACACACACACACACACACACACACACACACACAAACACACACCAAGAAGATGGGAAACAGGAGCTTTTACAGCTATGAATAGCTTAAAAGCAAAAGCACCAGAGATATGGATATCAGTTCATGTGATTGCCAGAGTCCAGAAAGTGAGAGTCCAGTGAGAGTTCCTCCACACAGGAGTTAACTGAAGCAGGATTTTGCAGAGTTCCTCTAAAGTTGATGGTGAGGCAGCGAGATGAGGTTGGTACACAGGGAGTTGGTCTGCTCAGCCTGCAATGGCAGGAATCTTGCAGAGGAACAGGCTCCGAGGAGACTTAGACTTGATGCAGACTGTTGGTCAGCCTGGAGTCCTGTTTTGATGTTTGCAGGCTGGAGTTTAAACAGTAGGCTGAGTTGTGAGTCTGGAAATGTAATGAGTTTTTCCAGGTATTTTTGTTTCTGTTTTGAATGTAATATTAAAACTTTCCAAAGTGCAGAAGGTGGTGTGATGTTGCCCACTAATGAGTCAGTGGCAGGCGAGCGAACAGTTTTTATGCCTCTGGTCAAAATCCTTTGTTCAGCTTTGGAGTTGAATCGTGGCTTTTAGTGTTTCTGCAGGTACAACAAGTTTCAATGGTTTCCTCTTTGTTATAGCCCAGGCTGGGGAGATGGATCATCTGCTGGTCCCTGGTTTCATTGATTGTAATGTGTCCTCACAATGAGGGGTGTGAGATTCCACTTGCTTACTTGAGAGGGCTCAGCAGCTGACATAGGCGTGCATGCTCCTAAACTGCTCATGCACCCATTGGGATGACAATCAATCCTTGTGTCTGTCTGCAGGATAAAATGCCCACAATAAGAGGGAGCAGACAAAGATCAGAGACGGCATTCCAGACATTCGATTTCCACCCTGTATGAGGAGGAGGTCACTGAGCTAGTCAGGGAGGAGCAGGACTGTGCTTGTGCTGGTGCTAAAGGAGAGGTAGGACTCTCCCAGGGAGCCAGTAAGGATGCCTCCAGCCTGCAGTTGTCAGCTGCACCCACAGAGTAACATATTGCTTTATTTAAGGAACCTGTTTAGGTGTCCACTAAATCCTCCATTTCTCCATTTTAGTTACAAGCACAAAAAGGGGGAGGCTGACAGTGGAGACCAGCCACAGCTCCATGTCCAAACCCTCTGAGGAGGATGCCTCCAAAGCCTCAGAGGATTCACCATCACGAGATTCACCTGCACCCTCCACCCGAGCAGATACTGTCACCTCGGTGGGTGCATGTTTTACAATAGGTTCAGGGTCACAATCTGGTGAGCACATCACAGACATGGGTCCACAGCTGACGGAGGAAGTGACAGCTAAGGTCTCTGCTACTCGGAGGAGAGCTGGAGACCAGGCCCCTGCTCAGCCCCATGCAGATGATGAGCCTCTAGACTTGGCCATAAGAGACCCGATGGAGATACAGAGACAGACAGGGGAACATCAGGCAGAGATGCCAGAGGCCATGCGCAGACTGGACCGAAGGCTGGAGGAGTCAGTCCACGTTCTGTCTGATGTTGTGACTCCGGCATGCGAGTGCTTGGCTGCCTCCATGGAAAGGGTGGCGGCTGCCTTGAAGACCAGGTCCAGCAGAATCCGCAGTGTCTGCTGGATATGTGCTTTGACCTGCACTCCGTCACTCTAGCCATGAGTGCAGTGCAGCAGTGGCCAGGTGAGAGCGGGACTGGACACCTCGACCCCCTCCAGGTGTCCCTTCTCCTCAAGGAGTCAGGGAGGTGCCATGAGGCACCCACTGGAAGCAAGAGTGGCAGCCCTGCCCCTCCACCTCCCCTCTGCTAGTGACCCTTCACCTCCAACAGGTCAGGCCAAGGAGGTGAACCTGCACCTGAGCAGGAGACCCTTAAGCAGGATGGGACCCTCTAGGCCTCGGACCACCAGAGGACACCTGCCAAAGTCATCACAGCCAACAGGGCATAGCAGTCAGCAGGCTGCCTCCACCTCAGCTGTGAATGTCGGGGCTGCACCTAGATATCAATATATGTTCACTTGCACAATTTGGAAGTTTCCTGGATTCTATCTTACTGCTCGTTGCTTCAATGGTCGCGGGCATTTAAGGATCTGGAATGTGGTCCCCTGTAAGATTCCGATAATGAATTCCTATAGATTCACTTCCCTCACATTATCAACATTGTGATTACTCAATAATCCCGCGTGTGCATGTTTAAACACTGACCATCATTTGTGAGTGTGCGGCCTGGGCACACATTGTGCAATCCATTTCTTGCAGCTCACCAGGTTCTGAGAATGATGTTTGTGCAGAGTTTCCAGTGAGGTCATTGCATCTCCTGCTGCTGTTGTCCTAATGGGAGAGTTGGGTGGATGCCAGGAGTACTCGACGGGAGTTAAACAGGCCATGTGAGTGACAGGGAACACGGTAGATGCAGTTTGAGGGTTTAAAGAGTGAAGCTCTGTATTGTGGCCCAGGCAAAAAAAAATAGGGGCTTCCTTAGATGTTAGGAGAATGACAAGGTGTGCACGTTCAATCATTCCTGGCTGTCCTTGTTCAATCTTACATTGAGCTGGTGAGGCTGCAAGTAAGGAGGCATCAGGCAAATTAGTCTTGACTACAAGAGGGATTGAGTGTAGGATTAGAGAGGTGTGCGCAGTTGACTGAAGAACTTTGTCAGATCTCGCTTGGAGATTTGCTTGGCCTCCTCATCTCCTTATCAAGGGAAGGATCAGACCTCACATCAAGGGATTGCCACCAAAATTCACTGGACTTCATTAAAGGACCGGTTCTTAGTCCATGAGGTGAGAAAGAGTAGAATGGGCCTGTATGCTGGACCATGGCGAGGACTATGAGACTATCCATGTGAAGCTTCAGCAACTCTAACAGGCCTCAGCAGAGTCCATGCAGAAAAGATGGAGTGGTCACAATGATGGATCACACTCTTGCACTAATACGAAGGCAAACCAGGACTAAGGCTTGTAGGAGTCTCTTCGATTGGAGGGTCCAGACTGGTTACTACTCAACAAACCTTGCATCCGAGGCACTCTCAGTGAGTGGACTCCAAAGCAACCTTGAAACTTTTCAGTATGATAAAGATGTTAAGGGATATGGGTTTACTGTGGGCAAGTGGCGATGGGGGGATCGGAGCACCATCTTCCCTAATCGATCCGCATGGAGGAGCAATTTCGAGGGGCCAAATGGTGTTCTCATGTTACTTCTCCCTGTGGACCCATCTATCTGGTTCTGCCTGAAAGAGCTCTCAGCAAGGTCTGTCCCCCATCAGGAGCAGGTGTGAGTGAGACATGAGTGCGTCCCTGCCGAGGTTAGATTTCATGGTGCTCCCATGTAGCCATGCACACGGACTTTGTGAGGACATGGGAAAAATCTCAGTTCTACTCACAGGTGCCCGAGTTTGCAGGAGAACAGAGTGCTTTGCTGGTTCGAATGTGTGCATTTAGTGCCAGAGCTCTGTATATAAGCACAGTTTGACACAAGCAAAGGATCCAACCCCCAGCATTAAGTCGTGGAATTTGATTCACTATCATGTATCAAGGCACGTTACCAAAAAGGAGCTGGGGCCTGCCAGCCAGCAGAGGATAGCAAACCAAAGAGTAAAGAACATGTCTCAGCAGCTTACTCTGTCTGGAACCTGTTAGCTATCAGATTGTCTGCCTCGTTGTACCCTTGCAATGGCCTTTGCATGTAGCTCTGACAGCATCATCCCATTCACTGTCCCTATTGTCAGAGGAGACATCTCGGTCCTCCATAATCCCCTCAGTCAAGACAATCCCCTCTTTGTAACATGCAGTTATGCAGGGCACAGCAGACAATGATGATCCGGGACACAGACGGAGTGGAGGGCCCCGCCTGAATGGTCCAAACATCTGGACCTCATCTTTAGGAGGCCTATTGCCTGTTCAGTCTAGGGCCTGGTGAAGGCATATGTGGCATTGTATCTCTTCTCAGCAGCACTGCCGTCATCAGCCAGATCCCTATGGGGATATCCATTGTCCCCAAGGGCTCTACACAAGCCTTCTCTACCCTCTGAGCCTACACCAGTTATAGTCCTCATGCCCACCTTGACCCTGACCCCTCCCATTATCCAAGCCACCTGATTTGTCTGTTTTCATGCCCTTTCCCCCCCCCAAACCCACCCCCCCCACCCCCAACCCCCATCATCACAAATGAAACATTCAGCTTCCAGACTATCACCTTGGACCTTCCACTCCCCCCTCACTCTGTGGCTGTTCCCTCACTGCACAATATCCTCAGTTCAACACCCAGGACCCCACTGCAGACAGCACGGACCCTTCCCTCTAAGACCATCTATCTCCCCCCATCATTGTCTAGAAGCCCCCTTTCCCACCCAACCACAGGACATCCCCAGACCCAAGAGCAAGGCTCTTCCCTCCATCCCGCCTCCCTGCACCCTCCCATTCCCTCACTGCCTCCCAGCTTGCTCTGGACAGCCTGTCTTCCTTCCCTGGACAGCCCTCCACCCTTCCCCCCTTCAGCCTGCCTCTTGTGTCCAGCCGTTGTGTGCTTGGCCTGCAGACACCTGATCTGAGGTTTCTGAGCGGTTGCCAAGGCGGCCAAAGCAGCGTCTCCTCGCTCCAAAGTTTAGTGGAAGAAGTCAAGCTCGCCAGGTACGCGCATGCCACCTAGATCCAGATGTGAATGTTAACCTTCTAATTTCCTGCTGGCACGGGACTCCATTTGGAGGGGGCACTTCATTCCAGCTAGATGGCAGTTTAATGAGTATGCAGGACATGCTAATGCTCATACGAAAGGGCTTCCTGACATTAATAAAAACAAAAAAAACTGCGGATGCTGGAAATCCAAAACAAAAACAAAAACAGAATTACCTGGAAAAACTCAGCAGGTCTGGCAGCGTCGGCGGAGAAGTAAAGAGTTGATGTTTCGAGTCCTCATGACCCTTCTCAGCGGAGAAGAAAAGATTTGACGTTTCAAGTCCTCATGACCCTTCTGTCGAAGGGTCATGAGGACTCGAAACGTCAACTCTTTTCTTCTCCGCCGATGCTGCCAGACCTGCTGAGTTTTTCCAGGTAATTCTGTTTTTGTTTTGGCTTCCTGACATTGTTCATCAGGAAGCTGGACCCATCTTTAACCCGTCTTTAAACTCTCAAGAACTTAATTGCTAAAGTTCATCCCACCGTCAGGAAACAGATTTTTGGTTTCAGGCCAAATTAAGCTCCTCCCTCCTGCCAAGCGTCCCACTGCTGGTGGGACTGGATGATTGTGCCCAGTGTGTTTTGTGAAGGTGTTTCCTCTTTGTGCTGTTGGATTGTGTTCCAAGTGTAACATTTAATCCTATGCTTTTCCTTTCTGAGTGGATAAGGGTGTTTCTGGCTATCTACAAGATCTCGCTGCTGGGTATTTGTTGGCTCTGGATATTTTTCTGATTTTATTCATTCTTGAGGCGCAGGCGCCACTGGCAAGTCTGCCATTACTGCCCCGCCTTAGTTGCCCTTTGAGAAGGTGGTGGTAGGCTGTCTTCTTCAGTTTGACCCCATGAGGGTCTTGCTGGGCCACTTCAGAATCAACTGCATTGGTGTGGGGACTGGAGTCACATATAGGCCCAGACTCAGTAATGACAGCAGATTTTCTTCCTTAAATGACACCAGTGGGCTAGATTGCTTTTTTACTCACAATTTGACACTTGCGATACAATGGCATACAAGGCTACGGGCCTAATGCTGGAAAATGGGATTAGAACAGTTAGGTACCAGTTTGACTGGTGCAGACTCGATGGGCTGAAGGGCCTTTTTCTGTGCTGTAGATCTCTATGACTCTTGACAGTTTCATGGTCGCATTTTATTGATACCAGCCTTTTACTTACAGAACTTTCATATTATCCACATTCTCTGGATATTAGTCTTTTATTATATGTGGGCATTACTGACAGGGCCATCTGTGTTGTCCATCCACAATTACCCTTGAACTTGCTGGGCCATTTCAGAGGGCAGTTAAGAGTCAACCACACTGTTTTGGGAGTCACACATAAGCCAGACCAGGTAAGGATGGCAGATTTCCTTTCCTGAAGGGCATCTGAGCAGGTAGGTTTTTATGACAATTGATGAAAGTTTCATGGTCAGTATTACTGAGACTCGCTTCCAATTCCAGATTTCAGGTTTCAAATTCATTTTCCACTAGTTACCATGGTGGGATTTGAATCCTTTACCCCAGACATTAGCTTGGGTATCTGGATTACGACTCCAGTGACATTACTACTACACCACTGTCTTCCCCCACAAAGTTTCATCAATAATGCCAAATCTTTATAACTCTTGGTTAGGCTGGAGTATTCAGGGTTCCACGCTGTAGGAGGAATGTTGGCACTGGGGAAGGCCCAGAGGAGATTCACCAAAATGGTACCAGCAAGGAGAGGCCCTCAGTAGTAACTTTCAAAAAAGAATTGGATCAGTACTTGAAGGTGTTTTAAGGGTTTGTTCAGTAGGTCTCACAAAGGGGTTCAGAGACTTGTAACATTGATGAGTTAGTATTTATTGGTAGCGCACAACTATTTACATATGTACAAAGTATAGCCCAAACTAGGAGCTAACTCCATGCTGAAATCTACTTGAGTCTCTCCATACAACTCTGCCTCCTGTCTCCTGTCATGTGACTCTCTACATCATACCGTGGGTGGTACTGTTCGCCAGTCCCATTTTAACCCTTGCTATGCCGAACACCTTTATACTACAGAAGGGGGAATTTTTTTAGGGCCCTGGGGAAAGGAGAGTGATGTGGGACTAATTGGATGGCTCTTTCAAAGAGTCAGCACTGGTACAATGGGCCAAATGGTCTCTTTTTGTGCTGTATGATTCCTTTATGGACAAGTGGTTTCATTTTAAAATCTTACAGCTTCCAACTGTCTCCTGCAATAAGCACAGTTTAGGACTAACTCTGGAGGAACAGCTGCCGGCTATATTGTAAGCATTTGTAGATATGTTCAGCCCTGCTCAAACTGTTTACCAACTGCTTCCCAGATGCTCCTGCATTGTTCCATTCAGAGCTCCCTGTGGGATATTCCTCTGGTTACTAACCTTTATTGTCAACTTTAACCAATAGCCTAACCTGTAGGCTGAACTTGAATCTTAAGAATTACATCAAGTTACATTGAATCTATTGCATAAACAGGTCATTCAACCCAACAGTCCATCCATATGATGACAGGCGTCATTGTCAATGAAAAGGTAAAAAATGACGACTTCTGCTCTCTGTGAGGCTCAATTGTCCCTGTGTCAGAGGTTTGTGGATTCAACTCCCTTTCCAGCAAACGAAGCTAGGCTGAAACCACAATGTAGTACTGAGGGGGGTGCTGCACTGTCAGAGGTGCTGTCTTCCCAATGAGAGGTTTAACCGACCCCTCAGTAAAGGATTCTGTTGCACTTTTTTGAAGAAGGGAAGATGAGTTAATCTTGGTGTTCAGGGCCATTTTTATTCCTCAGTCACCATCAGAAAACAAAGATTATCCAGCCATTATTCCATTGCTGTCTCTGGGAACTTGCTGTGTGCTAATTGGAGGCTATCATTTCAATATTACAACAGCTAAGACACTTCAGAAGTATTCCATTGGCTGTAAAGTGTTTTGAGACATCCGACGGTGGTGAAAGGTGCTATATAGATGCAGAATTTTGTTTTTTTCCTTCGGGGCACAATCCATAAACAATTAATTAAACAAAAATTTTAAACGAAACATAACAAATTAAATTGAAATTTGATTCCAGTTGTCAATGAAGCATTCCAGTTCCTCTGGTGCCCATTGGTTGTGAAATGCCTGAAACACACTGTGCACACAGTCTATCCAACTGGTCGATGCTGTTAGAATAAAAGCAAAACACTGTGGATGCTGGAAATCTGAAATAAAAACAGAAAATGCTGGGAAAACTCAACAGGTCCAAAGAAGATACAAAAAACATTCTAGTAATAGCTGTAAATCAGGAGGTGGAAGGGAGAGGGGAACTTGTGAAATTATAATCACTAGGGAAATGATACTGAGCAAACTGATGGAGCTGCGGGCTGACAACTCTCCAGGTCCTGATGGACTTCATCCCAGGGTCTTAAAAGAGGTGGCTAATGAGGTAGTAGATGTGCTGGGTGTTAATTTTCCAAAATTCATTCGATTCTGGAAAGATTCCATCAGACTGGAAAGTAGCAAATATAACCCCTCTATTCAAGAAGGGAGGCAGAAAACAGGAAACTATAGGTCAGTTAGCTTGACGTCTGTCATGGAGAAGTTGTTAGAATTGATCATTAAGGAAGTTATAACTGGGCACTTAGAGAAACGCAAGGTAATCAGGAAGAGTTAGCGTGGTTTTGTGAAAGGGAAATCATGTTTAACAAATTTATTGGAGTTCTCTGAAGGAGTAACATGCACTGTGGATAAAGGGGAGCCCGTAGATTCGCTGTACTTGGATTTCCAGAAGGCATTTGATAAGGTGCCACATCAAAGGTTATTGAAGAAAATAAAAACTCATGGGGTAACTTAGTAGCATGGATAGAAGATTGGCTGGCAGAAAGCAGAGAGTATGCATAAATGCATTTATTTCTGAGTGGTAGGATGTGACAAGTGGAGCCCACTGGGGCCTGTGCTGGGGCCTCATCTTTGTACAATTTATATCAATGACTTAGATGAGAGGAATGAAGGCGTCGTAGCTAAATTTGGAGATGACACAAAGATAGGTAGGAAAGTATGTTGTGAAGAGGACATAAGGAGGTTGTGGACAGATGCAGATAGGTTGAGTGAGTGAGTGGGCAAAAATATGGCAGATGGAATGAAATGTGGGAAAATGTGAAGCTGTTCACTTTGGCAGGAAAAATCAAAAGTCAGTGCATTACTTACAGAGAACGGCTGCAGAATTCTGAGGTGCAGAGGGATCCAGGTGTTCTAGTACATGAGTCACAAAAAGTTAGTATGCAGGTACAACAAGTACTTAAGAAAGCTAATGGATTGCTATCCTTTATTATGACAGGGATTGAACATAAAAGTAAAGAAGTTATGCTTCAGTTATAAAGGGCATTAGTGAGACCACATCTCGAATATCGTGAGCAGTTCTGGTCTCCTTATTTAAGGGAGGATGTGACTGTGATGGAGGCAGTTTAGAAGAGGTTTATTAGGTTGATACCTGAAATGAGTGGGTTTTCTTGTGAGGAAAAGTTGGATAGTCTGGGCTTGTTTCCACTGGAGTTAATAAGAGTGAGGGGTGACTATATTGAAGTATACAAGATTCTCAACCATATTAACAAGGTGGATGTGGAAAGGATGTTTCCTCTTGTGGGTGAGTCTAGAACTAGGAGATTTTCCGAGGTTTTCCACCCACGGTGGTTGACAGGGCCCTCAACCGTGTCCGGCCCATCTCCCACACATCCGCCCTCACGCTTTCTCCTCCCTCCCAGAAACATGATAGGGTTCCCCTTGTCCTCACTTATCACCCCACCAGCCTCCGCATTCAAAGGATCATCCTCCACCATTTCCGCCAACTCCAGCATGATGCCACCACCAAACACATCTTCCCTTCACCTCCACTGGCGGCATTTCGCAGGGATCATTCCCTCCAGGACACCCTGGTCCACTCCTCCATCACCCCCTACACCTCAACCTCCTCCCACGGCACCTTCCCATGCAACTGCAGAAGGTGCAACACCTGCTCCTTTACTTCCCCTCTCCTCACCGTCCAAGGCCCCAAACACTCCTTTCAAGTGAAGCAGCATTTCACTTGCATTTCCCCCAACTTAGTCTACTGCATTCGTTGCTCCCAATGTGGTTTCCTCTACATTGGAGAGACCAAACGCAGACTGGGTGACCGCTTTGCAGAACACCTTCGGTCTGTCCGCAAGAATGACCCAGACCTCCCTGTTGCTTGCCATTTCAACACTCCATCCTGCTCTCATGCCCACATGTCCGTCCTTGGCCTGCTGCATTGTTCCAGTGAAGCTCAACGCAAACTGGAGGAACAGCACCTCATCTTCCGACTAGGCACTTTACAGCCTTCCGGACTGAATACTGAATTCAACAATTTTAGATCATGAACTCTCTCCTCCATCCCCACCCCCTTTCTGATTCCCCCCCCCCTTTTTTCCCAATAACTTATATAGATTTTTCTTTCCCCACCTATTTCCATTATTTTTAAATGTATTTCCATCCATTGTTTTAGCTCTACCTTTTAGCCTATTTCAATCCCTTCCCCCCACACCACCCCCACTAGGGCTATCTGTACCTTGCTCGTCCTGCTTTCTACCTTTAATTAGCACATTCCTTAGATAATATCACCACCTTCAACACCTCTTTTTCCTTTTGTCTGTGACATCTTTTGGTTATCTCCACCTATCACTGGCCCTCTATCCAGCTCTACCTGTCCCAACCCCCCCTTAAACCAGCTTATATTTCACCTCTCTTCTATTTCTACTTAGTTCTGTTGAAGGGTCATTCGGACTCGAAACGTTAAGTGTGTTTCTCTCCGCAGATGCTGCCAGACCTGCCGAGTTTTTCCAGGTATTTTTGTTTTTGTTCTAGAACTTAGGAGGCTCTGTTTTAAAAATTAGGGGTTGACCCTTTAGGACAGGGAGGAGGAGAAATGTTTTCTCTCGGGGGGGGGGGGTTGTGTGACTTTGGAACTCCCTGCCTCGGAAGGTCTTGGAGGTGGGGTCATTGAATATTTTTAAGGCAGAGGTAGATAGATTCGAAACGTTAGCTCTGTTTCTCCCTCCACAGATGCTGCCGGAACTGTTGAGGTTTTCCAGCGTTTTCTGTTTTTGTCTCAGATTTCCAGCACCTGCAGTATTTTGCTTTTATCGTAGGTCGATTCCCGTTAGGCAAGGGGATCAAAGGTTATCCCGGGTGGATGGGAATGTGGAATTTGAAGCGCAAACAGATCCAGCGTGATCCTGTGGAATGGCGAAGCAGGCTGGAGGGGCCGAATGGCCTGCTCCTGTTCCTGTTTCTGATGCAGAGGAGGTTTCTCTCTCCACAGATGTTGCCTGGCCTGCTGAGTGTTTGCAGCGTTTCCAACATTATCATTCTGCTTTCATTACAGTTTCTGGCTTCCCCTGGCACTGGGAGTTTGTGCCATAGTTTATAATGCGGGGCTAGGCTGCAGCACTACAGCTGCAGGGACCTCAGGTGGCAACATGTGCCCAGGGGTCGCGGTGCGCATGCGCGGGCAGACACCACGCGCAGGCGCCGTCTCTCACTCTCCCTCCACCTCCACAGACCCCCCCCCCCGCCCCGCCCCGCTTCACGCTCCCCCGCTCCCCCACGGCGCCTAGGCCCCGCCCCTCTCATCCGCCCGCGGTGCACGCCGCTCCCGCCCTGGCCGCGGGGCCGCGCACGTCCCACACTCCGCTCTCTCTCTCTCTCTCTCTCTGTCTCCCCGCCACCCCACCCCCATTGGCCCCTCCCATTCCTGGGCGCCGGGGCCGCGCACGCCGCTCTTCTGGCCCTCCCCCCAACCACCCCCTCTTTGACACTGCCGGCCGCCGGGGCCGCGCACGCCGCGCCGTCCCTGGGCGGCGGGGCCGCGCACGCCGCGCCGTCCCTGGGCGGCGGGGCCGCGCGCCGGGCTGGTGGGTCACGTGCTGCGCTGAGCAGGCTATTTGAGGCTCGAGCGTCCATTTTGAGTGAGAGAGGCTTCTGGAAGGTGAGAGCAGGAGGGATGGATGGAGAGGGAGAGAGGCGGCCGGATTCCCCCCCCCGCCACCGTCCCGGTCCGGGGCGACCCTCAACCCCCCACCCCCCACTTAGCGGGGACGGGGGGGGGCTCCCGGCTGCCGAAAGCCCGGGGAGGAGCCGCTTCCCGGCGCCGCTCCGATTCCCGCCCGTTACTGAGGCCGCGGCGCCATTTCCCGCTCTCCGGGCCTCAGGCCTGGTCCCGCCGAGAGGCGCGGCGGGGTGGGGGGGGGGGTGGCGGCCTTCCCGCCCAGGGCCGCCCGCTCTCCTCACCCCCCATCCCCATCCCGGGGATCAGCCTCCTCCCGCGGTGGGGGGGGTGGGGGAGAGGGGTCGGTCCGCGGCCTGTGGGTGGCGGTGGGAGGGAGAGGTCTCCATTTTCCCGGCCTCTGGGCCTGTTCCCGGGTTAGAGCCTGGGGCTCTGGTTACGGAGGGGGGAGGGGGGGGGAGGAGGGTGACTGGGCCGCATCACCCCCCCCCCCCCTCCTCCCCCTCTCCCTCCCTCCCTCCCTCTCTCCGTGGAGCGGGCGGTAGCGGCGGCGGCCGCCCTGGGGCCTCAGGCCGCGGTGGATGGGGAGAGGCCCGGGCGGCGCCAGCACATGGTCCCCCCTCCCCTCCCCCTCCTCCTCCTCCCCCCCCCCCCCCCACCCCGGGCCAGGCCGCCCCCCCCCCCCCCCCCCCAGTGAATCAATGCCCTGGATCCCTTCTCCTCCCCCCCCCCCCCCCAAATATCCCCATCATTTTAAACACGCTCCCCTCCTGCGGACAGACCCTTTGTGTTCAGGACTTTTCGTGCCCCCCCTCTCCTTCCTCTTCCTCTTCCTCTTCCCCTCCTCCTCTCTCTCCCCCCCCCCCCCCCCCTCTCTCTCTCTCTCTCTCTCTTCCCCCCCCTCTCTCTCTCTCTCTTCCCCCCCCTCTCTCTCTCTCTCATCCCCCCCTCTCACTCTCTACCCCCCCCTCACTCTCTCTTCCCCCCCCCTCAACACTCTCACTTCCCCCCCCTCTCTCTCTCACTTCCCCCCCCCCTCACTCTCACTCTCTCCTTCCCCCCCCCTCTCCTCTCTCTCATCCCCCCCCCTCTCTCACTCTCTTCCCCCCACACACTCTCTCCTCCCCCCCCCTCTCTCTCTCTCTCTTCCCCCCCTCTCTCTCTCTCTTCCCCCCCTCTCTCTCTCTCTCTTCCCCCCCTCTCCTCTCTCTCTCTTTCCCCCCCTCTCTCTCTCTCTCTCTTCCCCCCCTCTCTCTCTCTCCCCCCCCTCTCTCTCTCTCCCCCCCCCTCTCTCTCTCTTCCCCCCCCTCTCTCTCTCTTCCCCCCCCTCTCTCTCTCTTCCCCCCCCTCTCTCTCTTCCCCCCTCTCTCTCTCTTCCCCCCCCCTCTCTCTCTCTTCCCCCCCCTCTCTCTCTCTTCCCCCCCCCTCTCTCTCTCTTCCCCCCCCCTCTCTCTCTCTTCCCCCCCCTCTCTCTCTCTTCCCCCCCCTCTCTCTCTCTTCCCCCCCCTCTCTCTCTCTTCCCCCCCCCTCTCTCTCTCTTCCCCCCCCCTCTCTCTCTCTTCCCCCCCCTCTCTCTCTCTTCCCCCCCCTCTCTCTCTCTTCCCCCCCCTCTCTCTCTCTTCCCCCCCCCTCTCTCTCTCTTCCCCCCCCCCTCTCTCTCTCTTCCCCCCCCCTCTCTCTCTCTTCCCCCCCCCCTCTCTCTCTCTTCCCCCCCCCCTCTCTCTCTCTTCCCCCCCCCTCTCTCTCTCTTCCCCCCCCTCTCTCTCTCTTCCCCCCCCCTCTCTCTCTTCCCCCCCCCTCTCTCTCTTCCCCCCCCTCTCTCTCTCTTCCCCCCCCTCTCTCTCTTCCCCCCCCCCTCTCTCTTCCCCCCCCCTCTCTCTCTCTTCCCCCCCCCCTCTCTCTCTCTTCCCCCCCCCCCTCTCTCTCTCTTCCCCCCCCCCCTCTCTCTCTCTTCCCCCCCCCCCCTCTCTCTCTCTTCCCCCCCCCCCTCTCTCTCTCCTTCCCCCCCCTCTCTCTCTCTCTCTTCCCCCCCCTCTCTCTCTCTCTCTTCCCCCCCCTCTCTCTCTCTCTCTTCCCCCCCCCTCTCTCTCTCTCTTCCCCCCCCCTCTCTCTCTCTCTTCCCCCCCCCTCTCTCTCTCTCTTCCCCCCCCCTCTCTCTCTCTCTTCCCCCCCCCTCTCTCTCTCTCTTCCCCCCCCCTCTCTCTCTCTCTCTTCCCCCCCCCTCTCTCTCTCTCTTCCCTCTCTCTCTCTTCCCCCCCCTCTCTCTCTTCCCCTCCTCCCCCTCTCTCTTCCCCTCCTCCCCCTCTCTCTTCCCCCCTTCTCCCCCCCTCCTCCCCCCCCTCTCTCTCTCCCCCCCCCCCCCCTCCTCCTCTCTCCCCCCCCTCCTCCTCTCTCTCTCCCCCTCCCTCATGCTGCTTTTCACCAGTTTTTTTTTAGATGTGCCTTTTTAAGGGGACGATTCATATATATTTTATTTACAAACTTTGCTGCTGGGAGGGATTCGGGTTGGGGGATACCTTGGGAAAGAGGGAAAGTTTTAAACTTTTTTCCCTGTCGTTATTTTGAACTTTTTGCCGTTTTTATTCATTTCAAAAGGGGCAGATTTTTTTTGGCTTCTCCTCCTCTCTCCCCTCCCTCCTCCTCCCCCTCCCTCTTTCTCCTCCTCCCCCTCCCTCTTCCCTCCTCATTTGCACTGGGACCCAGGACTTTGTTTTTATTGAGTCTGGATTCAATCGTGACTGTAGATACATAAACACTTAGCAGAAAAAATATTATGACTTGTGTCCTAATTGTAGTTTTCTGTTACAGGTTTTTTTTAAAAAAAAAAGCTATGGGTGATCAAGGAGAACCTCAAGTTCAGTTCAAGGTAAGAATCTTGCGCTGGAATGAAGGTAAATGCTTGTATTTCAGAATTCAGTTTCTTCACGCTGCCGCTGAAGTTACAGCATGTGGGTAGTGGCTTCAGATTATTTTTGATTTAGAAATTAAGTTTAACAACGTTTGGCTTTGGATCCCTTACATAAAAATCTCAAATTTGTCTGATACTTAATGCAATATATGGGGTCTTTTTGTCCAACCATGCAATATTGACATTTTTCAAAATATTGAATGTGATTGGAGCTTTTTGGCTTCAGATTCATTGCAAGAAAATGATTGTCACAATGTCACTATCCTCCATCTGTTCTTATTATCCTACATACCTACGAAAGCTTTCTAGGCAAAACTTGCTTTGTGGGTGGGTGTGTATTTGGAGTGCTGGTAACATTTTTGTAGACACCAGAATACAGTTATTACAGCATTGGTATTGCTTGCCATGTGTCTTATGGACTAACAGTACAACTCATCAGGCCTAATTCTGACTCACTCCCACCAATGTGAATTTGTGCCAGGATCGGCTCTCTGCAGAATCATGATTAAGTGCTGCAATGGTTTGTGTGGAATAAGCAGCTACTATTACCCAAGCAATGTTGGAGTAGAACAAGGTAAAACTGGTTTAATGTGACAAAAATAATGTTGCTAGAAAATGAGATGGTAAGTAAAAAGGCATGGAGAAACTGAAATGGGGTATATCATGCTCTCAAAGAGGGAACTATTTTGTACATTTCCCTTCCTGATGATGATGACGCTGGTCCTTGATTCCAGGAACCGTACCCAGCACTTTATTGGCTCGTGCCAATGTACTTTCCACTGAGAGGGCTAATGGTAATAATCAAGAGGGGCAAAATTGCATTGTTTTCTCTATTTGCAAGCAATCCACTTTGATATTCTATGCCAGGTATGTATACTGTGGCAGCTTCTTGGATTGTCAAAATTTTTACATTAAAAAGTCTTGATAACTTTGAAAATCTGAAGTGGAAGCTTTTCCACTTTTTAAAGCCTTCCTTGTAAGGCTCCCTGTGAAAGCACCCTCTAAGGTTTTTATCCTTACTCCAATGCTAGTTAGCCTTCTACCTGCTTAACAAATAAGCAGAGGTGACTCACAGCTAACGGTTTATTTCAGGAGTTAAAATTCTAAGCATTATGCTTTTTAATATTTTTCTGGTTCTGTTTATTTTGAACTCTTTTCAACAAAAAAGCAGAGGATTTGTCCTGTTTCCCATGTTCCCTTGGTACTGTTCCCAATTTTGATTTTGCAGTTTTAATGCAGAGTGCATAGTAGGGTTGCCAGTGTTCAGAGTATTGATGGGGTGGTGTGGTGTGGTGGCAGGAGAGTAGGAAGAGAAAGAGACTTTCTTATCAAGGGACAGGTGATTTTTTTTTAACGCGTACTCAGTAATGGTCAGGGACAAATCTTTAATCCCTGGGAACCCCAGGATAGTGTGCCGACCCTATTTAGTGATGAGGTGCACTGATGACAGGTATTGCAATGCTCACCTGAGGTCAGCTGTTTTGGTGTAACTGAAATGCTGACTTGGCGTTCCTAACTTCAGAGAATTACTGAGTTAATTCTCATTACTGTTACAATAAGCCTTTTGGGGGATTTTTGTATGATGTTCTGAAATGTTACAAGAGAAACTCCTAGACACGGGAGGTTGTGGTTCCCAGACTGGGAAATGCATATGTTTACTGATTCCAGCATTTTTCATTTTAAAATATGATTGCTAGTTTATGACCAGTGGCTGGTCGATATATTGATATGTCTAAAGTAGTTTGGGGATCATGATAGGCAGATGCTTTATCCCACCTAAATTCACAAAACTTCAAGTAAGTCAATCAAAACCCACTTGGGTGGCAAGCAAAAATAGCATAACTTTGAACCGTCCATTCACCAGAGCATCCCTCAGGATGCCCTTAGATTTTGAATAAAAACGTACTTTGATTTTTGTAATGCATTTGAAGATTGGATCCAAGCATTTGTAACTATAACCAAACATTTGCCTTCTTCTAGCTTGTACTTGTTGGAGATGGTGGCACTGGTAAAACGACTTTTGTGAAGCGCCACTTGACTGGCGAGTTTGAAAAGAAATATGTAGGTAAGTATATAAATAGAATGATACACCACCGAAGGAGACCATTCTGTCAATTTGTAATCCCACTCCCTTGTTCCTTCAGTAGCCATGTGAAATTTTCCTCTTCAAATATTTATGTAATACCCTACTGAATGTTATTGAATCTGCTTTTACCATTATTTCAGGCAGTATATTCCTAATCACCGCTTTTTTTTAAAAAGAAGTTTTATGCCACTTCTGTTCTTTCGCAGATAACCTTAAATCTGTGTCCTGTAGTTACTGCCTCTTCTGCTACTGGTTAATAAAAGTTATTTTCTATCCAATCTCTCCATAACCTCTACAATTCAGCTTCTCTCATTTCTGTGTAATAGAAGGCCTTCATCCTCTGTATCATTCCAGTAAATCTTTTAAGTACTTGACATCCTTACTACAGTATGGTGCCCTGAATTGGACACGATACACTAGCCGAGGCAAAACCAGTTATTTTTATGAAGGTTTAGCATAACTTCCTTTCTTTTGTGCTCTTATCACTCTCTTTATGAAGTCATGGATTCCGTATGCCCTTTTAACAGCCTTCTCAACCTGTCTTGCCACTTTGAGACTTGTATACTTGCACCCTCAGGTCTCTGTTCCTGCACCCTTTTAGAATTATGCCCTTTAGTTTTCATTCTCTCCTCATCCTACCAAAATGAATCACTTCACACGTTCTCTGTCTTGAATTTTGGCTGCCCATTATACCCATCTGCCTGTCTTCCTGTAGCCTGATACCCTCAATGAGCTTTGTTATCTGCAGACTGGGAAATTACATTTGGATATCCAAGTCCACTTCCCTCCAGTCAGAAACAATTGTTCACTATTACTGTCTGCTTTCTGTCCCTTAACTGATTTTATAATTATATAGGTACTGCCTCTTTAACCCTAGAGATTTAATTTTGCTAACCAGTTTACTTAAATGAACATCATTTGAAAGTCCATTTGCACATCAACCCTCTGTTACTTCATCAGGAAACCGGGTGTTTGGGCTTAATTTTGTGCTCCACGCTAATGCCAGTGTAATTTGTCATTTACCCCCTCACAGCAACTTTGGGTGTTGAAGTTCACCCACTAATGTTCCATACTAACAGAGGTGCCATCAGATTTAATGTGTGGGATACTGCTGGTCAAGAGAAATTTGGTGGCCTCCGAGATGGTTATTACATTCAAGGTAAGACTTTAGGTTATGCAGTTCTTGACTATGGAATGTTTTGTATACAGTAAAGTATATCTTGGGTTCTTACCACTTATTTATTTTTCAGCTCAATGTGCCATTATTATGTTTGATGTAACCTCGCGAGTGACATACAAGAACGTTCCTAACTGGCATAGAGACTTGGTGCGAGTGTGTGAAAACATCCCCATTGTGTTGTGCGGCAACAAAGTTGATATTAAAGACAGAAAAGTGAAGGCAAAATCTATTGTCTTCCATAGGAAGAAAAATCTTCAGGTATGGCTTTTGTCAATGTCTTTTATATAAAAGGGAGATTTTTAAGCTAAAGGTCCTGTGTATATATACTAAATCAGTGAATGTCAGCGATGGAAGAAAAGTCCAGGCTGTATCTTGAATGTGTTTTCACCAACATCCATGCCATTTGTTAGCTAGCTGTATACACTTTTTTAAAAAAATCACTATTCCTTTAGTGGAAAAGTGCTGTTTCAGCCCACTGTTCCTTCCTAAATCATAGTTAAACTTTGCGATGTATTTTTAAAAAAAAACAGTAATACAGGAATCAGATAGATGGGATTATTTGAAGTTTGGGGCTGCAATTTGGAAATCCATGCCAAAGACACAACCTATTGGATTACTAATGACAAATGTTTGTGGGTGGAGAAGTGTAGGATACAATATTGAGACTATTCCACCATCCAGTTAACAAAGTTTAAGGTCACAGAAACATTTTCGAAGCTGGCCATTCTGGGTCAGATTAGCTTCCTTCATGCAGGATGAATCTATTCAGTTAACTTTGTAAGAAACTAGTCTTTCAAACAGTTCAAGCTAAGCTTTGTGTGTAAGATAAGGTCTGGTTACAGAAAGCCATATGTGGGCAGGAAGCAGCATAAGGTTTAGGCAAATAACTTGGCCATTACGTTTGAGACCGTTTATTTAATATCCAAGTGGCAGTCAGGGCTATTTGTCCTGACTTCAGACTTTTGACTGCTGTGGGGGTTGAAATTTTCACGATAATTCATTTGTAGCTTCCCTACTGAAGGGCCACTTCTGTGGCGAAATGTGAGGGCTCTCAAAACCAGAAGCTGAAGTGAGTGTGCTGTCCCCATTGTTCAAATGGAGTCCAGTTTATTTTTGACAAACGCTGACACAACATTTGACATTCGCCTCTAATTTCAGTTACTGTTGCACTCAGCAGCAACTTTGTACAGTATCGGCTGCTATACAAGATTAAAGTGACTACAAGATCAAAGGCTTCTCTCAGCACACTGCATTTGATCAGATCCTTAAAGTTCCATTAGAATGGGGCTTTTAGCAAGGAGGAATATGGCATGCTTGGTATATTGTGTATCTGGAGCGAAAGCAGGTGAGAAGGTTATTCAAATTAAGCCATGTGGGTGAAAATCTTCAATTTACAGTAACCCTGAAATAAAGCTGCTTGCATGGAACTGCAATTGAAATTGCTGTTTATTCTTGAGGGTAGGTACTAAGGTTTGGCATTTCTGCTTTGCAAACATTCTCACTCATATCAAAGGGGAGTTATTTTATAGGCAGCATTGGACCAATTTGGGGCATCAATGAGCTCTAGCAGAACTGGAGTCACTGGTAATCTGGGAAAACTCTGTTGGTTGGAATCATACCTAGCACAAAGGAAGATGGTTGTGGTTGTTGGAGGTCAGTCATTTCAGTTCCAGGACATTACTGCAGGAGTTCCTCAGGGTAGTGTCCTAGGCCCAAACATCTTCAAGCTGCTTCATCAATGATGTACCCTCCATCATAAGGTCAGAAGTGGGGATGTAGCTGATGATGATTGCACAATGTTCAGCACCATTCATGATGACTCTGATACTGAATCGGTCTGTGCCCACAAGCAACAATACCTAGGCAACATTCAGGCTTGGGCTGACAAGTGGCAGGTACCATTTGTGCCAGGGAGCGACCATCTCCAACAAGAGAGAGTCCAATCATCTCCATGACATTCAATGGCATTAACATCCTGCGCACCCTCATTCAATACCGTCGATCAAAACCTGGACTGGACCAGCCATGTAGCTGCAAGAGCAGGTCAGAGGATGGGAATTCTGCGACAAGTAACTAACCTTCCGACTCCCCAAAGCCTACCCACAATCTACAAGTCAGGAATGTGAAGGAATACACTCCATTTGCCTGGATGAGTGCAGCTCCAACAGCACTTGAAGTTGACCCATCTAGGACACAGCCCGCTTGATTGGCACCACATCCACAAACATTCACTCCCTCCACCACCAACGCACAGTAGCAGCAGTGTGTACCGTCTACAAGATGCACTGCAGGAATTCACCAAGGCTTCTTCGACATCACCTTCCAAACCCATGGCCACTACATCTAGAAGGACAAAAGCAGCAGATAAATGGGAACACCACCACCTGGAAGTTCCCCTCCAAGTCACTCCCATCCTGACTTGGAATATTAAAAAAAACACTTGAATTAATTGTTAAAGAAATTACAAAGTAATAGCTGTCGTTTTTGAAATAAGTATTGAAGTTACCTTCCATGTTCTCATTACTCATTTCCACATTGGTTTTAAGCATACTGAGTTTCTAAATCCTGACTTTCTACTCCAGCTATTTGGTGTTTATACTCATTGAATTGGTGAAGTTTGTCAATAGTGATGTAGCCTGTACTGTATTTAGGCCTTTTTATATTAAGACATTTCAGAGGGCCCAACTGTTTGAACTTTAATACTGTGGAAATGAGTTTTTTTTTACAGCTCACTGACATCTCTCTCCCTTGCAGTACTATGATATTTCTGCCAAAAGCAACTACAACTTTGAGAAGCCATTTCTGTGGCTTGCCAGGAAACTCATTGGAGATCCCAATTTGGAGTTTGTTGCTATGCCAGCTTTGGCACCACCAGAGGTTCAGATGGACCCTGCATTAGCAGCACAGTATGAGGAAGACCTGAAGGTATAGTATTTATTGGAGTAATAACTGGGTTACTGAAAAATCATTTCACACTAACTGTATTTAACATTCCCATCAGTGTTGAATGTCCATCTTGTGTGTAATCTTTTACTTCCTTTTCTAGTCTTAATTGAGTGTTAGAATTAAGTGGGCTGAGGAACTTGAATATATGGATACAGAAATATGCTCAATTATCTTTGGTTGTTACCCTTTCAGTACATCTGCTTGATTACCATGAGGCATTTAATAGTGGCGTGTGACTTATTTAGCCCTAGTTATCTAGTTACTCTGAAAACAGTTTCATGAAGGTAAATGCAAAAAAAAAAATCTTTAGTTTCAGAAGTAGAATATGCAAGATAATTGCTGAAACATATCTCTTCAGTGTACCTCTGTCCATCTGTTACCTTAGTGACTCTATAACTGCTGTTTATTGAAGTTTGTGGATTGATTTGTAACTGGCATCCTGGAGCCTTAACAACACCAGTTTAGTGTAAATCTACCAATTATCAGCAGCACTGCTCTGTTCAAAGCAGTCTCTTCTAATTATAGACAAAACGGTGGATACATTTGCTGGTGTAGCAGATTTGGTGCACAATTCTGAGATATTCTGCCCATGAGGTTTTTTAAAATTGCCTAGTAAAAATATTTCTGAAATGTGAATTTCTTTTGGTACTTAATGTGAATTGCATAAGGATGGGAATAACCTTGCTTCATAATTTAAGCATCTCCTATAAAAATTCAATAAGGTGTAAAAATCTTTGTTCTCCAGGGATAGTTAGTGCTATGGAGCTTAAGTGGGGATCAGTAGTGATTTTGTCCAATTTTGAGGCTCTTTTGTTCTGATTATGTACTTTTTTTTAAAGTTCGTTTCAATTGCAAAGTTGTCACTTCCTACATAACAGTCATTCTACACTTTACAGTTGTGGGTGTAGAAATTTTGATCTTTAAATTGCTGCTTGTAACCTGTTTGAGATGCAAGTAACTGCCTGCATTAGAGAATAGGAGAAAATGTGATTTGACACATTCTGCATGTAAAATATTGCTCCGGTTTGTCCTTGCATCCTTGTGCTCTATCCTGTTATTTCTAGCCAGAAGACCCCTGCTAAAATGCCCTCTAAAGAGCACATGTCACTGACTTCACTCTGTCTCCTTTTCAATTTTCTTCACCCCACTCACCATTTTGTGTACATAAATGCTGCCTATTTGATGAAATGAACATTTTTTTTGAAAATGTGTACTCTTGTTTTAAATATCACAGGTTGCTCAAGGCACTGCTTTGCCAGACGAAGATGATGACCTGTGAATTAATGGCTGGAGTCAAGCACCAGCAGCCTAGTTTTATAGGCAGCTGTCCTGTGATGCAGCGTGTTTGCCAGTTAATTAGCTGAACAGAACTTAACTGCTTATAATCTTTAAATCTTTAGGGGGCTAAAGGAGTTGTAATTGGGAGTGAATGGTGTGCAGTATGACAATTTCCTTCACACTTGGACCTGTGTACTTGATACTAAAACTGTATTGATAGACTGCAACATTGGAGTGTATGCATAATTTAATTTATGATACAGGTAGAATCACAATATACATCGTTTCAAGTTGTATGTTAATGTCATTCCTACTTTTTTGTTAACTTTTTGTTTAGATCATAAAGTTGTGATCTTAATAAAGTTGTATTCTAAATGACTAAATGAATTGTGGCATTAAAGTACTGCATTCCTTTCAAAATTCATTGTTTTTGCTAGTATTTAGTCCACCATTTGTGGCTAAGGAATTAAATCCTGAATAACTCCGTTGGGTGGCTGTAAAGAATTTACATTGCATCTTAACTAATTCTGTGATACATCTTGCCCTAGCTGTTGTTTCTTTTTAAGTGAAGCCTCTGATAGCTTGTACCCTTGTAATGCTTGCATTGTAACTGCAGGGACTACAATGACTGTACATAACTTGCCTTTTAAAGTTTTTTCTCCTGTATGGAAAGAACTGACTGTTCTGCTTTCTTTCAAGTGATAAAATATTAATAGAACCTGAGGTAGAATAAATAATGTTCCCAGTGAGTGGGACACTTCACACAATTCAGTGCTGATGTTTTATGTAAGTTTATACACAAACTAGCAAATTCAGTACAAAACATATTCCCATAACTGCCCAGAGGGTTTTGTAATGTTATAATGGGGATGTGGTGTGCAATAATCCGGTTGATTTATGAACCATTTCTCTGGGAATAATTTATAGGCTTGACATGTCCTGTGTTTTAGCTATTATACACAGGATGATAATGGAGGAAAGTTGCAAGGTAACTCATTTCCTTGGGTAATGGTTGAGATGCCAAAACATACTTCTGGTGGCGTGTTGGGGAAGAGGAACATGTGAGATTGCAGCCAGAGTGGCTGGAGTGGTTTGAGGGGTTGACTGAAGACTGGAAGGAAAGGTTTGGGTAGCTAAGGCTGAATTCTGGATCTACCAGGACCAGAGTGATCAGGATTGAAAACAAGTTGCTGCAGAAGCCTTGGCAGGTGAGAATAGATTTGAGAAGCAGTCCCGGGTGTATTACTGGAGTTTTGAGAGGGAGGATCTGAGCAGTTTCTGGTGGACAAAAGAAAATGGGAGCACAGGCACTGGCCTGGATTATAGTTTCCCATTTGTGGGAATGTGGCATCACAGCATCTATTTACCCTTTTGAAGATGAACAAGAATTAGGAAGAGGAGTAATCCATTCAGCACCACGACCCTGCTCTGCTTTTCAGTAAGGTCATGACTGATCTTATTGTGGTAATAAGTCCCTGCATAACCCATAACTCCTTTGTCGGTCAAAAATCTACCTCTATCGGCCTTGTATATATTCAATGACCCAGCCTCCACTGCTCTCTGGGGAAGAGAATTCCCCATTCTCAACACAGAAAAAAAAATTCATTTGTCTTAAATGGGATGCCCCCTAATTTTTACACTATGACCCCCAGTTCTATTCTTTATTACAAGGGGAAGCATCCTATCTGCATCCACCCTGCCAAATCCTCATAGGTTCTTGTGTTTCAAGATGATTACCACAAACTTCTAAACCATGGGTGAGAGGGTGCGCGATCACATTGGATTTTTGAGGTTGATGAGTGAATTGTGGTAAGGTTTGGCAGAGCAGTAAACATGAATTTTTTTTAAAAAAAATTGATTAATTTTAAAAGCAATAAAAAGTGCCAAGCAGCAGAACTAACCAATAAAACTTTTTTTTAGCTCTGCTTAAGCAGACACAGTAGACCCCAAGTCCTAAACAAAAACAGAATTACCTGGAAAAACTCAGCAGGTCTGGCAGCATCGGCGTAGAAGAACAAAGTTGACGTTTCGAGTCCTCATGACCCTTCAACAGAACTAAGTAAAAATAGGAGAGGGGTGAAATATAAGCCGGTTTAAGGTTGGGGTGGGGGTGGGGGGGGGGTGATGGTTGTAGGGACAAAGTGATAGGACAGATAATCAAAAGATGTCAGACAAAAGAACAAAGGTGTTGAAGGTGGTGATATCTAAAAGAATGTGCTAATTAAGAATGGATGGCAGGACATAAGGTACAGCTCTAGTGGGGGTGCGGTGAAATAAGACTGAAAGGGCATAAAAGGTATAGATTTAAAAATAATGGGAATAGGTGGGAAAAGAAAAATCTATATAAATTATTGGAAAAAACAAAAGGGAGGGGGAAGAAACGAAGGGGGTGGGGATGGAGGAGGGAGTTCAAGATCTAAAGTTGAATTTAATATTCAGTCTGGAAGGCTGTAAAGTGCCTAGTCGGAAGATGAGGTGCTGTTCCTCCAGTTTGCGTTGGGCTTCACTGGAACAATGCAGCAAGCCAAGGACAGACATGTGGGCAAGAGAGCAGGGTGGAGTATTAAATGGGAAGTGACAGGGAAGTCTGGGTCATTCTTGCGGACAGACCGCAGGTGTTCTGCAAAGCGGTCGCCCAGTCTGCGTTTGGTCTCTCCAATGTAGAGGAGACCGCATTGGGAGCAACGAATGCAGTAGACCAAGTTGGGGGAAATGCAAGTGAAATGCTGCTTCATTTGAAAGGAGTGTTTGGGCCCTTGGATGGTGAGGAGAGAGGAATGAAGGGGCAGGTGTTGCATCTTTTGCGTGGGCATGGGGAGGTGCCGTAGATGGGGGTTGAGGACTAGGGGGTGATGGAGGAGTGGACCAGGGTGTCCCGGAGGGAATGATCCCTATGGAATGCTGCTGATTGGGGGGGGGGGGGGGACAGTGAAGGGAAGATGTGTTTGGTGGCATCATGCTGGAAATGGCGGAGGATGATCCTTTGGGGAGGCTGGTGGGGTGATAAGTGAGCACAAGGAGGACCCTATCATGTTTCTGGGAGGGAGGAAAAGGCATGACGGCGGATGCGCGGGAGATGGGCCGGACACGGTTGAGGGCCCTGTCAACGACCGTGGGTGGAAAACCTCGGTTAAGGAAGAAGGAGGACATGTCAGAGGAGCTGTTTTTGAAGGTAGCATCATCGGAACAGATGCAACGGAGGCGAAGGAACTGAGAGAATTGGATGGAGTCCTTACAGGAAGTGGGGTGTGAGGAGCTGTAGTCAAGGTAGCTGTGGGAGTCGGTAGGCTTGTAATGGATATTGGTGAACAGTCTATCACCAGAAATTGAGACAGAGAGATCAAAGAAGGGAAGGGAAGTGTCAGAGATGGACCATGTGAAAATGATGGAGGGGTGGAGATTGGAAGCAAAATTAATAAATTTTTCCAGGTCCCGACGAGAGCATGCAGCAGCACTGAAGTAATCATCGATGTACCGGAGAAAGAGTTGTGGGAGGGGGCCGGAGTAGGATTGGAACAAGGAATGTTCCACATACCCCATAAAGACATAGCTGGGGCCCAAGCTGGCCCCAAGTCCTGGTCACCAAGGGAGGGCTGAGCTAAGGAGTTGAGTTTAATGCTGACCTTGCTAGTACAGACTCCTAGCTCACCTCTGGGGACTTCAGGTGAAAGTGGAGGTTGGAAGTGGTTGCCTTTCAGCCTGGGTTTTCCTTCTTGACATCCTTTGTTGATAGGTTTTTGAAGAGGGAGGAGGGGAAGGGTATAAATGTCTCACTCCCCCAGTCTCTTGTGCTCTCATGCACACTTGGCCACCCACTTACACGTGCCCATTCACACACACTCACGGACTTACCCACGCATGCATACAGACTTGCCCACTTGCACAGGGTCTCACTGTGCCGACATCACATCGATTGTAGTGTTTCAAGAAAGTGGCTTGCAGGGATGGGCAATACATACCAGCCTAGCCAGCAACGCCCCCATCCTGTGAAAATATAAAAATAACTCTCATTCATCCACCCATAGACTCGCTCACCCATTGTCACAGATGCACGTACAGACTCACTCACTCATAGACTTAGAAACACACACACAGACTCACCCACCCACTCAGATATTCACACATGGACAGACACAATCTCACACACAGACATATCCGCTTGGACTGACTCTCACTGTCACTGGGTGTGCCTACACCACATGGACTGCAGTGGTTCAAGAACATGGCTCACCACCACCTTTGTATACCTGATAGAAGTATACAAAATTATGAAGGTCATAGATAGGGAGAAACTATTCCCCTTAGGAGAGCTGTCAATAACCAGGAGGCATAGATTTAAGGTAAGGGGCAGGAGGCTTAGAGGGGATTTGAGGAGAAATGTTTTCACCCAGTGGGTGGTTGGAATGTGGAACACTGCCCGAGGGGGTGGTAGAGGCCGGAAACCTCATAACATTCAAGAAGCCTTTAGATGAACACTTGAAATGCCATAGCTATGGGCTTCGGGCCAAGTGCTGGAAAATGGGATTAGAATAGATAGGTGTTTAATGGTCAGCATAGACACAATGGGCCGAAGGGCCTGTTTCTGTGCTTTTCTTTTATTCATTCATGGGATGTGGGCTTCGCAGGCTAGACAACATTTATTGCTCATCCCTAATTGCCCTTGAGAAGGTGGTGGGTGAGCTGCCTTCTTGAACCGCTGCAGCCCATGTGGTGTAGGTACACCCACAGTGCTGTTAGGGAGGGAGTTCCAGGATTTTAATCCAGTGATAGTGAAGAAATGGTGATATAGTTCCAAGTCAGGATGGTGAGTGACTTGGAGGTGAACTTCCAGGCAATGGTGTTCCCATCTTTCTGCTGCTCTTGGAAAAACTCAGCATGTCTGGCAGTATCGGCGGAGAAGAAAAGAGTTGACGTTTCGAGTCCTCATGACCCTTCAACAGAACTGAGTGAATATTAGGAGAGGGGTGAAATATAAGCTGGTTTAAGGTGGGGGGGGGTGGTGTGGTTGTAGGGACAAACAAGCAGTGATAGGAACAGATAATCAAAAGATGTCACAGACAAAAGAACAAAAGAACACATAGGTGTTGAAGGTGGTGATATTATCTAAACGAATGTGCTAATTAAGAATGGATGGTAGGGCACTCAAGGTACAGCTCTAGTGGGGGTGGGGTGGAAAGGCTAGCAGGGCATAGGTGGGAAAAGAAAAATCTATAATTTATTGAAAAAAACAAAAGGAAGGGGGAAACAGAAAGGGGGTGGGGATGGAGGGGGGAGGTCACGACCTAAAGTTGTTGAATTCAATATTCAGACCGGAAGGCTGTAAGGTGCCTAGTCGGAAGATGAGGTGTTGTTCCTCCAGTTTGCGTTGGGCTTCACTGGAACAATGCAGCAAGCCAAGGACAGACATGTGGGCAAGAGAGCAGGGTGGAGTGTTAAAATGGCAAGCGACAGGGAGGTTTGGATCATTCTTGCAGACAGACCGCAGGTGTTCTGCAAAGCGGTCGCCCAGTTTACGTTTGGTCTCTCCAATGTAGAGGAGACCACATTGGGAGCAACGAATGCAGTAGACTAAGTTGGAGGAAATGCAAGTGAAATGCTGCTTCACTTGAAAGGAGTGTTTGGGCCCTTGGACGGTGAGGAGAGAGGAAGTGAAGGGGCAGGTGTTACATCTTTTACGTGGGCATGGGGTGGTGCCATAGGTGGGGGTTGAGGAGTAGAATATTTTGTGATCACCCCCTACTCCTCAAAAAAAGGCACTGAGGAGCCAATCATCGGCTCTGTAACTGCCCCCACCCACTCCCGCCAAGTGCCACCACCCCCCCCCCCCCCCCCCCACCCCGGGCCTGAAAAATCCAGACCCAAATGTCATAAAACCCATGTCAGTAACGGTGACCATGAAACCAGCAGATTGTGGTTAAAGATGTTTCTGCTTCACTAATATCTCTCTAGGGAAGGAAATCTACCGTCCTTACACAGTCTGGCCTAACGTGACCCCAGACTCACAGCAATGCGACAGACTTGCCTCCGGAAAGGCCTAGTTTGCTAAGTTGAATTTAGTTGAATTCATTTCAGTGAGCAGTGTGGAGGTGAGGGACTTCTCTTGTTTTCACATCTCGCGCTCTCTCTGCCTTTGACCACGCTCTCTCTGTCTCTCTCCTTTTTGCACAGGCTCCGCCCTCTAAAGGAGCACAGGGGTCAAGGTGGCTCCGCCCTCTAAAGGGGCACAGGGGTCAAGGTGGCTCCGCCCTCTAAAGGGGCACAGGGGTCAAGGTGGCTCCGCCCTCTAAAGGAGCACAGGTGTCAAGGTGGCTCCGCCCTCTAAAGGAGCACAGGGGTCAAGGTGGCTCCGCCCTCTAAAGGAGCACAGGGGTCAAGGTGGCTCCGCCCTCTAAAGGGGCACAGGGGTCAAGGTGGCGGAGCAGGCTTGGGAGGCCGAGAGGGTCAGCGGAGTCACAGCAACGGTGCCCGCCTGACCCCTTGCCCAGGGCAGCTGCATTCTTCAACAGGGCAGAATGAGGATGTGCTACCTGCCATCTTCAAAGCCATCCCAAATCCCTCCTGGGTAACAAGATCTGCAAACTTCCCAGGCCCGGGTGGGGAGTGTGTGTGTGAGTGTGAGTGAGTGTGTGTGAGTGAGTGTGTGTGAGTGAGTGTGTGTGTGAGTCTGTATGAGAGAGTGAGTCTGTATGTGTGTGTGTGAGTGAGTCTGTATGAGAGAGTGAGTCTGTAAGACTGGGTGGGTGAGTCTGTATGAGAGAGTGAGTCTGTAAGACTGGGTGGGTGAGTCTGTATGTGTGTGTGTGAGTGAGTCTGTGTGAGTGAGTCTGTATGAGAGAGTGAGTCTGTATGAGAGAGTGAGTCTGTAAGACTGGGTGGGTGAGTCTGTATGTGTGTGTGTGAGTGAGTCTGTATGAGAGAGTGAGTCTGTAAGACTGGGTGGGTGAGTCTGTGTGTGTGTGAGTGAGTGTGTGAGTGAATCTGTGTGAGTGAGTCTGTATGAGAGAGTGAGTCTGTAAGACTGGGTGGGTGAGTCTGTATGTGTGTGTGTGAGTGAGTGTGTGAGTGAGTGTGTGTGTGAGTCTGTATGAGAGAGTGAGTCTGTATGTGTGTGTGTGTGAGTGAGTCTGTATGAGAGAGTGAGTCTGTAAGACTGGGTGGGTGAGTCTGTATGTGTGTGTGTGAGTGAGTCTGTGTGAGAGAGTGAGTCTGTAAGACTGGGTGGGTGAGTCTGTATGTGTGTGTGTGAGTGAGTCTGTATGAGAGAGTGAGTCTGTAAGACTGGGTGGGTGAGTCTGTATGTGTGTGTGTGAGTGAGTCTGTGTGAGTGAGTCTGTATGAGAGAGTGAGTCTGCATGAGAGAGTGAGTCTGTATGTGTGTGTGTGAGTGAGTCTGTATGAGAGAGTGAGTCTGTAAGACTGGGTGGGTGAGTCTGTATGTGTGTGTGTGAGTGAGTCTGTATGAGAGAGTGAGCCTGTAAGACTGGGTGGGTGAGTCTGTATGTGTGTGTGTGAGTGAGTGTGTGAGTGAATCTGTGTGAGTGAGTCTGTATGAGAGAGTGAGTCTGTAAGACTGGGTGGGTGAGTCTGTATGTGTGTGTGTGAGTGAGTCTGTATGAGAGAGTGAGTCTGTAAGACTGGGTGGGTGAGTCTGTATGTGTGTGTGTGAGTGAGTCTGTGTGAGTGAGTCTGTATGAGAGAGTGAGTCTGTATGTGTGTGTGTGTGAGTGAGTCTGTATGAGAGAGTGAGTCTGTAAGACTGGGTGGGTGAGTCTGTATGTGTGTGTGTGAGTGAGTCTGTGTGAGTGAGTCTGTATGAGAGAGTGAGTCTGTATGAGAGAGTGAGTCTGTAAGACTGGGTGGGTGAGTCTGTATGTGTGTGTGTGAGTGAGTCTGTATGAGAGAGTGAGTCTGTAAGACTGGGTGGGTGAGTCTGTGTGTGTGTGAGTGAGTGTGTGAGTGAATCTGTGTGAGTGAGTCTGTATGAGAGAGTGAGTCTGTAAGACTGGGTGGGTGAGTCTGTATGTGTGTGTGTGAGTGAGTGTGTGAGTGAGTGTGTGTGTGAGTCTGTATGAGAGAGTGAGTCTGTATGTGTGTGTGTGTGAGTGAGTCTGTATGAGAGAGTGAGTCTGTAAGACTGGGTGGGTGAGTCTGTATGTGTGTGTGTGAGTGAGTCTGTGTGAGAGAGTGAGTCTGTAAGACTGGGTGGGTGAGTCTGTATGTGTGTGTGTGAGTGAGTCTGTATGAGAGAGTGAGTCTGTAAGACTGGGTGGGTGAGTCTGTATGTGTGTGTGTGAGTGAGTCTGTGTGAGTGAGTCTGTATGAGAGAGTGAGTCTGCATGAGAGAGTGAGTCTGTATGTGTGTGTGTGAGTGAGTCTGTATGAGAGAGTGAGTCTGTAAGACTGGGTGGGTGAGTCTGTATGTGTGTGTGTGAGTGAGTCTGTATGAGAGAGTGAGCCTGTAAGACTGGGTGGGTGAGTCTGTATGTGTGTGTGTGAGTGAGTGTGTGAGTGAATCTGTGTGAGTGAGTCTGTATGAGAGAGTGAGTCTGTAAGACTGGGTGGGTGAGTCTGTATGTGTGTGTGTGAGTGAGTCTGTATGAGAGAGTGAGTCTGTAAGACTGGGTGGGTGAGTCTGTATGTGTGTGTGTGTGAGTGAATCTGTGTGAGTGAGTCTGTATGAGAGAGTGAGTCTGTATGAGAGAGTGAGTCTGTAAGACTGGGTGGGTGAGTCTGTATGTGTGTGTGTGAGTGAGTCTGTGTGAGTGAGTCTGTGTGAGTGAGTCTGTATGAGAGAGTGAGTCTGTAAGACTGGGTGGGTGAGTCTGTATGTGTGTGTGTGAGTGAGTCTGTATGAGAGAGTGAGTCTGTAAGACTGGGTGGGTGAGTCTGTGTGTGTGTGAGTGAGTGTGTGAGTGAATCTGTGTGAGTGAGTCTGTATGAGAGAGTGAGTCTGTAAGACTGGGTGGGTGAGTCTGTATGTGTGTGTGTGAGTGAGTGTGTGAGTGAGTGTGTGTGTGAGTCTGTATGAGAGAGTGAGTCTGTATGTGTGTGTGTGTGAGTGAGTCTGTATGAGAGAGTGAGTCTGTAAGACTGGGTGGGTGAGTCTGTATGTGTGTGTGTGAGTGAGTCTGTGTGAGAGAGTGAGTCTGTAAGACTGGGTGGGTGAGTCTGTATGTGTGTGTGTGAGTGAGTCTGTATGAGAGAGTGAGTCTGTAAGACTGGGTGGGTGAGTCTGTATGTGTGTGTGTGAGTGAGTCTGTGTGAGTGAGTCTGTATGAGAGAGTGAGTCTGCATGAGAGAGTGAGTCTGTATGTGTGTGTGTGAGTGAGTCTGTATGAGAGAGTGAGTCTGTAAGACTGGGTGGGTGAGTCTGTATGTGTGTGTGTGAGTGAGTCTGTATGAGAGAGTGAGCCTGTAAGACTGGGTGGGTGAGTCTGTATGTGTGTGTGTGAGTGAGTGTGTGAGTGAATCTGTGTGAGTGAGTCTGTATGAGAGAGTGAGTCTGTAAGACTGGGTGGGTGAGTCTGTATGTGTGTGTGTGAGTGAGTCTGTATGAGAGAGTGAGTCTGTAAGACTGGGTGGGTGAGTCTGTATGTGTGTGTGTGAGTGAGTCTGTGTGAGTGAGTCTGTATGAGAGAGTGAGTCTGTATGTGTGTGTGTGTGAGTGAGTCTGTATGAGAGAGTGAGTCTGTAAGACTGGGTGGGTGAGTCTGTATGTGTGTGTGTGAGTGAGTCTGTGTGAGTGAGTCTGTATGAGAGAGTGAGTCTGTATGAGAGAGTGAGTCTGTAAGACTGGGTGGGTGAGTCTGTATGTGTGTGTGTGAGTGAGTCTGTATGAGAGAGTGAGTCTGTAAGACTGGGTGGGTGAGTCTGTGTGTGTGTGAGTGAGTGTGTGAGTGAATCTGTGTGAGTGAGTCTGTATGAGAGAGTGAGTCTGTAAGACTGGGTGGGTGAGTCTGTATGTGTGTGTGTGAGTGAGTGTGTGAGTGAGTGTGTGTGTGAGTCTGTATGAGAGAGTGAGTCTGTATGTGTGTGTGTGTGAGTGAGTCTGTATGAGAGAGTGAGTCTGTAAGACTGGGTGGGTGAGTCTGTATGTGTGTGTGTGAGTGAGTCTGTGTGAGAGAGTGAGTCTGTAAGACTGGGTGGGTGAGTCTGTATGTGTGTGTGTGAGTGAGTCTGTATGAGAGAGTGAGTCTGTAAGACTGGGTGGGTGAGTCTGTATGTGTGTGTGTGAGTGAGTCTGTGTGAGTGAGTCTGTATGAGAGAGTGAGTCTGCATGAGAGAGTGAGTCTGTATGTGTGTGTGTGAGTGAGTCTGTATGAGAGAGTGAGTCTGTAAGACTGGGTGGGTGAGTCTGTATGTGTGTGTGTGAGTGAGTCTGTATGAGAGAGTGAGCCTGTAAGACTGGGTGGGTGAGTCTGTATGTGTGTGTGTGAGTGAGTGTGTGAGTGAATCTGTGTGAGTGAGTCTGTATGAGAGAGTGAGTCTGTAAGACTGGGTGGGTGAGTCTGTATGTGTGTGTGTGAGTGAGTCTGTATGAGAGAGTGAGTCTGTAACACTGGGTGGGTGAGTCTGTATGTGTGTGTGTGTGAGTGAATCTGTGTGAGTGAGTCTGTATGAGAGAGTGAGTCTGTATGAGAGAGTGAGTCTGTAAGACTGGGTGGGTGAGTCTGTATGTGTGTGTGTGAGTGAGTCTGTGTGAGTGAGTCTGTGTGAGTGAGTCTGTATGAGAGAGTGAGTCTGTAAGACTGGGTGGGTGAGTCTGTATGTGTGTGTGTGAGTGAGTCTGTATGAGAGAGTGAGTCTGTAAGACTGGGTGGGTGAGTCTGTGTGTGTGTGAGTGAGTGTGTGAGTGAATCTGTGTGAGTGAGTCTGTATGAGAGAGTGAGTCTGTAAGACTGGGTGGGTGAGTCTGTATGTGTGTGTGTGAGTGAGTGTGTGAGTGAGTGTGTGTGTGAGTCTGTATGAGAGAGTGAGTCTGTATGTGTGTGTGTGTGAGTGAGTCTGTATGAGAGAGTGAGTCTGTAAGACTGGGTGGGTGAGTCTGTATGTGTGTGTGTGAGTGAGTCTGTGTGAGAGAGTGAGTCTGTAAGACTGGGTGGGTGAGTCTGTATGTGTGTGTGTGAGTGAGTCTGTATGAGAGAGTGAGTCTGTAAGACTGGGTGGGTGAGTCTGTATGTGTGTGTGTGAGTGAGTCTGTGTGAGTGAGTCTGTATGAGAGAGTGAGTCTGCATGAGAGAGTGAGTCTGTATGTGTGTGTGTGAGTGAGTCTGTATGAGAGAGTGAGTCTGTAAGACTGGGTGGGTGAGTCTGTATGTGTGTGTGTGAGTGAGTCTGTATGAGAGAGTGAGCCTGTAAGACTGGGTGGGTGAGTCTGTATGTGTGTGTGTGAGTGAGTGTGTGAGTGAATCTGTGTGAGTGAGTCTGTATGAGAGAGTGAGTCTGTAAGACTGGGTGGGTGAGTCTGTATGTGTGTGTGTGAGTGAGTCTGTATGAGAGAGTGAGTCTGTAAGACTGGGTGGGTGAGTCTGTATGTGTGTGTGTGAGTGAATCTGTGTGAGTGAGTCTGTATGAGAGAGTGAGTCTGTATGAGAGAGTGAGTCTGTAAGACTGGGTGGGTGAGTCTGTATGTGTGTGTGTGAGAGTCTGTGTGAGTGAGTCTGTGTGAGTGAGTCTGTATGAGAGAGTGAGTCTGTATGAGAGAGTGAGTCTGTAAGACTGGGTGGGTGAGTCTGTATGTGTGTGTGTGAGTGAGTCTGTATGAGAGGGTGAGTCTGTAAGACTGGGTGGGTGAGTCTGAGTGTGTGCTTGAATGTGAGTGAGTGAGATTGAGTCGGTGTGTGTGTGTGAGTGAGTTTGTGTGAGTGAGTGAATCTGTAAGAGTGAGTGGATGAGGCTGTGTGTGTGCAGGTGAGTCTGTGTAAGTGGATGGGTGGTTATGTGTGAGAGCGGGTGAGTCCGTGTGATTGAGTCTGTGTGTGCGAGTGTGTGTGTAAGTTGTAAGGGGATGTGAGAGTCTCTTCAGGTCGACTTAGGTTTGGAGCTGTACTCTAGGTGTAACAGGAATGAGTGATAATGTCAAGTAATGTGTTAAAACAACAATTTAATTGAATATTAAATAAGATAATTAGAATAGTAACATGACAATTATAATTGATAATATAAAAAGAGAAAGTAAAAAGAAAGATAACTTTATTGAAATGAGAAAACACTTCCTAAAAATCAGGAAAGAAGACAGACAGATTTCTTTTGAAGCACAAACAATAACCACAATTTGCTTTGTTCTGCGACAGCTCCTCAAAATGGATAATAACCCCAAATTAGTCTGTTCCACAACAGGGCCCTAAATTGGTAAAACATCTCCCCTTGGTACATGCAAGACTTTGGTACATAAAGTCTCATGGTACATATATGACCAAGTCTCTGAGTAATCTTAGGAGAGCGGACTCTCCGGCCAGTCAGTCCGATGTCCCTTCCTTCCTCTAGTGATCATTCCACTCCGGATGCAGCCCTGAATCCTGGAAGCAATGTCCTTTTAAGCAACATTTCTGGTTCCAGTCCAGCCTTTCAAGGCCTTGTTCAGACATTCTCAAAACAAGTCTGATAAACACAAGAGTTTTTATCAATTCTCCTCACAGGCACTGCAAGGCTTTGCAGACTTCGCAATATTCAAGTTGTTTACGCATCTTTTGATGATGTCTTGCATTTGCCATCAATCAGGTTGTATATTCATCAAACTCTGTCTTCTGATTTCACACCATGGTTAACCAGCCCGCGTGTAAGGTTAGTTAACTACCCCGCCTGTAAGGATAGTTAACCATCCCGCGTGTAAGAATAGTTAACCATCCCGCGTGTAAGGATAGTTAACCATTCCGTGTGTAAGGATAGTTAACCATCCTGCGTGTAAGGATAGTTAACCATCCCATGTGTAAGGATAGTTAACCGTCTCGCGTGTAAGGATAGTTAACCACTCCGCTTGTAAGGATAGTTAAACATCCCGCGTGTAAGAATAGTTAACCAACCTGCCTGTAAGGATAGTTAACCACCCCGCCTATAAGGATAGATAACCATCTCGCATGTAAGGATAGTTAACCCTTCCACGTGTAAGGATAGTTAACCATCCCGCATGTAAGGATAGTTAACCACCCCGCCTGTAAGGATAGTTAATCATCCCGCGCGTAAGGATAGTTAACCATCCCGCGTGTAAGGATAGTTAACCATCCTGCGTATAAGGATAGTTAACCATCCTGCGTGTAAGGATAGTTAACCATCCTGCGTGTAAGGATAGTTAACCATCCTGCGTGTAAGGATAGTTAACCATCCTGCGTGTAAGGATAGTTAACCATCCTGCGTGTAAGGATAGTTAACCATCCCGCGTGTAAGGATAGTTAACCATCCCGCGGGTAAGGATAGTTAACCAACCCGCTTGTAAGGATAGTTAACCATCCTGCGTGTAAGGATAGTTAACCATCCCCCGTGTAAGGATAGTTAACCATCCTGCGTGTAAGGATAGTTAAACATCCCGCGTGTAAGGATAGTTAACCATCCCGCGTGTAAGGATAGTTAACCATCCCGCATGTAAGGATAGTTAACCATTCCGCGTGTAAGGATAGTTAACCATCCCGCGTATAAGGATAGTTAACCACCCCGCGTGTAAGGATAGTTAACCATTCTGCATGTAAGGATAGTTAACCATCCCGCGTGTAAGGATAGTTAACCATCCCGCGTGAAAGGATAGTTAACCATCCCGCGTATAAGGATAGTTAACCACCCCGCGTGTAAGGATAGTTAACCATTCTGCATGTAAGGATAGTTAACCATCCCGCGTGTAAGGATAGTTAACCATCCTGCGTGTAAGGATAGTTAACCATCCCGCGCGTAAGGATAGTTAACCACCCCGCGTGTAAGGATAGTTAACCATCTTGCCTGTATGGATAGTTAACCATCCCGCCTGTAAGGATAGTTAAACATCCCGCGTGTAAGGATAGTTAACCATCCCGCGTATAAGGATAGTTAACCACCCCGAGTGTAAGGATAGTTAACAATCCTGCCTGTAAGGATAGTTAACAACCTCGTGTGTAAGGATAGTTAACCATCCCGCGTGTAAGGATAGTTAACTATCCGCCTGTAAGGATAGTTAACCATCCCGCGTGTAAGGATAGTTAAACATCCCGCGTGTAAGGATAGTTAACCATCCCGTGTGTAAGGATAGTTAAACATCCCGCGTGTAAGGATAGTTAACCATTCTGCATGTAAGGATAGTTAACCATCCCGCGTGTAAGGATAGTTAACCATTCTGCATGTAAGGATAGTTAACCATCCCGCGTGTAAGGATAGTTAACCATCCCGCGTGAAAGGATAGTTAACCATCCCGCGTGTAAGGATAGTTAACCATCCTGCGTGTAAGGATAGTTAACCATCCCGCGTGTAAGGATAGTTAACCATCCTGCGTGTAAGGATAGTTAACCATCCCGCGCGTAAGGATAGTTAACCACCCCGCGTGTAAGGATAGTTAACCATCTCGCCTGTATGGATAGTTAACCATCCCGCCTGTAAGGATAGTTAAACATCCCGCGTGTAAGGATAGTTAACCATCCCGCGTATAAGGATAGTTAACCACCCCGAGTGTAAGGATAGTTAACAATCCCGCCTGTAAGGATAGTTAACAACCTCGTGTGTAAGGATAGTTAACCATCCCGCGTGTAAGGATAGTTAACTATCCGCCTGTAAGGATAGTTAACCATCCCGCGTGTAAGGATAGTTAAACATCCCGCGTGTAAGGATAGTTAACCATCCCGTGTGTAAGGATAGTTAAACATCCCGCGTGTAAGGATAGTTAACCATTCTGCATGTAAGGATAGTTAACCATCCCGCGTGTAAGGATAGTTAACCATTCTGCATGTAAGGATAGTTAACCATCCCGCGTGTAAGGATAGTTAACCATCCCGCGTGAAGGGATAGTTAACCATCCCGCGTGTAAGGATAGTTAACCATCCTGCGTGTAAGGATAGTTAACCATCCCGCGTGTAAGGATAGTTAACCATCCTGCGTGTAAGGATAGTTAACCACCCCGCGTGTAGGATAGTTAACCATCTCACCTGTATGGATAGTTAACCATCCCGCCTGTAAGGATAGTTAAACATCCCGCGTGTAAGGATAATTAACCATCCCGCGTATAAGGATAGTTAACCACCCCGAGTGTAAGGATAGTTAACAATCCCGCCTGTAAGGATAGTTAACAACCTCGTGTGTAAGGATAGTTAACCATCCCGCGTGTAAGGATAGTTAACTATCCACCTGTAAGGATAGTTAACCATCCCGCGTGTAAGGATAGTTAAACATCCCGCGTGTAAGGATAGTTAACCATCCCGTGTGTAAGGATAGTTAAACATCCCACGTGTAAGGATAGTTAACCATCCCGCGTGTAAGGATAGTTAACCAACCCGCCTGTAAGGATAGATAACCATCCCGCGTGAATGGATAATTAACCATCCCGCGTGTAAGGATAGTTAACCACCCCTCCTGTAAGGACAGTTAACCATCCCGCGTGAATGCATAATTAACCATCCTGCGTGTAAGGATAGTTAACCACCCCGCCTGTAAGGATAGTTAAACATCCCGAGTGTAAGGATGGTTAACCATCCCGCGTGAATGGATAATTAACCATCCCGCGTGTAAGGATAGTTAAACATCCCGCGTGTAAGAATAGTTAACCATCCCGCCTGTGAGGATAGTTAACCATCCTGCGTGTAAGGATAGTTAACCATCCCGCGCGTAAGGATAGTTTAACATCCCGCGTGTAAGGATAGTTAACCATCCCGCCTGTAAGGATAGTTAACCACCCCCGTGTATGGATACTTAACCATCCCGCGTGTAAGGATAGTTAACCAACCTGTGTGTAAGGATAGTTAACAATCCCGCCTGTAAGGATAGTTAACCATCCCGTGTGTAAGGATAGTTAACCATCTCGCCTGTAAGGATAGTTAACGACCCCGCCTGTAAGGATAGTTAACGAACCGGCCTGTGAGGATAGTTAACCATCTCGCGTGTAAGGGTAGTTAACCATTCTGCATGTAAGGATAGTTAACCATCCCGCGTGTAAGGATAGTTAACCATCCCGCGTGAAAGGATAGTTAACCATCCCGCGTGTAAGGATAGTTAACCATTCTGCATGTAAGGATAGTTAACCAACCTGTGTGTAAGGATAGTTAACAATCCCGCCTGTAAGGATAGTTAACCATCCCGTGTGTAAGGATAGTTAACCATCTCGCCTGTAAGGATAGTTAACCACCCCGCCTGTAAGGATAGTTAACGAACCCGCCTGTGAGGATAGTTAACCATCTCGCGTGTAAGGGTAGTTAACCATTCTGCATGTAAGGATAGTTAACCATCCCGCGTGTAAGGATAGTTAACCATCCCGCGTGAAAGGATAGTTAACCATCCCGCGTATAAGGATAGTTAACCACCCCGCGTGTAAGGATAGTTAACGATTCTGCATGTAAGGATAGTTAACCATCCCGCGTGTAAGGACAGTTAACCATTCTGCATGTAAGGATAGTTAACCATCCCGCGTGTAAGGATAGTTAACCATCCCGCGTGAAAGGATAGTTAACCATCCCGCGTGTAAGGATAGTTAACCATCCTGCGTGTAAGGATAGTTAACCATCCCGCGTGTAAGGATAGTTAACCATCCTGCGTGTAAGGATAGTTAACCATCCCGCGCGTAAGGATAGTTAACCACCCCGCGTGTAAGGATAGTTAACCATCTCGCCTGTATGGATAGTTAACCATCCCGCCTGTAAGGATAGTTAAACATCCCGCGTGTAAGGATAGTTAACCATCCCGCGTATAAGGATAGTTAACCACCCCGAGTGTAAGGATAGTTAACAATCCCGCCTGTAAGGATAGTTAACAACCTCGTGTGTAAGGATAGTTAACCATCCCGCGTGTAAGGATAGTTAACTATCCGCCTGTAAGGATAGTTAACCATCCCGCGTGTAAGGATAGTTAAACATCCCGCGTGTAAGGATAGTTAACCATCCCGCGTGAATGGATAATTAACCATCCCGCATGTAAGGATAGTTAAACATCCCGCGTGTAAGGATAGTTAACCATCCCGCGTGTATGGATAGTTAAACATCCCGCGTGTAAGGATAGTTAACCATCCCGCCTGTAAGGATAGTTAACCATCCCGCGTGTAAGGATAGTTAACCATCCCGCGCGTAAGGATAGTTTAACATCCCGCGTGTAAGGATAGTTAACCATCCCGCGTGTAAGGATAGTTAAACATCCCGCGTGTAAGGATAGTTAACCATCCCACCTGTAAGGATAGTTAACCACGCTGCGTGTAAGGATAGTTAACAATTCCGCGTGTAAGGATAGTTAACCATCCCACGCGTAAGTATAGTTAACCATCCCATCTGTAAGGTTAGTTAACCATCCTGTGTGTAAGGATAGTTAAACATCCCGCGTGTAAGGATAGTTAACCATCCCGTCCGTAAGGATAGTTAACCACCGTGCCTGTAAGGATAGTTAACCATCCTGCGTGTAAGGATAGTTAACCACCCCGCGTGTAAGTATAGTTAACCATTCCGAATGTAAGGATAGTTAACCAACCCACATGTAAGTATATTTAAGCACCCCGCGTGTAAGGATAGTGAACTATCCTGCGTGAAAAAATAGTTAACCACCCCGTGTGTAAGGACAGTTAACCATCCCGGGTGTAAGGATAGTTAACCATCCCGCGTGTAAGGATAGTTATCCATCCCGCGTGTAAGGATAGTTAACCATCCCGCGTGTAAGGATAGTTAACCATCCCGCGTGTAAGGATAGTTATCCATCCCGCGTGTAAAGATAGTTAACCATCCCGCGTGTAAGGATAGTTAACCATCCCGCGTGTAAGGATAGTTAACCATCCCGTCCGTAAGGATAGTTAACCACCCTGCCTGTAAGGATAGTTAACCATCCTGCGTGTAAGGATAGTTAACCACCCCGCGTGTAAGTATAGTTAACCATTCCGAATGTAAGGATAGTTAACCAACCCACATGTAAGTATATTTAAGCACCCCGCGTGTAAGGATAGTGAACTATCCTGCGTGAAAAAATAGTTAACCACCCCGTGTGTAAGGACAGTTAACCATCCCGGGTGTAAGGATAGTTAACCATCCTGCGTGTAAGGATAGTTATCCATCCCGCGTGTAAGGATAGTTAACCATCCCGCGTGTAAGGATAGTTAACCATCCCGCGTGTAAGGATAGTTATCCATCCCGCGTGTAAAGATAGTTAACCATCCCGCGTGTAAGGATAGTTAACCATCCCGCGTGTAAGGATAGTTAACCATCCCGTCCGTAAGGATAGTTAACCACCCTGCCTGTAAGGATAGTTAACCATCCTGCGTGTAAGGATAGTTAACCACCCCGCGTGTAAGTATAGTTAACCATTCCGAATGTAAGGATAGTTAACCAACCCACATGTAAGTATATTTAAGCACCCCGCGTGTAAGGATAGTGAACTATCCTGCGTGAAAAAATAGTTAACCACCCCGTGTGTAAGGATAGTTAACCATCCCGGGTGTAAGGATAGTTAACCATCCCGCCTGTAAGAATAGTTAACCATCTCGCGTTTAAGGATAGTTAATCACCCCGCCTGTAATGATAGTTAACCTTCCCGCGTGTAAGCATAGCTAACCACCCCGCCTGTAAGGATAGTTAACCAACCCACCTGTAAGGATAGTTAACCACCCCGCCTGTAAGGATAGTTAACCACCCCGCCTGTAAGGATAGTTAACCAACCCGCCTGTAAGGATAGTTAACCACCCCGCCTATAAGGATAGTTAACCAACCCACCTGTAAGGATAGTTAACCACCCCGCCTGTAAGGATAGTTAACCAACCCGCCTGTAAGGATAGTTAACCATCCCACCTGTAAGGATAGTTAACCACCCTGCCTGTAATGATAGTTAACCTTCCCACGTGTAAGCATAGTTAACCACCCCGCCTGTAAGGATAGTTAACCAACCCACCTGTAAGGATAGTTAACCACCCCGCCTGTAAGGATAGTTAACCAACCCGCCTGTAAGGATAGTTAACCAACCCGCCTGTAAGGATAGTTTACCATCCCGCCTGTAAGGATTGTTAACCACCCTGCGTGTATGGATAGTTAACCAATCCGCGCATAAACAGATTGTTAACCACAGAGATAAAAACAAAAAAAACTGCGGATGCTGGAAATCCAAAACAAAAACAGAATTACCTGGAAAAACTCAGCAGGCCTGGCAGCATCGGCGGAGAAGAAAAGAGTTGACGTTTCGAGTCCTCATGACCCTTCGACAGAACTTGAGTTCGAGTCCAAGAAAGAGTTGAAATATTAGCTGGTTTAAGGTGTGTGTGTGGGGGGCAGAGAGATAGAGAGAGAGAGAGAGAGGTGGTTGTGTAGACAAACAAGCAGTAATAGAAGCAGATCATCAAAAGCTGTCAGCGACAATGGTACAAAAGAACACATAGGTGTTAAAGTTAAAGTTGGTGATATTATCTAAACGAATGTGCTAATTAAGAATGGCTGGTAGGGCACTCAAGGTACAGCTCTAGTGGGGGTGCGGGGAGCATAAAAGATTTTAAAATATTTAAAAATAATGGAAATAGGTGGGAAAAGAAAAATCTATAAAATTACAGGGAAAAAAAAAGGAAAAAGGGGGAAACAGAAAGGGGGTGGGGATGGGGGAGGGAGGTCATGACCTAAAGTTGTTGAATTCAATATTCAGACCGGAAGGCTGTAAGGTGCCTAGTTGGAAGATGAGGTGCTGTTCCTCCAGTTTGCGTTGGGCTTCACTGGAACAATGCAGCAGGCCAAGGACAGACATGTGGGCATGAGAGCAGGGTGGAGTGTTAAAATGGCAAGTGACAGGGAGGTTTGGGTCATTCTTGCGGACAGACCGCAGGTGTTCTGCAAAGCGGTCGCCCAGTTTACGTTTGGTCTCTCCAATGTAGAGGAGACCACATTGGGAGCAACAAATGCAGTAGACTAAGTTGGGGGAAATGCAAGTGAAATGCTGCTTCACTTGAAAGGAGTGTTTGGGCCCTTGGACGGTGAGGAGAGAGGAAGTGAAGGGGCAGGTGTTACATCTTTTGTGTGGGCATGGGGTGGTGCCATAGGAGGGGGTTGAGGAGTAGGGGGTGATGGAGGAGTGGACCAGGGTGTCCCGGAGGGAGCGATCCCTACGGAATGCCGATAAGGGGGGTGAAGGGAAGATGTGTTTTGTGGTGGCATCATGCTGGAGTTGGCGGAAATGGCGGAGGATGATCCTTTGAATGCAGAGGCTGGTGGGGTGATAAGTGAAGTCAAGGGGGACCCTATCATGTTTCTGGGAGAGAGGAGAAGGCGTGAGGGCGGATGCGCGGGAGATGGGCCGGACATGGTTGAGGGCCCTGTCAACGACCGTGGGTGGAAAACCTCGGTTAAGGAAGAAGGAGGACATGTCAGAGGAACTGTTTTTGAAGGTAGCATCATCGGAACAGATGCGACAAAGGCGAAGGAACTGAGAGAATGGGATGGAGTCCTTACAGGAAGCGGGGTGTGAGGAGCTGTAGTCGAGGTAGCTGTGGGAGTCGGTGGGTTTGTAATGGATATTAGTGGACAGTCTATCACCAGAGATTGAGACAGAGAGGTCAAGGAAGGGAAGGGAAATGTCAGAGATGGACCACGTGAAAATGATGGAGGGGTGGAGATTGGAAGCAAAATTAATAAATTTTTCCAAGTCCCGACGAGAGCATGAAGCGGCACCGAAGTAATCATCGATGTACCGGAGAAAAAGTTGTGGAAGGGGGCCGGACCAGGACTGTAACAAGGAATGTTCCACATACCCCATAAAGAGACAGGCATAGCTGGGGCCATGCGGGTACCCATAGCCACACCTTTTATTTGGAGAAAGTGAGAGGAGTTAAAGGAGAAATTGTTCAACGTGAGAACAAGTTCAGCCAGACGGAGGAGAGTAGTGGTGGATGGGGATTGTTCGGGCCTCTGTTCGAGGAAGAAGCTAAGGGCCCTCAGACCATCCTGGTGGGGGATGGAGGTGTAGAGGGATTGGACGTCCATGGTGAAGAGGAAGCGGTTGGAGCCAGGGAACTGGAAATTGTTGATGTGACGTAAGGTGTCAGAGGAATCACGGATGTAGGTGGGAAGGGACTGGACATGGGGAGAGAGAAGGGAGTCAAGATAACGAGAAATGAGTTCTGTGGGGCAGGAGCAAGCTGAGACGATCAGTCTACCGGGGCAGTTCTGTTTGTGGATTTTGGGTAGGAGGTAGAAGCGGGCCGTCCGAGGTTGGGCGACTATCAGGTTGGAAGCTGTGGGAGGAAGATCCCCAGAGGAGATGAGGTCAGTGACAGTCCTGGAAACAATGGCTTGATGTTCAGTGGTGGGGTCATGGTCCAGGGAGAGGTAGGAGGAAGTGTCTGCAAGTTGACGCTCAGCCTCCGCGAGGTAGAGGTCAGTGCGCCAGACAACAACAGCACCACCCTTGTCAGCGGGTTTGATGACAATGTCAGGGTTGGACCTGAGAGAATGGAGTGCAGTAAGTTCAGAGAGAGACAGGTTAGAATGGGTGAGAGGAGCAGAGAAATTGAGACGACTAATGTCGCGCCGACAGTTCTCAATGAAAAGATCAAGAGAAGGTAAGAATCCAGAGGGAGGGGTCCAGGTGGAGGGAGAATATTGGAGGTGGGTAAAAGGATCCGTTGAATGGGGAGAGGACTCCTGCCTAAAGACGTGAGCCCGGAGACGAAGACGGCGAAAGAAGAGTTCAGTATCATGCCGAGCCCGAAATTCATTGAGGTGAGGGCGTAAGGGTATGAAACTAAGTCCTTTGCTGAGCACTGAACGTTCAGCATCGGAGAGGGGAAGGTCAGGGGGTGTAGTGAATACACGGCTGGGGCTGGGATTGGAAGATGGCGTGGGGACGGAGGGACAGGCTGGGGTGGAGGGTCCTAGATGGGTGTTGGTGTCGATGAGTTGTTGGAGCTTGCGTTCCTTAGCAGTTGAGAGAAAGAGAAAAAGTTTCTTGTTGAGGCGTCGGATGAGCCGAAGGATAAAATGAAACTGGGGGCACGCGCAGCTTTGAAAAAGGGTGAGGCGGTGCTGCTGGAGGGAGAGGTCGAGTGTGTTCATATGGCGGCGCATGGCACTGAGTGTGTATCTCAGAATGTGACGGGAACAGCAGTCTGAGAAACGTTTTATGTCCCGGAGATACCGGTAATCCTGGGTGGGTTAGTTAACCATCCCGCCTGTAAGGATAGTTAACCATCCCGCCTGTAAGGATAGTTAACCACCACACGTGTAAGGATAGTTAACCATCCCGCGCGTGAGGATAGTTAACCATCCCGCCTGTAAGGATAGTTAACCATCCCGCCTGTAAGGATAGTTAACCACCACGCGTGTAAGGATAGTTAACCATCCCGCCTGTAAGGATAGTTAACCATCCCGCCTGTAAGGATAGTTAACCACCACGCGTGTAAGGATAGTTAACCATCCCGCGCGTGAGGATAGTTAACCACCCCGCTTGTAAGGTTAGTTAACCATCCCGCGTGTAAGGATAGTTAATCATCCTGCGTGTAAGGATAGTTATCCACTCCGCATGTAAGGATAGTTAAACATTCCGTGTGTAAGTATAGTTAATCAACCCGCATGTAAGGATAGTTAACCACCCTGCCTGTAAGGTTAGTTAACTTTCCCGCGTGCAAGGATAGTTAACAATCCCATGGATAAGGATAGTTAACCAACCCGCGTGTAAGAATAGTTAACAATCTCGCGCGTAAGGATAGTTAACCATCCAGCATGTAAGGACAGTTAACCATCCCGCGTGTAAGGATAGCTAACCATCCCGCGTGTAAGGTTAGTTAACCATCCCACGTGTATGGATAGTTAACCATCCCACGTGTAAGGATAGTTAACCACTCCACTTGTAAGGATATTTAACCATCCCGCGTGTAAGGATAGTTAACCATCCCACGTGTATGGATAGTTAACCACTCCACTTGTAAGGATAGTTAAAAATCCCGCGTGTAAGGATAGTTAACCATCCCGCGTGTAAGGATAGTTAACCATCCCACGTGTAAGGATAGTTAACCACCCTGCCTCTAAAGATAGTTAACCACCCCACACATAAGGATAGTTAACCACCCCGTATGTAAGGATAGTTAACCATCCCAGGTGTAAGTATAATTAACCAACCCGCGTGTAAGGCTAGTTAACAATCTCGCACGTAAGGATAGTTAACCATCCTGCATGTAAGGGCAGTTAACCATCCCACATGTAAGGATAGTTAACCAACCCGCGTGTAAGAATAGTGAACCATCCCGCATGTAAGGACAGTTAACCATCCCACATGTAAGGATAGTTAACCATCCCGCGTGTAAAGATAGTTCACCACCCCGCGTGTAAGGATAGTTAACCATCCCGCGTGTAAGGATAGTTAACCACCCTGCCTGTAAGGTTAGTTAACCAACCCACGTGTAAGGATAGTTAACAATCTCGGGCGTAAGGATAGTTAAACATCCCGCGTGTAAGGATAGTTAACCACCCGCCTGTAAGGTTAGTTAACCAACCCGCGTGTAAGGATAGTTAACCATCTCGCGCGTAAGGATAGTTAACCATCCCGCATGTAAGGATAGTTAACCATCCTGCGTGTAAGGATAGTTAACCACTCCGCCAGTAAGGATAGTTAACCATCCCACGTGTAAGGATAGTTAACCATCCCGCATTTAAGGATAGTTAACCATCCCTCATGTTAAGATCATTAACCATCCCGCGTGTAATGATAGTTAACCATCCCACGTGAAAGGATAGTTAACCATCCCGCGTGTAAGGATAGTTAACCACCCCGCGTGTAAGGATAGTTAACAATTCTGCATGTAAGGATAGTTAACCATCCCGCGTGTAAGGACAGTTAACCATTCTGCATGTAAGGATAGTTAACCATCCTGCGTGTAAGGATAGTTAACCATCCCGCGTGAAAGGATAGTTAACCATCCCGCGTGTAAGGATAGTTAACCATCCTGCGTGTAAGGATAGTTAACCATCCCGCGTGTAAGGATAGTTAACCATCCTGCGTGTAAGGATAGTTAACCATCCCGCGCGTAAGGATAGTTAACCACCCCGCGTGTAAGGATAGTTAACCATCTCGCCTGTATGGATAGTTAACCATCCCGCCTGTAAGGATAGTTAAAAATCCCGCGTGTAAGGATAGTTAACAATCCCGCCTGTAAGGATAGTTAACAACCTCATGTGTAAGGATAGTTAACCATCCCGCGTGTAAGGATAGTTAACTATCCGCCTGTAGGGATAGTTAACCATCCCGCGTGTAAGGATAGTTAAACATCCCGCGTGTAAGGATAGTTAACCATCCCGTGTGTAAGGATAGTTAAACATCCCGCGTGTAAGGATAGTTAACCATCCTGCGTGTAAGGATAGTTAACCATCCCGCGCGTAAGGATAGTTAACCACCCCGCGTGTAAGGATAGTTAACCATCTCGCCTGTATGGATAGTTAACCATCCCGCCTGTAAGGATAGTTAAACATCCCGCGTGTAAGGATAGTTAACCATCCCGCGTATAAGGATAGTTAACCACCCCGAGTGTAAGGATAGTTAACAATCCCGCCTGTAAGGATAGTTAACAACCTCGTGTGTAAGGATAGTTAACCATCCCGCGTGTAAGGATAGTTAACTATCCGCCTGTAAGGATAGTTAACCATCCCGCGTGTAAGGATAGTTAAACATCCCGCGTGTAAGGATAGTTAACCATCCCGTGTGTAAGGATAGTTAAACATCCCGCGTGTAAGGATAGTTAACCATTCTGCATGTAAGGATAGTTAACCATCCCGCGTGTAAGGATAGTTAACCATTCTGCATGTAAGGATAGTTAACCATCCCGCGTGTAAGGATAGTTAACCATCCCGCGTGAAAGGATAGTTAACCATCCCGCGTGTAAGGATAGTTAACCATTCTGCGTGTAAGGATAGTTAACCATCCCGCGTGTAAGGATAGTTAACCATCCTGCGTGTAAGGATAGTTAACCATCCCGCGCGTAAGGATAGTTAACCACCCCGCGTGTAAGGATAGTTAACCATCTCGCCTGTATGGATAGTTAACCATCCCACCTGTAAGGATAGTTAAACATCCCGCGTGTAAGGATAGTTAACCATCCCGCGTATAGGGATAGTTAACCACGCCGAGTGTAAGGATAGTTAACAATCCCGCCTGTAAGGATAGTTAACAACCTCGTGTGTAAGGATAGTTAACCATCCCGCGTGTAAGGATAGTTAACTATCCGCCTGTAAGGATAGTTAACCATCCCGCGTGTAAGGATAGTTAAACATCCCGCGTGTAAGGATAGTTAACCATCCCGTGTGTAAGGATAGTTAAACATCCCGCGTGTAAGGATAGTTAACCATTCTGCATGTAAGGATAGTTAACCATCCCGCGTGTAAGGATAGTTAACCATTCTGCATGTAAGGATAGTTAACCATCCCGCGTGTAAGGATAGTTAACCATCCCGCGTGAAAGGATAGTTAACCATCCCGCGTGTAAGGATAGTTAACCATCCCGCGTGTAAGGATAGTTAACCATCCTGCGTGTAAGGATAGTTAACCATCCCGCGCGTAAGGATAGTTAACCACCCCGCGTGTAAGGATAGTTAACCATCTCGCCTGTATGGATAGTTAACCATCCCGCCTGTAAGGATAGTTAAACATCCCGCGTGTAAGGATAGTTAACCATCCCGCGTATAAGGATAGTTAACCACCCCGAGTGTAAGGATAGTTAACAATCCCGCCTGTAAGGATAGTTAACAACCTCGTGTGTAAGGATAGTTAACCATCCCGCGTGTAAGGATAGTTAACTATCCGCCTGTAAGGATAGTTAACCATCCCGCGTGTAAGGATAGTTAAACATCCCGCGTGTAAGGATAGTTAACCATCCCGTGTGTAAGGATAGTTAAACATCCCGCGTGTAAGGATAGATAACCATCCCGCGTGAATGGATAATTAACCATCCCGCGTGTAAGGATAGTTAACCACCCCTCCTGTAAGGACAATTAACCATCCCGCGTGAATGCATAATTAACCATCCTGCGTGTAAGGATAGTTAACCACCCCGCCTGTAAGGATAGTTAAACATCCCGAGTGTAAGGATAGTTAACCATCCCGCGTGAATGGATAATTAACCATCCCGCGTGTAAGGATAGTTAAACATCCCGCCTGTAAGGATAGTTAACCATCCCGCATGTAAGGATAGTTAACCATCCTGCGCGTAAGGATAGTTTAACATCCCGCGTGTAAGGATAGTTAACCATCCCGCCTGTAAGGATAGTTAACCACCCCCGTGTATGGATACTTAACCATCCCGCGTGTAAGGATAGTTAACCAACCTGTGTGTAAGGATAGTTAACAATCCCGCCTGTAAGGATAGTTAACCATCCCGTGTGTAAGGATAGTTAACCATCTCGCCTGTAAGGATAGTTAACCACCCCGCCTGTAAGGATAGTTAACGAACCCGCCGGTGAGGATAGTTAACCATCCCGCGTGTAAGGATAGTTAACCATTCTGCATGTAAGGATAGTTAACCATCCCGCGTGTAAGGATAGTTAACCATCCCGCGTGAAAGGATAGTTAACCATCCCGCGTGTAAGGATAGTTAACCATCCTGCGTGTAAGGATAGTTAACCATCCCGCGTGTAAGGATAGTTAACCATCCTGCGTGTAAGGATAGTTAACCATCCCGCGCGTAAGGATAGTTAACCACTCCGCGTGTAAGGATAGTTAACCATCTCGCCTGTATGGATAGTTAACCATCCCGCCTGTAAGGATAGTTAAACATCCCGCGTGTAAGGATAGTTAACCATCCCGCGTATAAGGATAGTTAACCACCCCGAGTGTAAGGATAGTTAACAATCCCGCCTGTAAGGATAGTTAACAACCTCGTGTGTAAGGATAGTTAACCATCCCGCGTGTAAGGATAGTTAACTATCCGCCTGTAAGGATAGTTAACCATCCCGCGTGTAAGGATAGTTAAACATCCCGCGTGTAAGGATAGTTAACCATCCCGTGTGTAAGGATAGTTAAACATCCCGCGTGTAAGGATAGTTAACCATTCTGCATGTAAGGATAGTTAACCATCCCGCGTGTAAGGATAGTTAACCATTCTGCATGTAAGGATAGTTAACCATCCCGCGTGTAAGGATAGTTAACCATCCCGCGTGAAAGGATAGTTAACCATCCCGCGTGTAAGGATAGTTAACCATCCTGCGTGTAAGGATAGTTAACCATCCCGCGTGTAAGGATAGTTAACCATCCTGCTTGTAAGGATAGTTAACCATCCCGCGCGTAAGGATAGTTAACCACCCCGCGTGTAAGGATAGTTAACCATCTCGCCCGTATGGATAGTTAACCATCCCGCCTGTAAGGATAGTTAAACATCCCGCGTGTAAGGTTAGTTAACCATCCCGCGTATAAGGATAGTTAACCACCCCGAGTGTAAGGATAGTTAACAATCCCGCCTGTAAGGATAGTTAACAACCTCATGTGTAAGGATAGTTAACCATCCCGCGTGTAAGGATAGTTAACTATCCGCCTGTAAGGATAGTTAACCATCCCGCGTGTAAGGATAGTTAAACATCCCGCGTGTAAGGATAGTTAACCATCCCGTGTGTAAGGATAGTTAAACATCCCGCGTGTAAGGATAGTTAACCATTCTGCATGTAAGGATAGTTAACCATCCCGCGTGTAAGGATAGTTAACCATTCTGCATGTAAGGATAGTTAACCATCCCGCGTGTAAGGATAGTTAACCATCCCGCGTGAAAGGATAGTTAACCATCCCGCGTGTAAGGATAGTTAACCATTCTGCGTGTAAGGATAGTTAACCATCCCGCGTGTAAGGATAGTTAACCATCCTGCGTGTAAGGATAGTTAACCATCTCGCGCGTAAGGATAGTTAACCACCCCGCGTGTAAGAATAGTTAACCATCTCGCCTGTATGGATAGTTAACCATCCCGCCTGTAAGGATAGTTAAACATCCCGCGTGTAAGGATAGTTAACCATCCCGCGTATAAGGATAGTTAACCACCCCGAGTGTAAGGATAGTTAACAATCCCGCCTGTACGGATAGTTAACAACCTCGTGTGTAAGGATAGTTAACCATCCCACGTGTAAGGATAGTTAACTATCCGCCTGTAAGGATAGTTAACCATCCCGCGTGTAAGGATAGTTAAACATCCCGCGTGTAAGGATAGTTAACCATCCCGTGTGTAAGGATAGTTAAACATCCCGCGTGTAAGGATAGTTAACCATCCCGCGTGTAAGGATAGTTAACCAACCCGCCTGTAAGGATAGTTAACCATCCCGCGTGAATGGATAATTAACCATCCCGCGTGTAATGATAGTTAACCACCCCACGTGTAAGGATAGTTAACCACCCTGCGTGTAAGGATAGTTAACCATCCCGTGTGTAAGGATAGTTAACCACCACGTGTGTAAGGATAGTTAACCACCCTGCGTGTAATGATAGTTAACCATCCAGCGCGTAAGGATATTTAACCACCACGCATGTAAGGATAGTTAAGCATCCCGCGCGTAAGGATAGTGAACTAACTCGCGTGTAAGGATAGTTAATCATCCCCCGTGTAAGGATAGTGGACCAACTCGCGTATAAGGATAGTTAACCATCCCTAGTGTAAGGATAGTTAACCAATCGGCGCATAAGGCTAGTTTACCAACCCGCCTGTAATGATAGTTAACCACCACGCGTGGAAGGATAGTTAACCATCACGCGTGTAAGGATAGTTAACCACCCCACGTGTTAGGATAGTTAACCAGCCCGCCTGTAAGGATAGTTAACCACCCTGCGTGTAAGGATAGTTAATCATCCCGCGAGTAAGGATGGTTAACCACTCCGCTTGAAAGGTTAGTTAACCATCCCGCGTGTAAGGATAGTTCACCATCCCACGCGTAAGGATAGTTAACCACTCCGCTTGTAAGGTTAGTTAACCATCCCGCATGTTAATATAGTTAATCATCCCTCATGTAAGGATAGTTAACCATCCCGCATGTAAGGATAGTTAATCATCCCGCTTGTAAGGATAGTTAACCACCCCGCATGTTAAGATAGTTAACCATCCCGCCTGTAAGGATAGTTAACCATCCCGCGTGTAATGATAGTTAACCACCCCACGTGTAAGGATAGTTAACCACCCTGCGTGTAAGGATAGTTAACCATCCCGTGTGTAAGGATAGTTAACCACCACGTGTGTAAGGATAGTTAACCACCCTGCGTGTAATGATAGTTAACCATCCAGTGTGTAAGGATATTTAACCACCACGCATGTAAGGATAGTTAACCATCCTGCGTGTAAGGATAGTTAACCATCCCGCGCGTAAGGATAGTGAACCAACTCGCGTGTAAGGATAGTTAATCATCCCCCTTGTAAGGATAGTGGACCAACTCGCGTGTAAGGATAGTTAACCATCCCTAGTGTAAGGATAGTTAACCAATCGGCGCATAAGGATAGTTTACCAACCCGCCTGTAATGATAGTTAACCGCCACACGTGGAAGGATAGTTAACCATCACGCGTGTAAGGATAGTTAACCACCCCACGTGTTAGGATAGTTAACCAGCCCGCCTGAAAGGATAGTTAACCACCCTGCGTGTAAGGATAGTTAATCATCCCGCGAGTAAGGATGGTTAACCACTCCGCTTGTAAGGTTAGTTAACCATCCCGCGTGTAAGGATAGTTAACTATCCCGCGCGTAAGGATAGTTAACCACTCCGCTTGTAAGGTTAGTTAACCATGCTGCGTGTAAGGATAGTTAATCATCCCGCTTGTAAGGATAGTTAACCCCCCCGCATGTTAAGATAGTTAACTTTCCCGCGTGTAAGGATAGTTAACCATCCTGCGTGTAAGGATAGTTAACCATCCCGCATGTAAGGATAGTTAACCATCCCTCATGTTAAGATAGTTAACCATCCAGCCTGTAAGGATAGTTAACCATCCCGCGTGTAAGGATAGTTAACCATTCCGCATGTAAGGATTGTTAACCATCCCGCGTGTAAGGACAGTTAATCACTCTGATTGTAAGGATAGTTAACGATCCCGCGTGTAAGGATAATTAAACATCCCGCGCGTAAGGATAGTTAACCACTCCGCTTGTAAGGTTAGTTAACCACCCTGCGTGTAATGATAGTTAATCATCCTGCGAGTAAGGATAGTTAACCACTCCGCTTGTAAGGTTAGTTAACCATCCCGCGTGTAAGGATAGTTAACCATCCCGTGCGTAAGGATAGTTAACCACTCCGCTTGTAAGGTTAGTTAACCATCCCACGTGTATGGATAGTTAATCATCCCGCTTTTAAGGATAGTTAACCCCCCCGCATGTTAAGATAGTTAACCATCCAGCCTGTATGGTTAGTTAACCATCCCGCGTGTAAGGATATTTAAGCATCCCGCGTGTAAGGATAGTTAACCATCCCGCATGTAAGGATAGTTAACCATGCCTCATTTTAAGATAGTTAACCATCCAGCCTGTAAGGATAGTTAACCATCCCGCGTGTAAGGATAGTTAACCATTCCGCGTGTAAGGATAGTTAACCATCCCGCGTGTAAGGACAGTTAATCACTCTGCCTGTAAGGATAGTTAACCAACCGGCCGTTAAGGATAGTTAACCATCCCGCGTGTAAGGATAGTTAACCATTCCGCGTGTAAGGTTAGTTAACCATCCCGCGTGTAAGGACAGTTAATCACTCTGCCTGTAAGGATAGTTAACCAACCGGCCTTTAAGGATAGTTAACCATCCCGCGTGTAAGGATAGTTAACCATTCCGCGTGTAAGGATAGTTAACCATCCCGCGTGTAAGGACAGTTAATCACTCTGATTGTAAGGATAGTTAACCAATCGGCCTGTAAGGATAGTTAACCAACCGGCCTGTAAGGATAGTTAACCATCCCGCGTGTAAGGATAGTTAACCATCCCGCGTGTAAGGATAGTTAACCATCCCGCGGGTAAGGATAATTAATCATCCCGTGCATAAGGATAGTTAACCATCCCGCGTGTAAGGGTTGTTAACCATCCCGCGTGTAATCATAGTTAACCATCCCGCGTGTAAGGATTGTGAACCATCCCGTGTGTAAGGATAGTTAATCATCCCATGTTTAAGGATAGTTAACCAACCCGCCTGTAAAGATAGTTAACCACCCTGCGTTTAAGTATAGTTAACCATCCCGCGCGTATGGATAGTTAACCATCCCGCGCATAAAGATAGTTAACCATCCCGCGTGTAAGGATAGTTAACCATCCCGCGTGTAAGGATAGTTAATCATCCCGCGTGTAAGGATAGTTAACCAACCCGCCTGTAAAGATAGTTAACCACCCTGCGTGTAAGTATAGTTAACCATCCTGCGCGTAAGGATAGTTAACCATCCCGCACATAAGGATAGTTAACCATCCCGCGTGTAAGGATAGTTAACCATCCCTGTGTAAGGATAGTTAATCATCCCGCGTGTAAGTATAGTTAACCATCCCGCGTGTAAGGATAGTTAATCATCCCGCGTGTAAGGATACTTTACCATCCCGTGTGTAAGGATAGTTAATCATCCTGTGTGTAAGGATAGTTTACCATCCCGCGTGTAAGGATAGTTAACCACCCCGCGTGTAAGGATAGTTAACCATCCCACGTTTAAGGATAGTTAACCACCCCGCGTGTAAGGATAGTTAACCATCCCACGTTTAAGGATAGTTGACCATCCCGCCTGTATGGATTGTTAACCACCCTGCCTGTAAGGATAGTTAACCATCCTGCGTGTAAGTACAGTTAATCACTCCGCTTGTAAGGATAGATAACCATCTCACGTATAAGGACATTTAACCATCCCGCGTATAAGGATAGTTAACATTCCGCCTGTAAGGATAGTTAACTACCACGCGTGTAAGGTTAGTTATCCATCCTGCGTGTAAGGACAGATAACCAACCTGCGTGTAAGGATAGTTAACAATCCCGCGTGTAAGGATAGTTAACCATCCCACATGTAAGTATAGTTAACCACTCCTCTTGTAAGGATAGTTAACCATCCCGCGTGTAAGGATAGTTAACCATCCCGCGTGTAAGGATAGTTAAACATCCCGTGTGTAAGGATAGTTAACAATCCTGCATGTAAGTATAGTTAACCATTCCGCATGTAAGTATAGTTAACCATCACTCGTGTAAGGATAGTTAACCACCCCGCCTGTAAGGATAGTTAACAATCCCGCATGTAAGTATAGTTAACCATCCCGCGTGTAAGGATAGTTAACCATCCCGCGTGTAAGGATAGTTAACCATCCCACATGTAAGGATAGTTAACCACTCCACTTGCAAGGATAGTTAACAATCCCGCGTGTAAGGATATTTAACCATCCCGCGTGTAAGGATAGTTAACCATCCCGCGTGTAAGGATAGTTAATCATCCCACATGTAAGGATAGTTAACAAACCCGCGCATAAGGATAGTTAACAAACCCGCCTGTAAGGATAGTTAAACACCAAGCGTGTAAGGATAGTTAACCACCCCACGTGTAAGGATAGTTAACCAACCTGCCTGTAAGGATAGTTAACCACCCTGCGTGTAAGGATAGTTAACCATCCCGCGCGTAAGGATAGTTAACCACTCCGCGTGTAAGGTTAGTTAACCATCCCACATGTAAGGATAGTTAACCATCCTGCATGTAAGGATAGTTAATCATCCCGCGTATAAGGTTAGTTAACCATCCCGCGTGTTAGTATAGTTAATCATCCCTCATGTAAGGATAGTTAACCATCCCGCATGTAAGGATAGTTAATCATCCCGCTTGTAAGGATAGTTAACCACCCCGCATGTTAAGATAGTTAACCATCCCGCCTGTAAGGATAGTTAACCATCCCGCGTGTAATGATAGTTAACCACCCCACGTGTAAGGATAGTTAACCACCCTGCGTGTAAGGATAGTTAACCATCCCGTGTGTAAGGATAGTTAACCACCACGTGTGTAAGGATAGTTAACCACCCTGCGTGTAATGATAGTTAACCATCCAGCGTGTAAGGATATTTAACCACCACGCATGTAAGGATAGTTAAGCATCCCGCGCGTAAGGATCGTTAACCATCCCACGTGTAAGGACAGTTAATCACTCTGATTGTAAGGATAGTTAACCAACCCGCCTGTAAGGATAGTTAACCAACCGGCCTGTAAGGATAGTTAACCATCCCGCGTGTAAGGATAGTTAACCATTCCGCGTGTAAGGATAGTTAACCATCCCACGAGTAAGGATAGTTAACGACTCCGCTTGTAAGGTTAGTTAACCATCCCGTGTGTAAGGATAGTTAACCATCCCGCGCGTAAGGATAGTTAACCACTCCCCTTGTAAGGTTAATTAACCACCCTGCGTGTAAGGATAGTTAATCATCCCGCGAGTAAGGATAGTTAACCACTCCGCTTGTAAGGTTAGTTAACCATCCCGCGTGTAAGGATAGTTAACCATCCCGCGCGTAAGGATAGTTAACCACTCCGCTTGTAAGGTTAGTTAACCATCCCGCGTGTAAAGATAGTTAATCATCCCGCCTTATAAGGACAGTTAACCACCCCGCATGTTAAGATAGTTAACCATCCAGCCTGTAAGGTTAGTTAACTTTCCCGCGTGTAAAGATAGTTAACCATCCCGCATGTAAGGATAGTTAACCATCCCGCATGTAAGGATAGTTAACCATCCCTCATGTTAAGATAGTTAACCATCCAGCCTGTAAGGATCGTTAACCATCCCGCGTGTAAGGATAGTTAACCATCCCGCGTGTAAGGACAGTTAATCACTCTGATTGTAAGGATAGTTAACCAACCCGCCTGTAAGGATAGTTAACCAACCGGCCTGTAAGGATAGTTAACCATCCTGCGTGTAAGGATAGTTAACCATTCCGCATGTAAGGATAGTTAACCATCCCGCGTGTAAGGACAGTTAATCACTCTGATTGTAAGGATAGTTAACGATCCCGCGTGTAAGGATAGTTAACCATCCCGCGCGTAAGGATAGTTAACCACTCCGCTTGTAAGGTTAGTTAACCATCCCGCGTGTAAGGATAGTTAATCATCCCGCTTTTAAGGATAGTTAACCCCCCCGCATGTTAAGATAGTTAACCATCCCGCGTGTAAGGTTAGTTAACCATCCCGCGTGTAAGGATATTTAACCATCCCGCATGTAAGGATAGTTAACCATCCCGCATGTAAGGATAGTTAACCATGCCTCATCTTAAGATAGTTAACCATCTAGCCTGTTAGGATAGTTTACCATCCCGCGTGTAAGGATAGTTAACCATCCCGCGTGTAAGGACAGTTAATCACTCTGATTGCAAGGATGGTTAACAAACTGCCTGTAAGGATAGTTAACCAACCGGCCTTTAAGGATAGTTAACCATCACGCGTGTAAGGATAGTTAACCATTCCGCGTGTAAGGATAGTTAACCATCCCGCGTGTAAGGACCGTTAATCACTCTGATTGTAAGTATATTTAACCAACCCGCCTGTAAGGATAGTTAACCAACCGGCCTGTAAGTATAGTTAACCATCCCGCGTGTAAGGATAGTTAACCATTCTGCGTGTAAGGATAGTTAACCATCCCGCGTGTAAGGATAATTAATCATCCCGTGCATAAGGATAGTTAACCATCCCGCGTGTAAGGGTACTTAACCATCCCGCGTGTAATTATAGTTAACCATCTCGCATGTAAGGATAGTGAACCATCCCGTGTGTAAGGATAGTTAATCATCCCACGTGTAAGGATAATTAACCAACCCGCCTGTAAAGATAGTTAACCACCCTGTGTGTAAGTATAGTTAACCATCCCGCGCGTAAGGATAGTTAACCATCCCGCACATAAGGATAGTTAACCATCCCGCGTGTAAGGATAGTTAACCATCCCTGTGTAAGGTTAGTTAATCATCCCGCGTGTAAGTATAGTTAACCATCCCGCGTGTAAGGATAGTTAATCATCCCGCGTGTAAGGATACTTTACCATCCCGTGTGTAAGGATAGTTAATCATCCTGTGTGTAAGGATAGTTTACCATCCCGCGTGTAAGGATAGTTAACCACCCCGCGTGTAAGGATAGTTAACCATCCCACGTTTAAGGATAGTTAACCACCCCGCGTGTAAGGATAGTTAACCATCCCACGTTTAAGGATAGTTGACCATCCCGCCTGTATGGATTGTTAACCACCCTGCCTGTAAGGATAGTTAACCATCCCACGTGTAAGTACAGTTAATCACTCCGCTTGTAAGGATAGATAACCATCTCACGTATAAGGACATTTAACCATCCCGCGTATAAGGATAGTTAACATTCCGCCTGTAAGGATAGTTAACCACCATGCGTGTAAGGTTAGTTATCCATCCTGCGTGTAAGGACAGTTAACCAACCCGCGTGTAAGGATAGTTAACAATCCCCCGTGTAAGGATAGTTAACCATCCCACATGTAAGTATAGTTAACCACTCCTCTTGTAAGGATAGTTAACCATCCCGCGTGTAAGGATAGTTAACCATCCCGCGTGTAAGGATAGTTAAACATCCCGTGTGTAAGGATAGTTAACAATCCTGCATGTAAGTATAGTTAACCATTCCGCATGTAAGTATAGTTAACCACCACTCGTGTAAGGATAGTTAACCACCCCGCCTGTAAGGATAGTTAACAATCCCGCATGTAAGTATAGTTAACCATCCCGCGTGTAAGGATAGTTAACCATCCCGCGTGTAAGGATAGTTAACCATCCCACATGTAAGGATAGTTAACCACTCCACTTGCAAGGATAGTTAACAATCCCGCGTGTAAGGATATTTAACCATCCCGCATGTAAGGATAGTTAACCATCCCGCGTGTAAGGATAGTTAACCATCCCACATGTAAGGATAGTTAACAAACCCGCGCATAAGGATAGTTAACAAACCCGCCTGTAAGGATAGTTAAACACCAAGCGTGTAAGGATAGTTAACCACCCCACGTGTAAGGATAGTTAACCAACCTGCCTGTAAGGATAGTTAACCACCCTGCGTGTAAGGATAGTTAACCATCCCGCGCGTAAGGATAGTTAACCACTCCGCGTGTAAGGTTAGTTAACCATCCCTCATGTAAGGATAGTTAACCATCCTGCATGTAAGGATAGTTAATCATCCTGTGTGTAAGGTTAGTTAACCATCCCGCGTGTTAGTATAGTTAATCATCCCTCATGTAAGGATAGTTAACCATCCCGCATGTAAGGATAGTTAATCATCCCGCTTGTAAGGATAGTTAACCACCCCGCATGTTAAGATAGTTAACCATCCCGCCTGTAAGGATAGTTAACCATCCCACGTGTAATGATAGTTAACCACCCCACGTGTAAGGATAGTTAACCACCCTGCGTGTAAGGATAGTTAACCATCCCGTGTGTAAGGATAGTTAACCACCACGTGTGTAAGGATAGTTAACCACCCTGCGTGTAATGATAGTTAACCATCCAGCGCGTAAGGATATTTAACCACCACGCATGTAAGGATAGTTAAGCATCCCGCGCGTAAGGATAGTGAACCAACTCGCGTGTAAGGATAGTTAATCATCCTCCGTGTAAGGATAGTGGAACAACTCGCGTGTAAGGATAGTTAACCATCCCTAGTGTAAGGATAGTTAACCAATCGGCGCATAAGGCTAGTTTACCAACCCGCCTGTAATGATAGTTAACCACCACGCGTGGAAGGATAGTTAACCATCACGCGTGTAAGGATAGTTAACCACCCCACGTGTTAGGATAGTTAACCAGCCCGCCTGTAAGGATAGTTAACCACCCTGCGTGTAAGGATAGTTAATCATCCCGCGAGTAAGGATGGTTAACCACTCCGCTTGAAAGGTTAGTTAACCATCCCGCGTGTAAGGATAGTTCACCATCCCACGCGTAAGGATAGTTAACCACTCCGCTTGTAAGGTTAGTTAACCATCCCGCATGTTAATATAGTTAATCATCCCTCATGTAAGGATAGTTAACCATCCCGCATGTAAGGATAGTTAATCATCCCGCTTGTAAGGATAGTTAACCACCCCGCATGTTAAGATAGTTAACCATCCCGCCTGTAAGGATAGTTAACCATCCCGCGTGTAATGATAGTTAACCACCCCACGTGTAAGGATAGTTAACCACCCTGCGTGTAAGGATAGTTAACCATCCCGTGTGTAAGGATAGTTAACCACCACGTGTGTAAGGATAGTTAACCACCCTGCGTGTAATGATAGTTAACCATCCAGCGCGTAAGGATAGTTAACCACTCCGCTTGTAAGGTTAGTTAACCATCCCGCGTGTTAATATAGTTAATCATCCCTCATGTAAGGATAGTTAACCATCCCGCATGTAAGGATAGTTAATCATCCCGCTTGTAAGGATAGTTAACCACCCCGCATGTTAAGATAGTTAACCATCCCGCCTGTAAGGATAGTTAACCATCCCGCGTGTAATGATAGTTAACCACCCCACGTGTAAGGATAGTTAACCACCCTGCGTGTAAGGATAGTTAACCATCCCGTGTGTAAGGATAGTTAACCACCACGTGTGTAAGGATAGTTAACCACCCTGCGTGTAATGATAGTTAACCATCCAGCGCGTAAGGATATTTAACCACCACGCATGTAAGGATAGTTAACCATCCTGCGTGTAAGGATAGTTAACCATCCCGCGCGTAAGGATAGTGAACCAACTCGTGTGTAAGGATAGTTAATCATCCCCCGTGTAAGGATAGTGGACCAACTTGCGTGTAAGGATAGTTAACCATCCCTAGTGTAAGGATAGTTAACCAATCCGCGCATAAGGATAGTTTACCAACCCGCCTGTAATGATAGTTAACCACCACGCGTGGAAGGATAGTTAACCATCACGCGTGTAAGGATAGTTAACCACCCCACATGTTAGGATAGTTAACCAGCCCGCCTGTAAGGATAGTTAACCACCCTGCGTGTAAGGATAGTTAATCATCCCGCGAGTAAGGATGGTTAACCACTCCGCTTGTAAGGTTAGTTAACCATCCCGCGTGTAAGGATAGTTAACTATCCCGCGCGTAAGGATAGTTAACCACTCCGCTTGTAAGGTTAGTTAACCACCCTGCGTGTAAGGATAGTTAATCATCCCGCGAGTAAGGATAGTTAATCACTCCGCTTGTAAGGTTAGTTAACCATCCCGCTTGCAAGGAATGTTAACCATCCCGCGCGTAAGGATAGTTAACCACTCCGCTTGTAAGGTTAGTTAACCATCCCGCGTGTAAGGATAGTTAACCATTCCGCGTGTAAGGATAGTTTACCATCCCGCGTGTAAGGACAGTTAATCACTCTGATTGTAAGGATAGTTAACCAACCCGCCTGTAAGGATAGTTAACCAACCGGCCTGTAAGGATAGTTAACCATCCCGCGTGTAAGGATAGTTAACCATCCCGCGTGTAAGGATAGTTAACCATCCCGCGGGTAAGGATAATTAATCATCCCGTGCATAAGGATAGTTAACCATCCCGCGTGTAAGGGTAGTTAACCATCCCGCGTGTAATCATAGTTAACCATCCCGCGTGTAAGGATTGGGAACCATCCCGTGTGTAAGGATAGTTAATCATCCCATGTTTAAGGATAGTTAACCAACCCGCCTGTAAAGATAGTTAACCACCCTGCGTGTAAGTATAGTTAACCATCCCGCGCGTATGGATAGTTAACCATCCCGCGCATAAAGATAGTTAACCATCCCGCGTGTAAGGATAGTTAACCATCCCGCGTGTATGGATAGTTAACCATCCCGTGTGTAAGGATAGTTAATCATCCCGCGTGTAAGGATAGTTTACCATCCCGCGTGTAAGGATAGTTAACCACCCCGCGTGTAAGGATAGTTAACCATCCCACGTTTAAGGATAGTTGACCATCCCGCCTGTATGGATTGTTAACCACCCTGCCTGTAAGGATAGTTAAGCATCCCGCGTGTAATTACAGTTAATCACTCCGCTTGTAATGATAGATAACCATCCCACGTATAAGGACATTTAACCATCCCGCGTATAAGGATAGGTAACCAACCCGCCTGTAAGGATAGTTAACATTCGGCCTGTAAGGATAGTTAACCACCACGCATGTAAGGTTAGTTAACCATCCTGCGTGTAAGGACTGTTAACCATCCCGCGTGTAAGGATAGTTAACCATCCCACGTGTAAGGACAGTTAACCATCCCGCGTGTAAGGATAGTTAACCGCCCCGTGTGTAAGGATAGTTAACCATCCCGCGTGTAAGGATAGTTAACCATTCCGCCTGTAAGGATAGTTAACCACCACGCGTGTAAGGATAGTTAACCATCCTGCATGTAAGGACAGTTAACCATTCCCCCTGTAATGATAGTTTATCATCCCGCCTGTAAGGATAGTTAACCACCCCACATGTAAGTGTAGTTAACCAACCCGCGTGTAAGGATGGTTAACCACCCTGCGTGTAAGGATAGTTAGCCACCCCGTGTGTAAGGATGGTTAACCACCCCGCGTGTAAGGATAGTTAACCACCCCGCCTGTAAGGATAGTTAACCACCCCGCCTGTAAGGATAGTTACCCATCCCGCGTGTAAGGATATTTAACCACCCCGCGTGTAAGGATAGTTAACCATCCCACGTGTAAGGATAGTTAACCATCCCGCCTATTAGGATATTTAACCATCCCGCCTGTAAGGATAGTTAACCATCCCACATGTAAGGTTACTCATTGCCCTGGCTTGTAATTCAACGGTTATCGGGGTTAATACAGTATGAACAGTTCCTCTTTTTAAACAGAATTTTGTTTTTTTTAGTGATGCATCTAGAAAAAAACTAATGGTCAGTTATAACAGCAGATGGTGAAGATGATGTGCAAGAAAAATTCTTGGAGAAAAGTCCCGATCTGCATTAATAATAATAATATTACTGATTATATAATTTATCAATAATCGAAGCACAACCACATCTAGATTTAAATCAATGTCTGAAACATAAGATTCAATAAAGGTTCACTTAAAATCAAAAGTGAAACGAAAATAAAATAACAAAAATTAGTGATTGCTGGCTGTAAGCCTACATGGTGAGTGTGTGTGTGTGTGTGTGTGTGTGTGACTGAGAGAGTCTGTTTGTGTGTGTGTGTGTGTGACTGAGAGAGTCTGTGTGAGTGTGTGTGTGTGTGTGTGTGTGTGTGACTGAGAGAGTCTGTTTGTGTGTGTGTGTGTGTGTGACTGAGAGAGTCTGTGTGAGTGTGTGTGTGTGTGTGTGTGACTGAGAGAGTCTGTTTGTGTGTGTGTGTGTGTGACTGAGAGAGTCTGTGTGAGTGTGTGTGTGTGTGTGTGTGTGTGTGACTGAGAGAGTCTGTTTGTGTGTGTGTGTGTGTGACTGAGAGAGTCTGTGTGAGTGTGTGTGTGTGTGTGTGACTGAGAGAGTCTGTTTGTGTGTGTGTGTGTGTGACTGAGAGAGTCTGTGTGAGTGTGTGTGTGTGTGTGTGTGTGTGACTGAGAGAGTCTGTGTGAGTGTGTGTGTGTGTGTGTGTGTGTGACTGAGAGAGTCTGTGTGAGTGTGTGTGTGTGTGTGTGTGTGTGTGACTGAGAGAGTCTGTTTGTGTGTGTGTGTGTGTGACTGAGAGAGTCTGTGTGAGTGTGTGTGTGTGACTGAGAGAGTCTGTTTGTGTGTGTGTGTGTGTGACTGAGAGAGTCTGTGTGAGTGTGTGTGTGTGTGTGTGTGACTGAGAGAGTCTGTTTGTGTGTGTGTGTGTGTGACTGAGAGAGTCTGTGTGAGTGTGTGTGTGTGTGTGTGTGTGTGACTGAGAGAGTCTGTTTGTGTGTGTGTGTGTGTGACTGAGAGAGTCTGTGTGAGTGTGTGTGTGTGTGTGTGTGACTGAGAGAGTCTGTTTGTGTGTGTGTGTGTGTGACTGAGAGAGTCTGTGTGAGTGTGTGTGTGTGTGTGTGTGTGTGACTGAGAGAGTCTGTTTGTGTGTGTGTGTGTGTGACTGAGAGAGTCTGTGTGAGTGTGTGTGTGTGTGTGACTGAGAGAGTCTGTTTGTGTGTGTGTGTGTGTGACTGAGAGAGTCTGTGTGAGTGTGTGTGTGTGTGTGTGTGTGTGTGACTGAGAGAGTCTGTGTGAGTGTGTATGTGTGTGTGTGTGTGTGTGTGACTGAGAGAGTCTGTGTGAGTGTGTGTGTGTGTGTGTGTGACTGAGAGAGTCTGTTTGTGTGTGTGTGTGTGTGACTGAGAGAGTCTGTGTGAGTGTGTGTGTGTGACTGAGAGAGTCTGTTTGTGTGTGTGTGTGTGTGACTGAGAGAGTCTGTGTGAGTGTGTGTGTGTGTGTGTGTGTGACTGAGAGAGTCTGTTTGTGTGTGTGTGTGTGTGACTGAGAGAGTCTGTGTGAGTGTGTGTGTGTGTGACTGAGAGAGTCTGTTTGTGTGTGTGTGTGTGTGACTGAGAGAGTCTGTGTGAGTGTGTGTGTGTGTGTGTGTGACTGAGAGAGTCTGTTTGTGTGTGTGTGTGTGTGACTGAGAGAGTCTGTGTGAGTGTGTGTGTGTGTGTGTGTGTGTGTGACTGAGAGAGTCTGTTTGTGTGTGTGTGTGTGTGACTGAGAGAGTCTGTGTGAGTGTGTGTGTGTGTGTGTGTGTGTGACTGAGAGAGTCTGTTTGTGTGTGTGTGTGTGTGACTGAGAGAGTCTGTGTGAGTGTGTGTGTGTGTGTGTGTGTGTGACTGAGAGAGTCTGTGTGAGTGTGTGTGTGTGTGTGTGTGTGTGACTGAGAGAGTCTGTGTGAGTGTGTGTGTGTGTGTGTGTGTGTGACTGAGAGAGTCTGTTTGTGTGTGTGTGTGTGTGACTGAGAGAGTCTGTTTGTGTGTGTGTGTGTGTGACTGAGAGAGTCTGTGTGAGTGTGTGTGTGTGTGTGTGTGACTGAGAGAGTCTGTTTGTGTGTGTGTGTGTGTGACTGAGAGAGTCTGTGTGAGTGTGTGTGTGTGTGTGTGTGTGTGACTGAGAGAGTCTGTTTGTGTGTGTGTGTGTGTGACTGAGAGAGTCTGTGTGAGTGTGTGTGTGTGTGTGTGTGACTGAGAGAGTCTGTTTGTGTGTGTGTGTGTGTGACTGAGAGAGTCTGTGTGAGTGTGTGTGTGTGTGACTGAGAGAGTCTGTTTGTGTGTGTGTGTGTGTGACTGAGAGAGTCTGTGTGAGTGTGTGTGTGTGTGTGTGTGTGTGACTGAGAGAGTCTGTGTGAGTGTGTGTGTGTGTGTGTGTGTGTGTGAGACTGAGAGAGTCTGTGTGAGTGTGTGTGTGTGTGTGTGTGACTGAGAGAGTCTGTTTGTGTGTGTGTGTGTGTGACTGAGAGAGTCTGTGTGAGTGTGTGTGTGTGACTGAGAGAGTCTGTTTGTGTGTGTGTGTGTGTGACTGAGAGAGTCTGTGTGAGTGTGTGTGTGTGTGTGTGTGTGACTGAGAGAGTCTGTTTGTGTGTGTGTGTGTGTGACTGAGAGAGTCTGTGTGAGTGTGTGTGTGTGTGTGTGTGTGACTGAGAGAGTCTGTGAGTGTGTGTGTGTGTGTGTGACTGAGAGAGTCTGTTTGTGTTTGTGTGTGTGTGACTGAGAGAGTCTGTGTGAGTGTGTGTGTGTGTGTGTGTGTGACTGAGAGAGTCTGTTTGTGTGTGTGTGTGTGTGTGACTGAGAGAGTCTGTGTGTGTGAGTCTCTGCGACATTGGGTGGGTGAGTCCTTGTGTGAGAAAGAAAGAGTCAGTATGAGTGTGTGTGTGTCTGTGAGTGGATGGGTGAGTCTCTGAGAGTGGGTGAGTGTGTCTGTGTGCGACTGAGTCTGTGTGAGTGGGTGGGCCTGTGAGTATGTGGGTGAGCCTGTGTGAGAGAGTGTATGTGTCTGTGAGTGTGTGGGTAACTCTGTGAGAGTGGATGGGTGGGTCTCTGAGGGTGGATGAGTGTGTCTGTGTGTGAGTGAGTCTGTGTGAGAGGGTGGGTGAGTCTTTGTGAGTGAGTGAGTGTGTGTATCTGTGACAGGGTGGGTAACTCTGTGAGAGTGGGTGGGTGAGTCTGTGGATGGATGAGTCTAAGTGAGTGAGTCTGGGTGAGTTATTTTTATATTCTTTCATGGAGTGTGGGAGTCACTGGCTAGGCCAGCACTTGTTGCCTAACTGCCCTTGAGAAGGTCATAGTCATAGAGTTTAGGGAGGTGATGGCATCGTGGTATTGTTGCTGGACTAGGAATCCAGAGACCCGAGGTAACATTCTGGAGACCTGGGTTCGAATCCTACCACAGCAGATGGTGGAATTTAAATTCAATAAAAACCTGGCATTACAAGTCAAATGATGACCAGGAAACCATAGTCCATTGTTGTAAAAACCCATCGGGTTCACTAATGCCCTTTAGGGAAGGAAGTTTGCTGTCCTTACCTGGTCTAGCCTACACATGACCCCTGACCCACAGCAATGTAGTTGACACATAAATACTCTCTGAAATGGCCTAGCAAGCTACTCAGTTGTAACAAAGTCACAAAAAAGGAATGAAACTGGACAGACCACCCAGCATCGACCGAGGCACCGGAAACGACAACGGCAATCTCAGCCCAGTCGGTGCTGCAAAGTCCCCCTTACTAACATCTGGGGGCCAGTGCCAAAATTGGGAGAGCTGTCTCAGACTAGTCAAACAATAGCCTGACATAGTCACCCTCATGGAATCATACCTTACAGATAATGTCCCAGATTCCACCATCACCTACCTGGGTATGTCCTGTCCCACCGGCAGGTCAGGCCCAGCAGAGGTGGGAACACAGTGGGATACAGTTGGGAGAGAGTTGCCCTGGGAGTCCTCAACATTGACTCCGGATCCCATGAAGTCTCATGGCATTAGGTCAAACCAAGTGGTGAGGGAACCAACAATAGGGAAAAATATACTTGATCTCTTCCTCATAAACCTGCCTGCTGCAGATACATCTGTCCATGACAGTATCAGTAGGAGTGACCTCTGCACAGTCATTGTGGAGATGAAGTCCTGTCTTCACATTGAGGACACCCTCCATCATGTTGTGTGGCACTACCACCGTGAAAGATGGGATAGATTTTGAACAGGTCTAGCAACTCAAGACTGGGCACCAAGAGGTGCTGTGGGCCATCAGCAGCAGCAGAATTGTACTCGAACACAATCTGTAACCTCATGGCCTGGCACATCCCCCACTCTAGCATTACCATCAAGCCAGGGGATCAACATTGGTTCAGTGAAGGAGGGCATGTCAGGAGTAGCACCAGGCATAGCTAAAAATTTGGTGACGCTATAACACAGGACTACTTACATGCCAAAAAGCATAAGCAGCAAGTGATAGACAGAGCTAAGCGATCCCGCAACCAACGGATCAGATCTAAGCTCTGCAGTCCTGCCACATCCAGTGGTGAATGGTGATGGACAATTAAACAACTCACTGGAGGAGGAAGTTCCACAAATATCCCCATCCTCAATGATGGAGGAGCCCAGCACATCAGTGCAAAAGATAAGGCTGAAGCATTTGCTACAATCTTCAGCCAGAAGTGTTGAGTGGATGATCCATCTCAGCCTCCTCCGGAGGTCCCCAGCATCACAGATGCCAGTCTTCAGCCAATTCAATTCACTCCACGTGATATCAAGAAAAGGCTGAAGGCACTGGATACTGCAAAGGCTATGGGCCCTGACAATATTCCAGCAATAGTACTGAAGAATTGTGCTCCAGAACTTACCATAAGACATAGGAGCAGAAATTAGGCCATTCGGCCCATCGAGTCTGCTCCACCATTCAATCATGGCTGATAGGTTTCTCAACCCCATTCTCCCGCCTTCTCCCCGTAACCTTTGATCCCCTTACCAATCAAGAACCTATCTATCTCAGTCTTAAATACACTCAATGACCTGGTCTCCACAGCCTTCTGTGGCAATGAATTCCATAGATTCACCACTCTCTGGCTAAAGAAGTTTCTCCTCATCTCTGTTCTAAAAGGTCTTCCCTTTACTCTGAGGCTGTGCCCTCGGGTCCTAGTCTCTCCTACTAATGGAAACATCTTCCCCACGTCCACTCTATCCAGGCCTTTCAGTATTCTGTAAGTTTCAATCAGATCCCCCCTCATCCTTCTAAACTCCATCGAGTATAGACCCAGAGTCCTCAAACGTTCCTCATATGTTAAGCCTTTCATTCCTGGGATCGTTCTCGTGAACCTCCTCTGGACCCTTTCCAGGGCCAGAACATCCTTCCTGAGATACGGGGCCCAAAATTGCTCACAATATTCTAAATGTGGTCTGACCAGAGCCTTATAAAGCCTCAGCAGCACATCCTGGTTTTATATTCTAGTCCTCTTGAAATAAATGCCAACATTGCATTTGCCTTCCTAACTACCGACTCAACCTGCAAGTTAACGTTAAGAGAATCCTGGACTAGGACCCCCAAGTCCCTTTGCACTCCAGATTTCTGAATTCTCTTCCCATTTAGAAAATAGTCTATGCCTCTATTCTTCCTACCAAAGTGCATGACCTCACACTTGCCCACGTTGTATTCCATCTGCCACTTCTTTGCCCATTCTCCTAACCTGTCTAAATCCTTCTGCAGCCTCACCGCCTCCTCAATACTGCCTGTCCCTCCACCTATCTTTGTATCATCTGCAAACTTAGCCAGGATGCCCTCAGTTCCCTCATCTAGATCATTAATGTATAAAGTGAAAAGTTGTGATCCCAACACTGACCCCTGCGGAACTCCACTAGTTACCAGCCGCTATCCTGAGAAGGGCCCCCTTATCCCCACTCTCTGCCTCCTGCCAGACAGCCAATCTTCTATCCATGCTAGTACCTTGCCTCTAACGCCATGGGCTCTTAACTTACTGAGCAGTCTCCTGTGCGGCACCTCGTCAAAGGCCTTCTGGAAGTCCAGGTAGATAACATCCATTGGCTCTCCTTTGTCTAACCTACTCGTTACCTCCTCAAAGAATTCTAACAGATTTGTCAGGCATGACCTCCCCTTGATGAAACCATGCTGACTTTGCCCGATTTTACCATGCACTTCCAAGTATTCTGAAATCTCGTCCTTAATAATGGACTCTAAAATCTTACCAATGACCGAGGTCAGGCTAATCAGCTTGTAATTTCCCGTCTTTTGCCTCACTCCCTTCTTAAACAGGGGGGTTACATTAGCGATTTTCCAGTTCTCTGGGACCCTCCCTGACTCCAGTGATTCCTCAAAGATCACCACTAATGTCTCCACTATCTCTTCAGCTATCTCCTTCAGAACTCTGGGGTGTAATCCATCTGGTCCAGGTGATTTATCCACCTTCAGACCTTTCAGTTTTCCTAGCACCTTCTCCTTGGTAATGGCCACCATACTCACCTCTGCCCCCCGATTCTCTTGAACTTTGGGGATGTTACTCGTGTCTTCCACCGTGAAGACTGACACAAAGTACCTATTCAGTTCCTCCGCCATTTCTTTGTTCCCCACTACTACTTCTCCAGCATCATTTTCCAGCGGCCCAATGTCCACTTTTGCCTCTCTCTTACCATTTATATATCTAAAAAAACTCTTGCAATCTTCTTTTCTATTACTGGCTAGTTTACCCTCATATTTAATCTTCTCCCTCCTTATTTCTTTTTTAATTGTCCTCTGTTGGTTTTTGTAGGCTTCCCAATCCCCTGGTTTCCCACTGCTCTTCGCCACATTGTATGCTTTCTCTTTAGCTTTTATGCTGTCCCTGACTTCCCTTGTCAGCCATGGTTGCCTCGTCCTCCCTTTAGTATGCTTCTTCTTCCTAGGGATGAATTTTTGCTGTGTCTCCTAAATTACTCCCAGAAACTCCTGCCATTGCTGTTCCACTGTCTTTCCTGCTAGGCTCATCTCCCAGTCAATTCTGGCCAGCGCCTCCCTCATGCCTCTGTAGTTGCCTTTATTCAACTGTAATACCGTTACATCTGATTCCAGCTTTTTCCTCTCAAATTGCAGGGTAAATTCTATCATATTATGGTCACTTCCTCCTAAGGGTTCCTTCACCTTAAGCTCCCTTATCAAATCTGCCTCATTACACATCACTAAATCTAGAATTGCCTGTTCCCTAGTGGGCTCCACCACAAGCTGCTCCAAAAAGCCATCTCATAGACATTCCACAAATTCCTTTTCTTGGGATCCACTACCAACCTGATTTTCCCAGTCTACCTGCATATTGAAATCCCCCATGATCACTGTAACCTTGCCTTTCTTACACACCTTTTCTATCTCCTGGTGTATCTTGTGCCCCACATCCTGACTACTGTTCGGAGGCCTGTACATAACTCCCATTATGGTTTTTTTACCTTTGCGGTTCCTCAACTCTACCCACACAGATTCTACATTATCTGACCCTACATCATTTCTTGCTATTGATTTAATTTCATTTCTTACTAACAAAGCAACCCCACCCCCTCTGCCAACCTGCCTATCTTTTCGATAGGATGTATTTCCTTGGATATTTAGCTCCCAGGCCTGATCCCCTTGCAGCCATGTCTCCATAATGCCCACCACATCATACCTGCCAATTTCAATCTGCGCCACAAGCTCATTTACCTTATTTCGTATACTGCGACCATTCAGATACAACACCTTCACTCCTGTATTTCCTGTCCCCTTTCTTATTGTCGTCCCTTTATCTGATGTGCTTGAAGTTAGATTCCTAGCCCTTTCCAAACACTCTGTCCTATTTTGTGTTCTGGAGACTTTAATAGCCTCTCCTGGGCTCTTATTTCTTTTCAGTTTTTTCCTAATTTTCCATGAAGTTGAATCCACCCCCCACACACTAACCTGCTGCTTTGTTTCCCATTAGTCATACTTCTTGGAGTTTTACCCTTCCCTCCCCCCCCCACCACTTTCTAGTTTAAAGTCCTGTTGACCACCCTATTTATCCTTTTCGCTAGAACATTGGTCCCAGATTGGTTCAGGTGGAGACCGTTCCAACAGTACAGATCCCTCCTGTTCCAATACTGATGCCAGTGCCCCACGGAATGGAACCCCTCTTTCCCACACCACTCCTTCAGCCACGTGTTTACTTCCTTATTCTCACGTCCCTATGCCAATTTGCACGAGGCTCGGGTAGTAATGAGGAGATTATAACCCTTGAGGACCTGTTCTTTAATTTAGTTCCTAGTTCCTGATAATCCCCAAACAGGTCCTCTTTCCTAGTCTTACCTACGTTATTTGTCCCGACGTGGACCACAACAACTGGATCCACCCCCTTCCTCTCCAATATCCTTTCAAGCCGGTCAGAGATGTCCCTCACCCTGGCACCGGCCAGGCAACATACCATGCGGGACTCTCAATCCTGCTTACAAAGGAAGCTATCAATTCCCCTAACTATAGAATCTCCTACAACTACCACTTGACTTTTTACTCCCCCCTCTTGAATGGCCTCCTGTGCCACGGTGCTGTGGTCAGCTGGCTCATCCTCCCTACAGCCCTGTTCCTCATCCACACAGGGAGCAAGTACCTCTTACCTGTTGGACAAGGTCAAGAGCTGAGGATCCTCTGTTCCTGAACACAGGATCCCTCTACCTGCCTCACTTGCAGTCACACCCTGCTGACCCTGACCACTGACCGAACTTGAGGTACTTAATCTACCGGGTGTGACCGCCTCCTGAAACAAAGCGTCCAGGTAATTCTCCCCCTCCCGGATGTGCTGCAGTGTCCGGAGCTCAGACTCCCGCTCATCAATTCTGAGCCGGAGTTCCTCCAGCAACCAACACTTGCTGCAGGTGTAGTCACTGCGGCTCGCAATGGGATCTGCTAGCTCCCACATCATACAGCTACAGCACATCACCTGCCCTGCCATCTCGACTTAGATAATTAATTTATTAATTAGCTTTGCAGTGTTTTTTTTTCAAATTTGGTGCAGATTTCCTACCAACCAATCACAAATTTCCTATGATGTCACTTTTTCAGTTTTGGCTTCAGTTGCTCTGTACCCCTAGGTCACCGCTCCGGTGTTCCTCCCTCCGAGTCTGCTCCCTCGAGACAAGGCCGCGAATCCCCAAGGTAAGCTAGATTTATACTCACCGCTCCGGTGCTCCTCCCTCTGAGTCTGCTCCCTGGATTTACTCACCAATCAGCTGTTTTTTCTTTAAAATCCACTTTCAGAAGAGTGTCCTTCGCAGGTCTGGTGCAGTCCTGAAGGCACTGCCTCTTCCTCTCTCTCTTATTTTTTAGGTTTGAGGAGGAGGGAGTGATGGAAACACTACAGCAATGTAATGTTTGGGGCCATTCCGTTCTTTGACAGTGGGTCCTCCTCGATTCCCTCCTGAGTTGCGGTGGCTGCGATGACTTCTCCCAGAATGCTTCAGTCACTTCTCACCAGCGCCCTTTGTTGCCACTCCCTAGCCAAGCTGTTCCAGTACAGCTACAACACTGGCATCTACCCAGCTATGTGGAAAATTGCCCAGGTATGTCCTGTACACAAAAAGCAGGACAAATCCAACCTGGACAATTACCACCCCATCAGTCTACTCTTCATCATCATTAAAGTGATGGAAAAGGTCATCAACAGTACTATCAAGCGGCACATGCTTAGCAATGACCTGCTCAATGACGTCTGGTTTGGGTTCCACCAGGGCCACTCAGCTCCTGACCTCATTACAGCTTTGATTCAAACATGGACAAAAGAGCTGAACTCCTGAGGTGAGGTGAGAGTGACTGCCCTTGACATCAAGGCAGCATTTGACCGAGTGTGGCATCAAGGAGCCCTAGCAAAACTGGAGTCAATGGGAATCAGGGGGAAAATTCTCTGCTGGTTGGAGTCATACCTAGCACAAAGGAAGATGGCTGTGGTTGTTGGAGGTCAGTCACCTCAGCTCCAGAACATCACTGCAGGAGTTCCTCAGGGTAGTGTCCTCGGCCCAACCATCTTCAGCTGCTTCATCAATGACCTTCCTTCCATCATAAGGTCAGAAGTGGAGATGTTCGCTGATGATTGCACAATGTTCACACCATTCACGACTTCTCAGATACTGAAGCAGTCCATGTCCAAATGCAGCAAGACCTGGACAATATCCAGGCTTGGGCAGACAAGTGACAACTAACATTTGCACCACACAAGTGCCAGGCAATGACCATCTCCAACAAGAGAGAATCTAACCATCGCCCCTTGATGTTCAATGGCGTTACCATCACTGAATCCCCCACTATCAACATCCTGGGGGTTACCATTGACCAGAAATTGAACTGGACTAGCCATATAAATACTGTGGCTACAAGAGCAGGTCAGAGAGTAGGAATCCTGCGGTGAGAAACTCACCTCCTGACTCCCCAAATCCTGTCCACCATCTGCAAGGCACAATTCAGGAGTGTGATGGAATACTCCCCACTTGCCTGGATGAGTGCAGCTCCCACAACACTCAAGAAGCTTGAAACAATTCAGGACAAAGCAGCCCGCTTGATTGGCACCACATCCACAAATATTCACTCCCTCCACCACCGACGCACAGTAGCAGCAGTGTGCACCATCTACAAGGTGCACTGCAGGAACTCACCAAGGTTCCTTAGACAGCACCTTCCAAACCCACAGCTGCTACCATCTAGAAGGACAAGGGCAGCAGGTATAAAAAGAAAAAACTGCAGATGCTGGAAATCCAAAACAAAAATAAAAATACCTGGAAAAACTCAGCAGGTCTGGCAGCATCTGCAGAGAGGAACACAGCTAACGTTTCGAGTCCTCATCACCCTTCAACAGAACTCAGGGGCCAGTGACCCTCTATCCATTCGGCCCATCGTGTCTACTCCACCATTCAATCATGGCTGATAGGTTTCTCAACCCCATTCTCCCACCTTCTCCCCGTAACCTTTGATCCCCTTACCAATCAAGAACCTATCTATCTCGGTCTTAAGTACACTCAATGACCTGGCCTCCACAGCCTTCTGTGGCAATGAATTCCATAGATTCACCACTCTCTGGCTAAAGAAGGTTCTCCTCATCTCTGTTCTAAAAGGTCTTCCCTTTACTCTGAGGCTGTGCCCTCGGGTCCTAGTCTCTCCTACTAATGGAAACAACTTCCCCACGTCCACTCTATCCAGGCCTTTCAGTATTCTGTAAGTTTCAATCAGATCCCACCTCATCCTTCTAAGCTCCATCAACTCTTCAATGGAACTAAGTAAAAATAGAAGAGAGGTGAAGTAGAAGCTGGTTTAAGGGGGGGGGTGGGACAAGTAGAGTTTGATAGAGGGTCACTGGCCCCTGAGTTCTGTTGAAGGGTGATGAGGACTCGATGAGGACTGTGTTCCTCTCTGCAGATGCTGCCAGACCTGCTGAGTTTTTCCAGGTATTTTTGTTTTTGTTCTGTTCTAAACTCTAATCGGTATAGGCCCAACCTGCTCAACTTTTTCATATAAGGCTACCCCCTCCATCCCAGGAATCAGTCAAGAGAACTGTCTTTGAAATGCTTACAACGCAAGTATATCCTTTCTTAAGTAAGGAGACCAAAACCATACACAGTACTCCAGATACGGTCTGGATAAGGCCCTGTACTCTAGCAACACTTGCCCTGCTTTTATACTCAACTCTCCTTGAAATAATCGCCTACGTTCTGTGGTGAACCATCTTGAATTCAACTAAATTCAACTTAGCAAACTAGGCCTTTCCGGAGGCAAATCTGTCGCATTGCTGTGAGTCTGGGGTCACGTTAGGCCAGACTGTGTAAGGACGGTAGATTTCCTTCCCTAGAGAGATATTAGTGAAGCAGAAACATCTTTAACAACAATCTGCTGGTTTCATGGTCACCGTTACTGACATGGGTTTTATGACATTTGGGTCTGGATTTTTCAGGCGTCGGTCGGGGGGGTGGTGAGCTTGGTGGGAGTGGGTGGGGGTAGTTACAGAGCCGATGATTGGCTCTGCTGCACCTTTTAATGTGGGCCAGCCAATTAAGGTCCACCCAACGTAACGCGTGAGCGATAGCGCTGAGCACTACCTGTCCGGTGGGGGGGGGGGGTGGAGGTGGAGGAGGGAGAGTTGGGTCTAGCGCTTGCACAGAGCTGCCTCAGGGAGGTTGAAGCACTCTTGAAAAAAAACCTATGAATGTAATAAAAATGTAATGAAAGGTTCCCCTCTCGTGACTGTGCCACGTGAGATCAGCCGTGTTTTCATTTTTCAAAAAAGCTTTTTAGTTAATTTGTAAACGCTTTAGGAAACCTCATCCAGCAGCCTAACGTTAATTACTTCGTTAACGGCCTGAATGGGTCCATCAATTATTGGCGGGCCCACATAACCGACTCCGGTGTGTGCCTGCCGAACAAAACATTATGTGACAGCGCGACAATGTCAGGACGTATACCCGATGTCATCGTGCATCAGTTTATGGTTCTGTTGAAGGGTCATGGGGACTCGAAACGTCAACTGTGCTCTCCTCCGCCGATGCTGCCAGACCTGCTGAGTTTTCCCAGGTATTTCTGTTTCTGTTTTTGTTGTGGATTTCCAGCATCTGCAGTTCTTTATTTTTATCAATAAATACCACGTCAGAGCTGGGGATCAGGAGCAGTTAGGGCCTGGGTCCAGTCAGAACTTACACAGAGCAATTGTCGAACTGCCATATTCATCCTTTCCACCAATACTGAATTTTCTAAGCTAGCTTATGTTCAATTTTCAACACAAATGCTTACAGAGCAGCCTGGAAATAATCTCAACCTTTGATTTAATCTAGAAGTTGGTGTGTGGGAGAACGAGTAGCTTTGCAAATGTTTGGGTGACATATGCAGGTGGGCTGAGAATGAAAGACTGACACCCGTTCACAACTCTTTACTTCTGGGGCAATCTGCAATGTGGAAGAAACAGGAGCTAATTTTTGCATAGCAAGATCCCACAAAAAAAAGCACTGATGTCTTGTGATGTTTGTTTAGAGATAAACAGAGACCTCTTCAAAATAGTGGCCACAGGACCTTTTTTATGCCCACCTGCGAGAATATGTAGGGCCTCCAGTTAACATCTCATCTGAAAGGTGGAACTGCTTTGGACACCCTGCTGGACTGTCAGCCTAGATTCTGTGCCTAGATTCAAGACTTTGGACCAGGACTTGAACCCATATATGAACATAAACAGGATCCTCTGACTCAGGCAAGTGGGGTGGAAATAGCTCCTGTCCCTCAAGATCTGGGAGAGAGACAAATTCCTAATTTGGTGATTCATGAATTTCTCAATCTGTAAGTTTTTTTTTGCAAAAATATACTTCGTTCTTAAATATCTCAAAGAACATTGCAAAATATTTCAAAATGGCCATCACAGAAAGGATACGATATTCAAAATTTCTATATAGATCATGCTGCACTCTGAAAGTGGACATTGACAATTTATATATTTTTCTAAGAGGGCTTTATTTCTTCCAGATTGAGCTATAACTTGTTACCATCAGCATTGCTGATAAAATGCCTTAAACAAAGAGAGGGAACTGATAGAAAACCACATCCAATGTTACAACTTTGTTCAAAAAAGAACATCTGATTAGTGACGACTTACTGGTTTAATTGATTGTTTAATTCATATCTCTACCAAGTAATTCACATCACAAACAGCCTGAAGGAAAATAAGTTAAATCAGTTTTGACCTTGTGACTGGTCTCACGTCTGTCTCTCACCCCAGAAACAAATCAACTCCCTCAGACACTCCCCACATCCATTCTTTAAATGAAAAACATGGATCTCTTTTAAGTAATCAATCCATCTTTTCTGGAAACAAAACTAGAAGTCTAGATAATGTGTTAGTAGGTTACCAGGAGGAAGCAGCTTGCAATGAATTGACCGGCAGTTTTTGCACTGAGGATAGGTGGCAGTATTGTATCAGGAACAGAAACAATGAAAGGATTTGGTGTAAGGCTAGCTCTGCATCTGTACGATGTTCTTTCACATGTTCTGTACTTCAGATTTATTTACCTTTTCTACATTTTTCCAGTAAATTTGTCTATAATTGCTCATTTTCCCTGTAACATCTTATGTATTTTCACCAGCGTTTTAAAAATAAATGTTTGCATTTCTAAAACTCCTTTACAAACATTAGAATGTAGCAATGTGCTTTCCAGCCGTGAAGCGCTATTTTGTCAATTAAACCATTAGGAAAACATGACAGCAAGCTCCCACTAACAGCAATGTAAAACAACCGGATAACTCTGTTATAGTTATGTTGGCTGCGGATGGATATTGCCCAGGACATCAGGGAGAACTTCCTGATCTTCAAAACTGTGCCAAGGGATTTTTTTCTATCCACCTGAGAGGAGAGTTGGGGGCTTTGGTTTAACTTTTAATCCAAACACAGCGCTCCCTCAGTGCCGCTCTGGAAATAGAAACGTGGACTCTGTTCCTGAGTCAGCTTGACCTCATGAACTGTGATAAATCCCAGTTCTTGCAGCAGCACCTGGATCTCAACAATGAATCATTTAGGAAGGCTCAGGCCCATGTTGTGTTAGCTTAAACTGCGAGTGGATGAGGACACTTGTTTGCCTCACTTTTATGTCCTTTGCAGTTGAACAACATGTTACCACTAGACGTGACTATTCTAAAGTTCCCCTCCCATCTTCTACTTTTATACAAACCTGAGCTCATCCAAGACTCTACTGTCTGCATCTCGAACTGCCCAACTCCTGTTCAGCCAATGCCCCTTGTGCTCTCTGACCTACACTCGTTCCTGTCACAGCAATGGGTCAATTTTAAAATTCTCAGCCTTGTTTCCAAGTTCTTCCATAGCCCTAGCCCTCCTTATCTCTATAACCTCCTCCAGCACTCCTTATCTTTATAACATCCTCCAGCCCTCCTTATCTCTATAACCTCCTCCAGCCCTCCTTTTCTCTATAACCCCCTCCAGCCCTCCTTATCTCTATAACCTCCTCCAGCCCTCCTTTTCTCTATAACCCCCTCCAGCCCTCCTTATCTCTATAACCTCCTCCAGCCCTCCTTATCTCTATAACCTCCTCCAGCCCTCCTTATCCTTGTAACCTCCTCCAGCCCTCCTTATCTGCATAGACACCTCCAGCCCCTCCTTATCTCTATAACCTCCTCCAGCCCTCCTTATCTCTATAACCTCCTCCAGCCCTCCTTACCTCTATAACCTCCTCCAGCCCTCCTTATCTCCATAGCCTCCTCCAGCCCTCCTTACCTCCATAACAACCTCCAGCCCTCGTTATCTCTGTAACCTCCTCCAGCCCTCCTTACATCCATAGCCTCCTCCAGCCCTCCTTACCTCTATAATCTCCTCCAGCCCTACAACCCTCCCAAGATAACTGCACTCCTTCAATTCCAGTCTCTTGACCATCCTCGATTTTAATTTCTCCACATTGGTGGCTGTGCCTTCAGCTCTCTGGGCCCTAATCTGTGAGATTCTCTCCCCAGATCTCCCCATCTCTCTTTACTTCCATGCTCCCTGAAACCTGGCTCTTTGATCAATCTATTTGTCACCCATCCTATTAGTTCCTCGTGTGACTTGTTGTCAAATGTTGCCTGGTAACACTCCTGTGAGGTGCCTCGGGATGTTTTCCAATGTTAAAGATGCTGCGTACATGTAAGTTGCTGTGTTTGGCATTTCCTGCTTAGGGGCACAGATGGAGGATAGCTGTTTGGGGAGGACACCAGAGTATGTTTGGTGCCTGTGAAACCAGATCCCAGCAAAGCCAAAAATGAGAAGACAGCAGCAAATAATTAAGGGAATAGAAGCAAAAAAGGATTTCCAGGCAGAACTTTCCACCTGGTGTAAGAGCTCTGGCACGAACACTAAAGGCAAGACATTAAAGAAGAAAATGTGATTGGTTCCAGGGATGTTTAAGCATGTTCCAACTGAGAAAGGGATTGAAGGATTTGAAGGGTTCCAATGGACTTGGCAGAGAGAGGCTGTTCCCACTGGCAGGAGGTTTGGTAACCAGAGGACACAGAGTTAAGATAAAAGGTACAAGACCCAGAGGGGAGATGAAAAGATTTTTTTTTTCACACAGTATTATCACCTGAAATGTACTGCCTGAAAGAGTAGTGGAAGCAATCTCAATGAAAACTTTAAAATAGTAAAGAATTGCATTAATATTGCACTTTTCCTGACCACCGGGTGTCTCAAAACGCTTTACAGCCAATAAAGGACTTTTTGAAATGTAGTCACTGTTGTCATGGAGCTAATTCGCACTCAGCAAACTCCTTCTAACAGCGATGTGATGATGACTAGATAATCTGTTTTTGTGATATTGATTGAGGGATAAATATTGGCCAGGGCACTGGATGGACTCCCCTATTCTTCTCTGTAATAATGCCATGGGATGTTTTACACCCACTTGTCCAGGCAAAGGGGGCCTTGATTTAATGTCTCATTTGAAAAATCAGCACCTCTGACAGGGCAGCACTCCCTGAGTACCGCACTGGAGTCTTGGCCTTGATTTTTGCACTCAAGCCCTGGAGTGTGACCTGAAGCCAGAACCTTGCATTTCAGCAGAGAATTGGATAAATACTTGAAAAGGAAATAATTGCAGGCTGAGGGGGGAACGAGCAGGGGGAATTGGACTAATTGGATAGAGCTGTTACAGACATGATGGGCCGAATGGCCTCCTTTTGTGTAAGATTCTATGATATGGAATAAGAAGAGTTGAAAGTGTCGTTCTCTAAGAAGGAGACAGACTGCCTGTGACCAATTCTCCCTCCCCAGATGTTGCTTATGCTCCTTACATTCTATATAACGTGATGGTGTTCGCCAACACATTTCTACCGTGACTTCCTGCATCAAGTCTGATGCAGAGCGACAGCCTGTGCTGTTTCTCTGTGACGCCTGAATGTTTGCACGAGGTCAACTTTCCTACATTTGTCCCTCTCCTCGGTCCCTGTTCGCAGAGGCACTGATTGCACGTCGGGCATAAGCACTGGACTCGTTGTGGTGCTATTGCTTTTCAAAGACTTTTCACTCGAACTGCAGGTTTCCTTATGCTCCTGAGTTATTTTTTGCTGCAATCCTATTTGGACTAAGCCATTTCGAAGGATGAATCGATGCTAATTTCCCAGGGTAAGGGTCACCCTGCGGTGAGTAATTACACTTTGAATAAGTAAATTGACTTGGTCGAGATTGGGTGAAATATTAAAGATTAGAGATTTATACAACTAAACCGCCTGGCATGATTTTAACGACTCATTTATCTCAGGACCCAATTGTGTTTGTATTTCTCACGTGTATTGTCAACGCTTGTTACATCCTTGTTTTACTAAATCAGCAACTGTAACAGGACCCACAGGTGAGGCTTGCAGATATTCATTCGATTCTTCAAATGGTCTCCATTGTGGAGAAGAACATGAGTTCCACTTTACTCAATGTGAATTACAGAGGAACAGGAATTGGCCCCTTGCTGCTGTTGTACTGAATCACGGGGCAGAATTTTCCAATCGGCGAGCGGGAGCGCCCGACGCTCTGGAACGTTAAATGGCGCGTGACGAGGTCGGGGCGTGAGTCCAGACGGTCATCGCGAAGCCGCGCGATGTTTCGTTCGGCGGGTGCGCGCCGCGGAGTTGGCTGCCGGTAATTGCCGGGCTGACTAAGGCCAACTCAACCAGGTAACCAACCCGAATTTTACGGTAGGCGGGCAGGCGACAGGGCCTCATCCGCCAGCGCGATGAGGTTTCCTGAAGCGAAGACTAATTGAGTAAAAACTTTCGTTGGAAAATAAAAACAAGTCCGTCCCGTCTTCATGTGACACAGTCACACGAGGGGACACGTTTCGTTCAATTTTTAATGTACTCGTTTGTTTTTCTAAGAAGTGCTTCTGGGGGATTGAAACGCTCTTTCGCACGCATGGGCAAACTGCGCACTGGACCCGACTACCCCCCCCACCCCACCCCCGCCCCCCCCCCATCCCAGCACCCCCCCCACCCCACCCTCGCCCATTCAGGCAGCGCTAAGCGCTGAGCGCTATGCCTCACCTCTTACTCTGGGCAGGCCTTAATTGGTCCATCCCATGTGAAATTGCCTTGCGGAGCCAATCGCGGGCGCTGGTTAGCTCCACGACCACCCCCGCCCACTCCCGCCAAGCCTGCCTGACGAATGGGAAACCCTGACCACGGTCTTTGCTCCATATCCCTTGATAAGCATTTATCACTTCTGATCCAACAGAGGCCTTTAGAATTGTGAGAGGTTTTGGCAGAGTCAACAAAGAGAATGTTTCCATTTACGAAGGCACCAATTAGAAGCCTCAATATAAGATAAGCACCAAGAAATCCAGTGGAGAATTCAGGGTAAATATCTTTACCCGGAGAGCGAAGAGGATGTGGAACTCGCGACCGTCAGAATTAGGTGGAGTGGATAGTGTAGATCCATTCAAGAGGAAGCTGGATGAGTACATGGGGGAGAAGGGAACAGAGGGTTAGGCTGATAGAGTTTCATGAGGAAGGCCCAAGTGGAGCATACGTGCCAGCATGGATTGGTTGGGGCGAATGGCCTGTTTCTGTAATATAAAAGCAAAACTCTGCGGATGCTGGAAATCTGAAATCAAAGCAGAAAATGCTAGAAATATGCAGCAGGTCCAGCAGCTTCTGTGGAGCGAGAAACAGAGTTAACGTTTCCAGTTCACATCACTCCTCTTCAGAACAAGAGTCTTCAGAAGAAGAGTCATACGGACTCGAAACGTTAACTCTGATTCTCTCTCCACAGAGGCTGCCAGACCTGCTGAGTTTTTCCAGCATTTTCTGTTTTTATTTCACATTTCCAGCATCCACAGCATTTTTTCTCCTGTAAAGGTCTGTCAGTGTCAGTTTTGGTGGTTGGAAGTTTGAAGGTGGCAGAAGTAGAGACAGATTTTGGAGTAGTCAGGCCTGAAGCGCCCTCAAACGATGGCACGGGAGTGTAGATTGAATGAAAATGCTCTGCCAGGCACAGCCAGTTCGGTCGAAGGTTCATGAGGACTCGAAACGTCAACTCTTTTCTTCTCCGCCGATGCTGCCGGACCTGCTGAGTTTTTCCAGGTAATTCTGGTTTTTGTTTTGGGACAGCCAGCACTTACTTGACTTAAATAGAAGCTGGTAGTCCAACAGCCTGGGCGGCGTGGAGAGAAGTGCGCCAGAGTGACAATTCTCAAGCCCTCGTCCATCAATCGCCGGCCACAGTCTCGTCCCCACAAGTTTTTAACCGGAACTGTTTCAAGCTCCAATTCAAGTCGAGACTCGGGCCAGAATGTTACATCCTGCGGCGGGAGTCCTGATGTCATCACCCGATGTTTCGCTCGGCGGGTGTGTGTGTGTGTGTGTGTGTGTGTGTGTGTGTGTGCGTGTGGCGGTCGGAGGTGTGCCCGCCGATAATGAAGCGGGCAATTAAGCCCATTAACGATGCAGCTAACATCGATTTCACGCGGCCCGTCCACATTGACGATTGGCGGACAGGCTGTGCTCCCAGGCGGCCTCCACGTTTCCGCTCGAACCTCGGCCCAGGGGCTGGATGAAATCTCCGTGGGGGGTGGAAATAAAATATAAAGAGATACCTGGGGACCTGGTTTGTTTTTTATGAGGTTTGCTTTCGGGCGCCTGATTGTGCTGCACAGACATATTTTGCAGCATTTTTGCTGTTGTTTTCTTTATCCAGTGGAGGTCTGCAGCTCCCCGGGGAAGCCGTCTGACTTCAGGGAGCTCTGTCTCGAAGCGCTCGCCCGCACCCTGGGTTAGATCGGCGCCCGCCCCGGCAGCGCCGAGCCTGTGCGCGCTGGGCTGGCCGTTAATTGGGCAGTCAGCGTGAAATCGCGGGCAGGGGGCCGATGGTAGCGGAGGCATCGTTTCCAGTCCACTACCCCAGCCCGCCAATCGTCCGCGCCTGACGAACGGAAAAAATTCAGGGCAGAGAACAGAACCCGTTTAGCTCGATCAGCTTTCAATGAGATATTTGAAGTTGAGCAGGAATCCCAAACTGCTGAAATACTTCTAATTGCAACGCTGCAGTTTGCACACTTTAGTTTTAGTGTCATTTTATAACATTATTTACATTGCCTTGTTCAACTGTCATCACTGACCGACTTTAGGTACACCTCCATTTTAACATTTTTTATCCGTGTTCAAATCCCTCCATAGCCTCATCATCCCTCCTTAATTCTCTAATCGCCTCCCGCCCTCCGAGATCTCTGCGTTTCCTCGAACTCTGGTGTCAGTTGCATCCCCGATTTTAATCACACCACCAGTGGGCCCCAAGCTCTGGACTTCCCTCCCGAAACCGTTCTGCCTCTCCCCTCCTTTACGATGCTCCTTCAAAGCTGCCTGTTTACCCAAACCTTTGGCTACCGGCCCTAATATCTCTTTACATGGCTTGGTAGCAATGCTGCTATGAAATGCTTTGGGGTGTTTGATTAGACAAAAGTTGCTATATAAAAGCAAGTTGCTGTAATGTTATATTTACCATTAAATGACATCCTCAGACACCTAGCATGTTGTGATGGTTCATGCATCAAAATACAAAAACTTCCAGCCGTGCGATCTCCAGAGTTGGAATGAGGTTAACATCCAGGATAATTAGAAAGACAGAAGGAAAGGGAGGAACAAACTGACATTTTTTAGCACCATTCACAACCTCAGGCCGTCCCAAAGCGCTTCACAATGAATGAGATACTTTGGAAGTGCAGTCACTGCGGTAGTGCAACAGCCAATTTGCGCACTGCAAGCTCCCAAAAAACAGCAGCGACAGAATGACCAGCTAATCCCTTTCAGTGATGGTGTTTGAGAGGAAAGTATTGACTAGGACACTGGGGACAAATCCCTGCTCTCCTGCAGAGAGCATCATCTACCCGAGAGGGCAGACAGGGCCTCAGTTTAACGTTTTATCTAGAAAAAGCCACTTTCAGCAGTGCAGCACTCCATTAGTATGACTACTGAAATAGAGTTCAAATTATAACTCAACTCTCTCAAATAAGCTGCTGGTTATGGTGAAGCTTCCCCATGGTTATCATAACAGAGCTGAGGAGCCAAACTCTGAACCGCAGCCGAGATGATTGTGTGTAATTTTGGGGCCTTCACGCTCCAACCACTCTGACTTCCTCCGGCCTCATTACAAATAACCATTCCTTGTATCTGTTACGTCTCCGGATGATGACATAGAGAATTTTCCGGAACACCGTGGGCAGAATTTTGCTCTGGTTGGGCAGGCTCGGTGGGGGCGGTCAGGAAGCCGCGATGAGGTCCGGACCGCAGTCTCACGCTGGTGCAGCAGTGTGAAACGTGATCAGCAGCGCTCATGCTGCCCCCCCGGGCAGGTGGTGGGAGGGGAGTGAGCCGGGCGAGTGGGGAACTTCACACGGGTACACGAGGGTGCGCCTGAAAATCTCCCTCAGGCACAACTCAAGGTTTCAAGACTGTTATAGAACGTGTCCCCCTGTCACGCGAGCAGGGCGGGGACAGGTCATAAATGAAATTTTGAAACGTTTATTTTCTTTTTTACTTGATGTTGGAAACCTCATCCCGTCCATGGACGAGGTTTCCAAACAGATGCGAAGGTCACTGGGCCTTGTCGTCTGCCCCGCTAATCGTCAGGTTGGATGCGCAGTGAAGAATTTCGGTTAATTGATACTTTAGTGGCCTGAACAGGCCTTTTAATTGTCGGTGGGCGGTGCTGCCGATTATCGTCTGCACCCACCGACTGTGCACTGATGTGGGGACGCTCGCTGATGGGCACTAGCTCACCCACTGAGGGGAAAATCCTCTTCTATGTGCAGGAGAAATGACACTAAAATATCTGTCAAATGATGCGATTTAAAAATGATCCAGCACAGACACAGACAGGGCTCTGCACCGTTCTCTTATCTACATGAACCACCCAGTCTAATCCCACTCTCCCCCTCACTCTCTGCACCCTCTAATATCCCACCCAGTCTAATCCCACTCTCCCCCTCACTCCCCGCACCCTCTAATATCCCACCCAGTCTAATCCCACTCTCCTCCTCACTCCCCGCACCCTTTAATATCCCACCCAGTCTAATGCCAGTCTCCCCCTCACTCCCCACACCCTCTAATATCCCACCCAGTCTAATGCCAGTCTCCCCCTCACTCCCCACACCCTCTAATATCCCACCCAGTCTAATGCCACTCTCCCCCTCACTCCCCGCACCCTCTAATATCCCACCCAGTCTAATCCCACTCTCCCCCTCACTCCCCACACACTCTAATATCCCACCCAGTCTAATCCCACTCTCCCCCTCACTCCTCACACACTCTAATATCCCACCCAGTCTAATCCCAGTCTCCCCCTCATACCCCACACCCTTTAATATCCCACCCAGTCTAATCCCACTCTCCCCCTCACTCCCCACACCCTCTAATATCCCACCCAGACTAATCCCACTCTCCCCCTCACTCCCCACACCCTTTAATATCCCACCCAGTCTAATCCCACTCTCCCTCTCACTCCCCGCACCCTTTAATATCCCACCCAGTCTAATCCCACTCTCCCTCTCACTCCCCACACCATTTAATATCCCACCCAGTCTAATCCCACTCTCCCCCTCACTCCCCACACCCTTTAATATCCCACCCAGTCTAATCCCACTCTCCCCCTCACTCCCCGCACCCTTTAATATCCCACCCAGTCTAATCCCACTCTCCCTCTCACTCCCCACACCATTTAATATCCCACCCAGTCTAATCCCACTCTCCCCCTCACTCCCCACACCCTTTAATATCCCACCCAGTCTAATCCCACTCTCCCCCTCACTCCCCACACCCTTTAATATCCCACCCAGTCTAATCCCACTCTCCCCCTCACTCCCCGCACCCTTTAATATCCCACCCAGTCTAATCCCACTCTCCCCCTCACTCCCCGCTCCCTTTAATATCCCACCCAGTCTAATCCCACTCTCCCTCTTACTCCCTGCACCCTTTAATATCCCACCCAGTCTAATCCCACTCTCCCTCTTACTCCCCACACCCTTTAATATCGCACCCAGTCTAATCCCACTCTCTATTTCTCATTTAAAAGCATTTCTGGACTCTGCTGCATCAGTGATTTGTCAGCTGAGCGTTTCACATCCTGACCACCCTCTGTGTAAAGTATGATTGTCTCCTCAATGATACACTGCAGGATGTTGTCGGTGCTGCAGGTGTATTATGGAAATGTGAATGTTGGACAGACAGATTGGTGAAAGAAGGATGATGAGTGTGTGTACACACGCTAGAAAAGAGATACCAGCTGACTGGAGGTGCACAGAGAGGTTGATTTTGGTAAGGAATATTTTTGCTTTTCCAACCTCTTATACCAATAGAATCTAAAATAAATTTATGCAGCTTACTGACTCAGCTCCCGGGGTTTAACAACACTCACTTTCCAGTACCATCTTCATGCAACCTATAACAATATCAATATTGCTCTGATAAAAACAAAGAAAACTGCGGATGCTGGAAATCCAAAACAAAAACAGAATTACCTGGAAAAACTTAGCAGGTCTGGCAGCATCGGCGGAGAAGAAAAGAGTTGACGTTTCGAGTCAATTATTTATCTCATAGGAGAAGATCCTTTGGAAATAAACGATCATAATACAATTGAATTAACTTAACTTAAAACCAATTACAGCGGTATGAGGGGAGGGCTGGCTAAGATCGATTGGGTAAACGGACTAAAAAGGTATGGCAGTAAATACACGGTGAGAAAACGTTTAAAGAAATGGTTCAAAAGGATAGAATTGGATTAAAAGAGGATGCCCATAATGTGGCAAAGAATAGTAGTAAACCTGAGGATTGGAAGAATTTTAAAAACCATCAAATGGTGACTAAAAATTTGATAAAAAGGGAAAAAGTAGGATATGAGAGTAAACTAACTAGGAATATAAAAACAGATTGTAAGAGCTTTGACAATTATATAAAAAGGAGGAGAGTAGCTAAAGTAAATGTTGTTCCCTTAGAGTCAGGGATAAGCTAAATTAACATGGGGAATGAGGAAATGGCAAAGACTTTGAACAAACATTTTGTGTCTGTCTTCACAGTAGAACAAACAAATTACAAACAAGAAATAGAGGAAAACCTAGAGGTTAAGAAGAGCAAGGAAGTGAGAGCAATTAGTATCAGCAGAGAAAAACTATTATAAGGGATTAGAAGCTGACACATCCCCAGGACCTGATGGTTTACATCCCATAGTTCGAATAAGGTAGCTGCAGCAATAGTGAATACAACAGTCATGATTTTCCAAAATTCCCTGGGTTCTAGTCTCACTGGACTGGAAATTAGCAGACGTAACACTGCTGTTCAAGAAAAGGGGTGGGGGGAGAAAATGGGAAATTGCTGGCCAGTTAACTCAGGGAAATGCTGAAATCCATTAGAAAGAAGGTTGTTATGATCCTTGGCCTGACCTGGGGTTCTGGACAGGAGATCCAGTTAGGGAACAATAATGTTTCATTTAAAGTAGACAGTTTGAGATTCAAAGCCTATCCCACTGGCGGGACAGACCCAGCAGAGGTGGGGGCACAGTGGTATACAGTCGGGAGGGAGTTGCCCTGGGAGTCCTCATGGGAAATCTCATGGCATCAGCTCATACGTGGGCAAGAACCTCCTGCTGATAACCACATACCGCCCTCCCTCAGCTGATGAATCAGTGCTCCTCCATGTTGAACATCACTTGGAGGAAGCACTGAGGGTGGCAAGGGAACAGAATGTACTCTGGATGGGGGACTTCAATCTCCATCACCAAGGGTAGCTTGGTAGCACCACTACTGACCGAGCTGGCTGAGTCCTAAAGGACATAGCTGCTAGACTGGGTCTAGTGGTGAGGGAACCAACAAGAGGGAAAAACATACTTGACCTCATCCTCACCAACCCGTAGATGCATCCATCCATAACAGTATCAGTAGGAGTGACCACCGCACAGTCCTTGTGGAAACAAAGTCCCTCCTTCACATTGAGGATACCCTCCATCATGTTGTGTGGCACACCCACTGTGCTAAATGGGATAGAATTCGAACAGTTCCAGCAACTGAAGACTGGGCATCATGTGTGGCCAGTTCCCAGCTGGTTTATGAGCGGGAGACTCGCGGTTCCTCAGAAGCTGGAGATCCTGACCTCCAAACTACAGACTAAGGTGAGTGTAGGTTCCATCACAAAGTCTGATCAATGCCTTTAGAAAATTATAGCATGTCCGGACAAAGTCAGCACACTTTCACAAAAGGGAAGTCATGTTCGACCTACTTCCTGCTGTTCTTTTTCAGTGTGTAACTAAAAGGGGGTAGATGGAGGGGGGCCAGTCGATGGAGTATACTTAGATTTCCAAATGGCTTTCAGTAAGGTGCTGAGCAAAAGGTGACTATATAAGACAAGGGTTCAAGACAGAGGATTGGTTAACAGGTAGGATGCAGTGTAGGGATATACGGGCATTTTCAAGTTGGTAGACCGGTAGGGTTCTGCAAAGATGCGTGATGGGGCAGAGACAAAGAGTAATGTATTGAAGCAGGCTGCAATACAAAGTGGGAATGTATGCTGTGAGGAGGACACAAAGAGGCAGAAGATCAGCCATGATGGTATTAAATGGCAGAGCAAACTCCAGGGGTGGTCTGGTCTACTCCTGCTCCTAATGCTTATGTTCCTATGAGTATGACAAATGAAAATCTGGATGTATTCAGCAGGATTGTGGGGACAGTGGGTGTGGTTGGCAGGAGGGGGGTGGGGGTGCGGGTGGGGTGGGATTGTCTAAAACTAGAACTCAGAAACATAACCAAATCGACTATGCTTCACCTGTGGGTCCTGTTACAGTTGCTGATTTAGTAAAACAAGAATGTAACAAGCATTGACAATGTATGTGAGAAATACAAACACAATCGGGTTTTGAGATAAATAGGTTGTTAAAATCATGCCAGGCAGTTTAGTTATATAAATCTCTAATCTTTAATATTTTACCCAATCTTGACCAAGTCAATTTATTTATTCAAAGTGTAATTACTCACAGCATCGATTCATCCTTCGAAATGGCTCAGTACAAATAGGATTGCAGCAAAAAATAACTCAGGAGCATAAGGAACCCTGCAGTCTGAGTGAAAAGTCTTTGAAAAGCAATAGCACCACAACGAGTCCAGTGCTTATGCCCGACGTGCAATTAGTTCCTCTGTAAACAGGGACCGAGGTGAAACTGGAGAGGGACTGATGTAGGAAAGTTGACCTTGTGCAACCATTCAGGTGTCACAGAGAAACACCACAGGCTGTCGCTCTGCATCAGAGGGTCCATCAGTGCCATCAATATACAGACTTAATGTGGAAACAGTCACACTTGAAGTGTTTTACTATCTGGTTATACAGTATGAAAAGAACATGAGTAACATTAGGGAGAGGAAAAATGACCCCACAGAGGCAGACTCCTCTTCACAGAATCACACAGTGCAGAAGAGGCCCTTCGGCCCATTGAGTCTGCACTGACATGTGAGAAACACCTGACCTACCTACCTAATCCCATTTACCAGCACTTGGCCCATAGCCTTGAATGTTATGACGTGCCAAGTGCTCATCCAGGTACTTTTTAAAGGATGTGAGGCAACCCGCCTCCACCACCCTCCCAGGCAGCGCATTCCAGACCATCACCACCCTCTGGGTAAGAAAGCTTTTCCTCACATCCCCCCCTAAACCTCCTGCCCCTCACCTTGAACTTATGTCCGCTTGTGACTGACCCTTCAACTAAGAGGTACAGCTGCTCCCTATCCACCCTGTCCATGCCCCTCATAACCTTGTATACCTCGATCAGGTCACCCCTCAGTCTTCTCTGCTCCAACAAAAACAACCCAAGTCTATCCAACCTCTCTTCATAACTTAAATGTTTCATCCCAGGCAGCATCCTGGTGAATCTCCTCTGCACCTCCTCCAGTGCAATCACATCCTTCCTATAATGTGGCGACCAGAACTGCACACAGTATTCCAGCTGTGGCCTCACCAAGGTTCTATATAACTCCAACATGACCTCCCTACTTTTGTCATCTATGCCTCGATTGATAAAAGCAAGTGTCCCATCTTGAAAGATCAAAAGCAACAACATCAACAACCTTTTGTTGTAGAGACATTTGTCCGTTGGGCAAAATGTTTTGCCTTTTATTGGAAGTCCCACTCCAGCACTTAGCAGGCCAGCGGTGGCCTACTCTGGGGTCCTTGATCCCAGGGTGGAAGTCCCTCTTGTCGAGCGCTGCTGATGAATCAGAGGTGGGAGAACACGGAGGGAAGCAGAGCACACGGGGAGGGACAGGGAGCGGGAGAGAAGAGGAGAGAAGGGGAGACCACGGGGAGGAACATGTATGTTGTATATTCACTCGGTTCTGAGTCTTGTAGGTTAAACATTAACTGTTTATTGATAACACATAACTATGTACATAGACACATGATATAGCCCAAGCTATGAGCTAACTCCATGCTTGCTTCTGGGCAGGTCTCTGTCCAGTCCACAACTGATGCTAGTATCAGGTCTTGTGTCTCTTTACATGACACCGTGGGTGGTCCTGTTTCCTAGTCCCACGTTAACCCTTGCTGTGCCAGATGCCCTTACACTACACCTACCCCCAAGTCTTTACCTAATGTATTTACATTAAGATCGTGCTATTCCTTCTACACCCCACCCACCCACCCACAACCCCCTGCTCAAGTCTCTATAAATTCAGATGGCCTGGAGGTTTGACAATTCTTCCAGATCTCACTCTGGTCACATTCAGAAGAACGATAGGCTCTGTTGATTTGAGCAACATTTGTTGATTTGGAGTTTGAGTTGTGTCTGTGTTTCTGGCATTTGGATGTCTTCTTCTGATCACTTTTTCTGCTCCTTGGTGTTGAACTTTTTTCAACCCCCCCGTCAGCTCTGCTTGGGGACACTGGCTTGTCCTGATCTTTCTGGAACGTTCACTCCATTCATTCGTGGTACAAACCCAGTTATTCTTTTTCTGTCTGGTCCTCTGTGACCTTTGTGGGAGTTGAAGGTATTTCTCCTTGTGGTTTGGATGTTTCACAGCAGTGGGATCACTTTAGCGTTTGGCTTTTATCATGACACTGTTCTTCTGTGTGTCTCCGTGCCTCAGCGAGCTGTGCTCTGGTGAGTTGATAGTCGCTTGTTCCTTGCTCCAGCAACATCTTGCAGCTTTGAGTGTTGGCTGGAGGTTATACCTGTGGTGTTTACAGGTAGCGCGACACCAACTGCTGGAGCCTGGGGTTGGGGCTCATTCTGCTGTTGCTGATCATTTTCCTGAGTGGAGTCTTCCACTTGATGTACAGTGGTGATTATCTGAAGCTTTGGCTGGCCTGGCCAAAGAGGAGCTTCTGCTGCCTGCGAAGAACTGGCCACACCAGCTCTGTGAAGCGTGAAGTATATCTACTGGTGAGCCTCTCAGGAACCTGCAGTTCCATATAGTTGACGACAGAGTTTGTCTGGACATCTTCTGTCGTTTTAAGAAGGTTAAGGGCAACACAGACATCTCTGCTCAAGAGAGAAAAAGATTGGTTTCCGATGACGTGCATGACTTCAAATATCTGCCCCTCACCATACCATCCAGGCGCGTAGAGTGGTGTGTCTGTCATTCGTAGCCAGAAGTCTCTCAGCCATAGTTCCTTGTCTGAGAGGACTGTAACACTGGCTCCAGTTTGAGGTTGGTGAGATGCCTGTTTTATTGTTACGATATGGCAAATGGCATTTGCCAGGCTGTCCAAATCCACGAGGGAATCTTGGCTACGCTATCACAACGATTTTGCAATTTGTATTTATTAGAAGAAGGCTGGTGGATTGAAGTCAGAAGTAATAAGTCCACCACCACCTTTAGAGATTTTAAAGATTAAATTAAAACATTTATTAACAAAAGAAGAACATACTTAAAATCACACAAGATTACAGTTACACAGTTATAACAGTTCCCAAAATCCCTGCTTAACCAGATTCCCAACTACAAATCCCCTTTAAGGCAACAGGTCAAATAGATTCCAAATTTATGAAGTCAGCCAGCAATTTTACCACAGGCACCCACTGGACAATGAACTTCCAAAGGCTTTTAACACAACGTTGGTTATTGTAACAGCAAATTTCTACAGGGTGGCTAGAGGCTTTTTCCCCAAGTCTGTCTCACACAGTCATCTATCAAGATCTCACATGGCCACACCTCACACAGCTTTCCATCCTTCGTTAAATATGTTTTATCCCTTTTGATCTGTCAATCCCATTGTTTCCACTTGTCTTTAGAAGTTACTTTTCCCTGAATGTAACAATCTTTCATGTTCTCATTATGTCCAGCACTTTTGGGAAAAATCAAAAAAAAACAACCTTGTCTTATTTATCCTGTCAGTTGTAAAAATCTTCCATGTCCCTTTTGAAAATCAAACACTTCTCCACTTATCTAAAAATGCAAATTCAATTCACACCGTATCTGCTGAGACCTCAGCCTAGCTTTACTCATCTCCATTTCAAATGCCTGTTTTACAACCAACTCCTTTGGTAATTTAAACCTTGCAGTCTAATTGTCTCTAGTTTTATTAAATTAGCCACACACACAAAACCATACACACACACACACACACACACATACTAACATGAGCCTGCTTTAAAGTATCCCATAGTAATATCAGGAAAAATGCAATAGTTCCTTGCCATTACTGAGATGTCCGCATACCAAAAAGAGAATCCAAGATCCTTGACCTCACCCAAGATGCGTGGTTGGGTCTCTTCCTAGTGTGGTACCTCAATCCTGAATTGTCTTGTGATCCCCCACTCTTTTGGGTGTCTTAGCTTTGTATAGCTTTCTGAAGTGTCCCAGGCAGTTGATGTTGGAACTGTGGGCAGAGATTGCTGGACATTGCTCTTGCCAATGAGGTAGTTTGGTTCCACAGTTCTGCTATGGTCTTTCACCCTCTTGTGGCTGGGTTGGGTATTGGTTTCCTTGGCCTGGAGTGTCTCTGCCCCTTTGTTGTTACTAGGGGTTGCTCTGCACCGTGGCTTGCTTTCACCACATAAGATGGATCAGTGCTGTTGGTGGATTTCAGATGGCCTGACTATTTAGATGGCCTTTTTTAGAGTCAGATCTTCCATGACTTGAATATGTCTGAAAGGGTATCATCAGCCACTCTGACACCAATTGTGTCCCTTATGACTTCTGAATTAAGGTCACCATTGTCACAGCCGTCAGCCAATCTATTTAATTCATTTATAAAAGAGTCAACTGGTTTTCCAGACTGTTGGACACATTTGTTGAATTACGCTCTCTCTAAAAATGTGTTAAATGCATTAGATTAAAATATGCATCGAAGGATTTGAGAACGTCATCAAATTTATCTGAGGATTTGTTTATTCCCTACCTCGCAATTATATCATCAGCTATTGGACCTACTGAATAAAGTAGTGCATTCACTTTTCAGCTTCTGTCTTTTTATCTAATCCTGAAGCTATCATGGATCTGCCAAAGTCCCCAGTGTTGTGTTTGGTCTTGCCCTTGGATCAGTCCAAACTGGTCTGGTAATGTTGATTTGTTATCCGTGGTTGTTTTAAAGCTCAGGACAGCACAGATTTAAACGCTGGGCAGGTCTTAAAGATGACGCCGCACTAACCATTTCTTCAAAGAGTTTTCCCTGTGCTTGTTGCATTTTACTGATATCCTGCGGTCCCAACCCCTTTGGGGTTTAACTCTTTTGCAGTGATTTTGTTAAATCAATGATTTGGACCATCGCTGAGATAGCGGAGGATTTTCAATCATTTTACCATCAATTCCAGCTTTTGCTGAGGTTGTTAAACCTTCCACTTATTTATTTACAATGAGCTCGATCCGGCATGTGATGTGGTGCTGATTCTGAACTGGTGATTTCAGAAATAGACTGTTCAGGCTTTCCTACAGCATTGAAGCTTTTTAAACTAGTCCTGGCTTCGAACTGAATTTTTCACTGACCCCTGCTAGGTCCTTTGACTCTGCACTCCGTGGGCCTTCACAATGGACTTCTACGAGATCTTGTGGAGGCCTCAGCTGCACAGTGGATGTTTCTCTTCTGCCCTCTGTGTCCAATTCTGCCATGGAACTTCTCTCAGGAAATCTCCCTCTGTGTCCTCACTTCAGGTGCTTTCAGTCAGGTGAGAACGCTGCTCCTTTAATTTTACAGCTTTTGAATTTCTGCTCCTGCTTCTCTGAGGTTGTGGATTTTTCCATTCACTGCCACCATGTTGTATGTTCAGTAGGTCTCATGAAGATGTTTTGATTCATATATGGTTGAACATTAACTGTCTATTGATAGCACATAACCCTGTACATATATACATATATAAGCTATGAGCTAACTCCATGCTTGCTTTTACACAGGTCTCTGTCCGGTCCACAACTGATGCTAGTCCCAGATCCTGTGTCTCTTTATGTCACACGATGAGTGGCACTGTTTCCTAGTCCCAACTTTATCCTTGCTATGCCAGATATCCTTATACTACAGAGTGGACAATCAGTGGGAGGGGTTGAGAGTCTGGGGAGAAGTAGAGAATTGGGGGAGGAGCAGAGAATCGGGGGAGGAGCAGAATGCAGCAAGAGGGTGTAAAGTGGGCGGTCATGGGGTGCAGGCGGTGGACGTACAATAATGATGTCAGTTATGGGAAAAACCGAGAAGAATCCCTGTTCAGCAGTGGAGTTCAATAGAGTGAGGTTCATTGGTTTGGATGAGATTTGCCGGTTTGGGTGAGGTTTGTCGGTTTGCGTGAGGTTTGTCGGTGTGAGTGAGGTTTGTCGGTTTGGGTGAGGTTTGTCGGTGTGAGTGAAGTTTGTCAGTTTGGGTGAGGTTTGTCGGTGTGAGTGAAGTTTGCCGGTTTGGGTGAGGTTTGTCGGTGTGAGTGAAGTTTGTCAGTTTGGGTGAGGTTTGTCGGTGTGAGTGAGGTTTGTCGGTTTGGGTGAGGTTTGTCGGTGTGAGTGAGTTTTGTCGGTTTGGGTGAGGTTTGTCGGTGTGAGTGAGGTTTGTCGGTTTGGGTGAGGTTTGTCGGTGTGAGTGAAGTTTGTCAGTTTGGGTGAGGTTTGTCGGTGTGAGTGAAGTTTGCCGGTTTGGGTGAGGTTTGCCGGTTTGGGTGTGGTTTGTTGGTGTGAGTGAGGTTTGCCGGTTTGGGTGAGGTTTGTCGGTGTGAGTGAGGTTTGTCGGTTTGGGTGAGGTTGCCGGTGTGGGTGAGGTTTGCCGGTATGAGTGAGGTTTGCTGGTTTGGGTGAGGTTTGCCGGTGTGAGTGAGGTTTGCCGGTTTGGGTGAGGTTTGTCGGTGTGAGTGAAGTTTGCTGGTTTGGGTGAGGTTTGTCGGTGTGAGTGAGGTTTGTCGGTGTGAGTGAGGTTTGTCGGTTTGGGTGAGGTTGCCGGTGTGGGTGAGGTTTGCCAGTGTGAGTGAGGTTTGCCGGTTTGGGTGATGTTTGCCGGTGTGAGTGAGGTTTGTCGAATTGGGTGAGGTTTGCCGGTATGGGTGAAGTTTGCCAGTTTGGGTGAAGTTTGCCGGTATGAGTGAGGTTTGCCGGTTTGGGTGAAGTTTGCCAGTATGAGTGAGGTTTGCCGACTTGGGTGAAGTTTGCCGGTATGGGTGAAGTTTGCCAGTTTGGGTGAAGTTTGCTGGTATGAGTGAGGTTTGCCGGTTTGGGTTAAGTTTGCCGGAATGAGTGAGGTTTGCCGGTTTGGGTGAAGTTTGCCGGTATGAGTGAGGTTTGCCGGTTTGGTTGAAGTTTACCGGTTTGGGTGAAGTTTGCCGGTATGGCTGAAATTTGCCGGTTTGGGTGAAGTTTGCCAGTGTGAGTGAGGTTTGCCGGTTTGGGTGAAGTTTGTCGGTTTGGGTGAAGTTTGCCAGTTTGGGTGAAGTTTGCCGGTTTGGGTGAAGTTTGCCAGTTTGGTTGAGGTTTGCCAGTTTGGGTGATGTTTGCCTGTTTGGGTGAGGTTTGCCGGATTAGGCGAGGTTTGCTGGTTGGAGCTGGGTAACCAGGAAGGGAGCAATTTCAGATGGAAAAACTTTGGCTCGCGCAAGTCAACCAATCAGAATTGGGAAGCTGAGTGGCCAATAAGGAAGTTGCGAATAACCCCATCTTCGCAGCTGGAGGAGGGAGTGAAGCTAACTCTTCAGTGAGGAAGGAATAGAAGAAAAAACACCCTTGCGAAGAACTCAGTGACACAAAAATATGTCACAGCAGCCACAAGTCAAAATGATTCTCCCCACATCGGGAGATTTCAAAGCTGCTGACACAGTAAAAAATAAAGTAATAGAACAATATTTTTCTGTATTAATTGCAACAATATTTCATAAATCTCTGCCAGTTGGCAGCTTTATGTGGTGATTAAACATTTTACCATGTGGTCAGTTTTAGATTACTCAAGCTCATATTTTCCACTATTTCCAAACCTGGAAATTGCTGCCGTGTTTCTTGTTTCATATTCAAAGTATGTTTTCTTTTAAAAAAGTGTCAAATGTTGTCATTTGCATTATTGCAAATACACATTGTAAAAGGCTGTTGATTGATACATGGAAACGAGAGCCTCATGCTTATGCAATACTTCCTTGTCTCTCTCAGAAACTACCTGAAGGAATTCACATGCAGTGAACAGCAGTGTGGTGACCTCACATCGCCTGGGCCACAAGGGCCATCACTGGCCAGCCTCAATCCTGTTCTCCACCAAGTCCCATCCAATGTGGGGCTCCCCTGGATTGGCATCAGCAGCGAGGACACTGCCTGAGGTTGATTGTTGGCTCCCTGATATTAGATGGACCGGGACCAGTTTGTTTGGCACGGACTGAGAATGAGGTTTGTGTGACTCTGCTCCTCACCTGATGAACCCGCTTGGGCACTGGGTAAGTTTGTTGTGACTGTCCCTAGCTTTGGAAACTGCATCAGGAGGATGTGACTTTGTTATGTGACTATGAATAGTGAGCCACCCGTGAGGATAATTAAAGGACAGGGAAGCCCGTGGGACTTTATGGGGAGAAGGTGGTGGAAAATTAACGCCACTTGACTAGTAATCTAGTGGCTCAGCCCAGTGCTCTGGGAATGTGGGTTCAAGTACCACCATGGCTGCTGGAATTAAAGCTAACCTCAGTAATGGTGACCATGAAACTATCATCGATTGTCATAAAAACCCATCTGGTTCACTACTGTCCTTTGGGGAAGGAAATCTGCTGTCCTTACCTGGTCTGGGCCTACATGTGACTCCAGACCCACAGCAATGTGGTTGACTCTTTACTGTTCTCAGGGGATGGGTAAAAATATTTTCATTGCCAGCAATAGCCACATCCCAGGAATGACCCATAAAAAGAAATATTTAGTCCAGAACTTCTACAATAGTGGATGCATTGGTGGTCATCTTCCGAGATTCTATAGACTCTGGAACAGTTCCTACAGATTGGACGGTAGCTAATGTAACCCCACTATTTAAAAAGGGAGGCAGAGAGAAAACAGGGAATTATAGACCAGTCAGCCTGACGTCGGTAATGGGGAAAATTCGAGAGTCCTTTATAAAAGATTTAATAGCTGTGCACTTGGAAAACAGTGGCAGAATTGGACAGAGTCAGCATGGATTTACGAAAGGGAAATCATGCTTGACAAATCTACTGGGATGTTTCGAGGATGTGACTCGTAGAGTTAATGAGGGGGAGCCAGTGTATGTGGTTTATTTGGACTTTCAGAAGGCTTTCGACAAAGTCCCACATAAGAGATTGGTGTGTAAAATTAAAGCGCATGGGATTGGGGATAGTGTATTGAGATGGATAGAAAACTGGTTGGCAGACAGGAGAAAAGAGTAGGAATAAATGGGTCTTTTTCCGAATGGCAGGCAGTGACTAGTGGGGTACCGCAGGGATCGGTGCTGGGACCCCAGCTATTCACAATATATATTAATGATTTAGATGAGGGAATTAAATGTAATATCTCCTAATTTGCAGATGACACAAAGCTGGGTGGGAGGGTGAGCTGTGAGGAGGATGCAGAGATACTTCAGTGTGATTTGGACAAGCTGAGTGAGTGGGCAAATGCATGGCAGATGCAGTATATTGTGGATAAATGTGAGGTTATCCACTTTGGTAGCAAAAACAGGAAGGCAGATTATTGAGAGAGGGGAATGTGCAACGAGACCTGGGTGTCCTTGTACACCAGTCGCTGAAGGTAAGCATGCAGGTGCAGCAGGCGGTAAAGAAGGCAAATGGTATGTTGGCGTTCATAGCCAGAGGGTTCGAGTACAGGAACAGGGATGCCTTGCTGCAATTGTACAGAGCCTTGGTGAGACCACACCTGGAATATTGTGTGTAGTTTTGGTCTCTTTATCTGAGGAAGGATGTACTTGCTATAGAGGGAGTGCAGCGAAGGTTTACCCAACTGATTTCTGGGATGACGGGACTGACATATGAGGAGAGATTAAGTTGATTAGGATTATATTCGCTGGGGTTCAGAAGAATGAGGGGGGATCTCATAGAAACCTATAAAATTCTAACAGGACTAGACAGGGTAGATGCAGGAAGGATGTTCCCAATGGTGGGGGAGTCCAGAACCAGGGATCACAGTCTGAGGATACGGGGTAGACCATTTAGGACTGAGAAGAGGAGAAATTTCTTCACCCAGAGAGTGGTGAGCCTGTGGAATTCGTTACCACAGAAAGTAGTTGAGACCAAAACATTGTATGTTTTCAAGAAGGAGTTAGATATAGCTCTTGGGGCAAAAGGGATCAAAGGATATGGGGAGAAAGTGGGAGCAGGTTATTGAGTTAGATGATCAGCCATGATCATAATGAATGGCGGAGCAGACTCGAAGGGCTGAATGGCCTCCTCCTGCTCCTAGTTTCTATGTTTCTAACTTCAGGTGAGGGGTGAATAAACTGGTCAAAATATGAACTCACAAAACATTTGCATGCTGGCTCCATGTGTCTATAAAGGATCTGATAACTGAACGTTCCCCTTTTCCAAGTGAAACATACAGTAGAGAGAATTGACCCAACACTGCTGTAATGTTGTATCGGAATCCTAGGGCAGGATTTATAGGTTGGTGGGCAGGTGTGCACCTTCCCTGATGAGACATCCCCCGAATCGTGACTTCATCCCGAGTGTCCTGACCTCATCCCGAGTGTCCTGACCTCATCCCACGTGTCTTGACCTCATCTTGAGTGTCCTGACCTCATCCCACATGTCCTGACCTCATCCCGAGTGTGCTGACCTCATCCCACGTGTCCTGACCTCATCCCGAGTGCCCTGACCTCATCCCGAGTGTCCTGACCGTATCCCGATCGTCCTGACCTCATCCCGAGTGCCCTGACCTCATCCCGCGTGTCCTGACCTCATCCCGATCATCCTGACCCCATCCCAAATGTCCTGACCTCACCCCGAGTGCCCTGACCTCATCCCACATGTCCTGACCTCATCCCGAGTGTCCTGACCTCATCCCACATGTCCTGACATCATCCCGCGTGTCCTGACCTCATCCGATCATCCTGACCCCATCCCAAATGTCCTGACCTCACCCCGAGTGCCCTGACCTCATCCCACATGTCCTGACCTCATCCCGAGTATCCTGACCTCATCCCACATGTCCTGACCGCATCCCAATCGTCCTGACCCCATCCCGAGTGTCCTGACCTCATCCCACGTGTCCTCACCTCATCCCAATCGTCCTGACCTCATCCCGAGCGACCTGACCCCATCCCGAGTGTCCTGACCTCATCCCGAGCGACCTGACCTCATCCCGAGTGTCCTGACCTCATCCCGAGTGTCCTGACCGCATCCTGAGCGACCTGACCTCATCCCGAGTGTCCTGACCTCATCCCACGTGTCCTGACCTCATCCCGAGTGTCCTGACCACATCCCGAGTGTCCTGACCGCATCCTGATTGTCCTGACCTCATCCCGAGTGTCCTGACCTCATCCCGAGCGATCTGACCTCATCCCGAGTGTCCTGACCTCATCCCGAGTGTCCTGACCGCATCCTGAGCGACCTGACCTCATCCCGAGTGTCCTGACCTCATCCCACGTGTCCTGACCTCATCCCGAGTGTCCCTGACCACATCCCGAGTGTCCTGACCGCATCCTGATTGTCCTGACCTCATCCCGAGTGTCCTGACCTCATCCCGAGCGACCTGACCTCATCCCGAGTGTCCTGACCTCATCCCATGTGTCCTGACCTCATCCCGAGTGTCCCTGACCTCATCCCGAGTGTCCTGACCTCATCCCGAGCGCCCTGACCTCATCCCACATGTCCTGACCTCATCCCACGTGTCCTGAACATCATCCCACGTGTCCTGGCCTCATCCCAATCGTCCTGACCTCATTCCACATGTCCTGACCACATCCTGAGTGTCCTGACCTCATCCCACGTGTACTGACCTCATCCCGAGTGACCTGACCTCATCCCGAGTGTCCTGACCTCATCCCGAGTGCCCTGACCTCATCCCGAGTGACCTGACCTCATCCCGAGCGACCTGACCTCATCCCTAGTGTCCTGACCTTATCCCGTGTCCTGACCTCATCCCACGTGTCCTGACCTCATCCTGAATATCCTGACGTCATCCCACGTGTCCTGACCTCATCCCGAGTGTCCTGACCTCATCCCACGTGTTCTGACCTCATCCCATGTGTCCTGACCTCATCCCGAGTGTCCTGACCTCATCCCACATGTCCTGACCTCATCCAGAATGTCCTGACTTCATCCCATGTGTCCTGACCTCATCCCGAATGTCCTGACCTCATCCCGAGTGTCCTGACCTCATCCCGAGTGTCTTGACCTCATCCCACGTGTCCTGACCTCATCCCACGTGTCCTGACCTCATCCCGAATGTCCTGACCTCATCCCGAGTGTCCTGACCTCATCCCGAATGTCCTGACCTCATCCCATGTGTCCTGACCTCATCCCGAGTGTCCTGACCTCATCCCGCGTGTCCTGACCTCATCCCACGTGTCCTGACCTCATCCCGAGTGTCCTGACCTCATCCCACATGTCCTGACCTCATCCCACGAGTCCTGACCTCATCCTGATCGTCCTGACCTCATCCCACATGTCCTGACCTCATCCCGATCGGACGATATTTTGGTCAGTGGATAAATGCAAAGGTCGACAATTAAGAGAACAATTAGTGTAATTAAAGTTCCAATTGTCTCCAATTCTTGGTGGTGGAATCGGGCGGGTGAATCGACAAGGTGGACTTTGCATTTCCCATGAAACCCCATCCAAGGGCGGGATGAGGTTTCTGTTATTAAATAAAAAAAGATATAAAAAGCCACGGACAGCGTTTTTATCATTGCATATCTCCAGGTGATCGGCTGTGACGCTTGGACAATTTTCTCCTGATTTTAAAGAACTTTATTTAATTGTTTTCAAGCCGTCAGCTCCCTGAGGCAGCTCTCTTGTCTTCAGGGAGCTTTCACTCAGCGCTGACCCGCGCCCACATCGACCTCAGCGCCTGGCCTCCTCCTGCCCCCACCCTGATAGCGCTGAGCGTTTTGGCCTGTGCTTCAACGCTGTCTGACCAGCCGGTGTGAAATCGCGGTGCAGTCGGTGCTGCGTTCCCTGGCTGGACCCGGACCCGCCAATCGTCTGTGCCTGTCCGCTGACCCTGAAGGTCTGCTGGTGAGCGGGGACATCAGGAGTTCTCTACAATTACAACGCAGGGCACCGGTCATTCAGCTCCCAGCAATGCTGGTGTGAATCCTCCTGTTAATCCCTGTGTGTCCACTCAGCTCCTGGTATCCACTGGTCCCCATCCACCCTGTCTAATCCATTCTGAAACATACAGAAACACGTCAGCCCTGCAGGAGGATTTGCAGGAGGAACGGTAGGTGTGTGCCTCGGTTAGAGTTAGTTTATCTTGCGGAGGGAGATTGACGAATTGACCTTCCCTTCTTCTGAACGGGAGAACCCGGTCTTGATGGAGGTCTCCAATCCCATTCTCCGTGGAGTCACCATCTTGTCTTCCTCCTTGGAGCAACATTGATTAGCGAGTGGGGGTTGGGGGTGGGGTTGTGGGGGTGATGGGGGTTGGGGGTGGGGGTTGTGAGGGTGGGAGAGGTGGGAGAGTGGGGTGGGGGGGGTGGGGGGGGGGTTGTGGGGGGTGGGGGTGTGAGGGTGGGGGGGGTGGGGGGTGTTGTGGGAGGGTTGGGATTGGAAGGGTGGGGGTGGGGGGGGGTCAGTGTGGGGGCTGTGGGGGTGGGAGTGTGAGGGTGGCAGGAGGTGGTGGTGGGGAGGGTGAGGGGATGGGGGTGTGTGGGTGTTGAGGGGGGATGGGGTTGGGGGTAGTGGGGTGTGGGGGTGGGAGGGAGTATGGGGCCGGTGGGGTTGGAAGGGTAGGGGTGGACGTGGGGGTGTGGGGAGGGGTGTGAGGGTGAGGGGGCGGGGGTGCATGTGGGGGTGGGGGGTGGGGTGTATGGGGGTTGGGGTGGGGGGGGTTGTGGGGGTGGGGGCTGGGGGTGGGGGGTGGGGGGGATGGAGGTGCATGTGGGGGTGGGGGATTGGGGTGTGAGGGTGGGGGGGTGGGGGTGGCGTGTGGGGGGTGGGGGGGTCGGGATGTGAGGGTGGGGGGGTGGGGGTGCGTGTGGGGGTGGCGTGTAGGGGTTATGGGGGTTGTGGGTGGGGCTGTGAGGGTGGGGGGGGTGGAGGTGCGTGTGGGGGTTGGGGTGGGGGTGTGAGGGTGGGGGGGTGGAGGCACGTGTGGGGGTGGGGGGTGGGGGTGTGAGGGTGGGGGGTGGGGGTGCGTGTGGGGGTGGCATGTGGGGTGTATGGGGGTTGTGGGTGGGGGTGTGAGAGTGGGGGGGGTGGATGTGCGTGTGGGGGTGGGGGGTGGGGGTGTGAGGGTGGGGGGGATGGGTGTGCATGTGGCGGTGTGGTGGGTGCGGGGGCTGGTGGTGGGGAGTGGTTGGTGGGGGATGCGTGTGGGGGTGTGTGGGTGGTGTGTGGTGGGTGTGAGGGTGGGGGTTGGGGGTGCGTGTGGGGGTGGGTGTGGGGGGTATGGGGGTTGTGGGTGGGGGGGGTTGTGGGGGTGGGGGGTGGGGGTGCGTGTGGGGGTGGCGTGTGGGGGGCATGGGTGTTGTGGGTGGGGGGAGTGGGGGGTGGGGGGGTTGGAGGTGCGTGTGGGGGTGGGAGGTGGGGGTGTGAGGGTGGGGGGATGGGGGTGCGTGTGGGGGTGGTGGGGGTTGGGGGTAGGGGTTGGGTGTGGGGGTTGGTGGTGGGGAGGTGATGGTGGGTGTTGGGGCTGGGGGTGGGGGTGGTTGGTGGGGGGCTGGTGTGGGGGTGGTGGGGGTTGGGGGTGGGGGTTGGTGGTGGGGAGGGGTTGGTGGGGGTGTGGGGGTGGGGGTTGGGGGTGGGGTTGGGGGTGGGGGGTGGTTGGTGGGGGGGCTGGTGTGGGGGTGGAGTGTGGTGGGTGTGAGGGTTGGTAGTGGGGGGGGGTGGTGTGTGGGTGGTGGGGGTTGGGGGTTGGTGGTGGGGAGGGTTTGGTGGTGGGGAGGGGTTGGTGGGGGTTGGGGGTGGGGGTTGGTGGTGGGGAGGGGTTGGTGGGGAGGCGTTGGTGGGGGTTGGGGTGGGGGGTGGTGGGTGCGGGGGCTGGTGGTGGGGGTGTGGTGAGAGGGTGGTGGGGGTTGGGGGTGGGGGGTGGTTGGTGGAGGGGCTGGTGTGGGGGGGTGGTGTGTGGGTGGTGGGGGTGTGGGAGTGGGGGTTGGGGGTGGGGGGTGCTGTGTGGGTGGTGGGGGTGGTGGGTGCGGGGGTTGGTGGTGGGGAGGGGTTGGTGGGGGTTGGCGGTGTGGGGTTGGGGGTTGGGTGTGGGAGTGGGGGTTGGGGGTGGGGGGTGCTGTGTGGGTGGTGGGGGTGGTGGGTGCGGGGGTTGGTGGTGCGGAGGGGTTGGTGGGGGTTGGGGGTGATGGGTGGTGGGTGCGGGGGCTGGTGGTGGGGGGGTGGTGTGTGGGGGGGTGGTGTGTGGGGGGGTGGTGTGTGGGGGGGTGGTGTGTGGGTGGTGGGGGTGGTGGGGGTTGGGGGTGGGGTGTGGGGGTGGGGGGTGGTGGGTGCAGGGGCTGGTGGTGGGGGGGGTGGTGTGAGGTGGTGGGAGTCGGGGGTGGGGGTTGGGGGTGGTGAGGGGTTGGTGGGGGTGGGGGGGGTGGTGTGAAGGTGGTGGGAGTCGGGGGTGGGGGGGTGGGGGGGTGGTGTGTGGGTGGTGGGGGGTGTGGTGGGTGCGGGGGTTGGTGGGGGCTGGTGGGGGTTGGGGGTGGGGGGTGGTGGGGAGGGGTTGGTGGGGGTTGGGGGTGCGGGGGTGCGGGGGCTGGTGGTGGGGGGGTGGTGTGTGGGTGGTGGGAGTCGGGGGTGGGGGTTGGGGGTGGGGAGGTGTTGGTGGGGAGGGGTTGGTGGGGGTGTGGGGGTGGGGGTGTGAGGGTGGTGGGAGGCGGGGGTGGGGGTTGGGGGTGGGGGTTGCGGGGGCTGGTGGCGGGGGGGGTGGTGGGGGTGTGGGGGTGGGGATTGGGGGGTGGGTGTGTGGGTGGTGGGAGGCGGGGGTGGGGAGGGTTTGGTGGGGGTGTGGGGGTGGGTGTGGGGGTGGGGTGTGGTGGGAGGAGGGGGTGGGGAGGGTTTGGTGGGGGGTGTGGGGGTGGGTGTGGGGGTGGGGTGTGGTGGGAGGCGGGGGTGCTGGGGGGGGGTGGTGTGAGGGTGGTGGGAGGCGGGGGTGGGGGTTGGTGGTGGGGAGGAGCTGGTGGGGGTGTGGGGGTGGGGGTTGGGGGTGGGGGTGGGGGTGTGGGGGTGTGGGGGTGCGGGGGTTGGTGGTGGGGGGGGTGGTGTGAGGGTGGTGGGAGGCGGGGGTGGGGAGGGTTTGGTGGGGGTGTGGGGGTGGGTGCGGGGGTTGGGGGCTGGTGGTCGGGGGGATGGTGGGAGGCGGGGGTGGTGCAGCTGCTGTCAGTGGATTGCTGGATGAGAGTTGGAATACAGCAACAATGTGAAGTGTTGATCTGTTTGATTTGGTCAAACATCATTCACACAAACTCCAACGGCACATCCCGTGTGACTGAAACCTGCAGCCTCATGGCTGTGAACATTCATATCTCCGAGTTCTGCAATCTCCCAATTTGGATAAATCTCCACTAGTCCAAACTGAGAGCCCTCTGGCTCAGAACCCTACCCATGGGACACTCCGGTACCTCCCTGTGGACAGGCTAATCAATGACATCGACCCTCCTCGTTTCTCACTCCTCCCCCAGAGGGAAACCTCCAACCCTCGGTCCCAGATCCACACTCTGTTCCCTCCCTCTGGATTACTGCTCACTGACTGACCTATTGAATTTGGCTCCCTTCCCTCTGCCTCCAAAAAGCAGCTGACCCAAAAGAAGCAGCAAAAAACTTGCATTTATATAGCACCATTCACAATCTCAGCTTATCTCAAGGCACTTTACAGACAATGAAGTACTTCTTGGACGTAAGGTTAGCCATGTTGTAACTGCGAAGTCCAACAAACAGCATCATCCCCGCCCATCTTTAAATAACATCATGGGATCTTTCACATGCACCTGAGAGGGCATTGGGAGTGAGGGGGGAGTGGGATTAGACTGGGTGGGATATTAAAGGGTGTGGGGAGTGAGGGGGAGAGTGGGATTAGACTGGGTGGGATATTAAAGGGTGTGGGGAGTGAGGGGGGAGTGGGATTAGACTGGGTGGGATATTAAAGGGTGTGGGGAGTGAGGGGGAGAGTGGGATTAGACTGGGTGGGATATTAAAGGGCGTGGGGAGTGAGTGGGAGAGAGTGGGATTAGACTGGGTGGGATATTAAAGGGTGCGGGGAGTGAGGGGGAGAGTGGGATTAGACTGGGTGGGATATTAGAGGGTGCGGGGTGTGAGGGGAAGAGTGGGATTAGACTGCGTGCTTGAAGTAGTAGAACACTGGTACTGATCTAATAGGTTTAAGGGTCTGTGTCGGCTCTGGTTTTATAAGTAACAATGCAGCAGTTTTTGTGTGCCATGTTCTTATGTCATTCTTTGGCTCAGTTTTATTGTTAAGTTTATTGCTGAAAATTAAACCCTAATGAATTATTTATTGAGGAAAGCACAAGACATCCTGGCTGCTTCACAATTCTATTACTAGCCAGAGGAAGACAGAGCAGATACTCGCCTTGCCCTGTGGTACTTTGTAATCACTAGAAATTATTTTTTGATGTGCAAATTTGGTATATGAGCCTGGGTTTCTGAAATTGATTCATTGGCCTGTCTGATATTTAAATGAAAGTACGACATTGATCCCCACCAAAGCTGCAGATTTATCAGTGATGGCGAAATATTGAACGTACTTTATTATTGCCTTGAATGCATGTGGTCCTTCAGTAGTAGACACCACTCAGTCCAGCGAGACTATGATCATGGAGTTAATTAGCAGAAAACCTTTGCTTCTTCAAAGCTCACATTCCCCAGCTTGACCAATGACCTGCCTCCCTGTTCCCAATCTTTTAAAAAAAAAATCTGCGAATTGTAGAAAGTTTAAAAGTAAAACAAAAAAAACTCATGATAGACAATAAGAAAGAATAAAATGAACATCTTACACACACTGAGAATGTTATTCTCGTCTTTCTCTTGTCACATTCCAGACGGATACGCCTTCATTCCTTGAAACACAGACACTGCAGCTGCCGGGTCTTTGAAGCAAAGAGAACAGAATCACATAGGAAATAGGAGCAGAAGCAGGCCATTCAGCCCCTCAACCCTGCTCCCCCATTCAATGCGATCATGGCTGATCTTCTACCTTAACTCCACTTTCCCGTTCATTCCCCATTTCCCTTGATTCTTTTGGTGTTCAGAAATCTATTTGCCTTGAACATACTCAACAACTGATCATCCGCAGCCCCCTGGGGTAGAGAATTCCAAAGACTCACAACTCTCCGAGTGAAGAAATTTCTCCTCCTCTCAGTCCAAAATGGCCGACTCCTTATCCTGAGACCATGGCCCCGTGTTCTAGATTCTCCAGCTATGGCAAACAACCTCTCCCTGTCTACCCTATCAGACCCTCTCAGAATGTTATGTGTTTTGGTATGACTCCAGCTGAGGTTACCCCTGGACAAGCCTGATCCCAGTGTGGAACCCAGCTTGATAGACCCTAACTTTTATTTGTTTGTTTCGATACGTGGAGAGTAGCTACTGAACAGAGTCACAGGAGTCAGCTAATGAACTTCTAACAACAGAATAAAACATTTATTCAACAACGACGAACTATATTACAATACTCCACACCCATAACTGCACCTTTACAGAAATATACAGATTTGTAAGGATAACACAAGTTACCAAAGCTATCTTGTACTTCAATGTTCACAGGAAGTACAAAGTCCATGTATGAATAGGCACCCTGTGGTCAGATGCGCTACAATCTGCAACCAAGTGACAGATGCCACCTCAACCAGATGCTATGGGTCTCTCCTCAACTTCCCCCAGATGCTTGTCACACTGTGAGCCAACCAGTCTCATCAAACTCCATCTTTCACATGAGGGTTTCCAATCTCCACTCTCTAAGAACTCACTTTCGAATCTTCTCCGAAACTGATACTTCCTCTCGGGTGCTTTCTGCAAGGGTTCACCTCCAGGGTTTCAAACTCTCCTTCCGATGTCCCTCTCCCCTGAGACACCACATGTATCTAAGCTGTCTTCCACACAGTCTCTCACCGACTCAGCCGAAAACAGTACCACTGCTTCACATGCCCATAGCAAAGAATCACAGACCTTCAGTTGCCTCTTTGGACCTTCTTGCCTCTTGCAAGCTGTTTTCACTTTAAATCTGCTTTCTGCAGCTTTTGTCTCTTTAAATATGAAGCTTGGAGTCTGTCTCTCTGCCCCTTACTCTTAACTTCATTTAGCAGGACACTTTCCAGGTTCCTGTCCTTCCTTTGACCAGAAGATCTTCTTTGGACTTTCTCCTCTTCCACTCCCCTTGATTCTGGAATCTTCCTTTAGCTTGGGACTGGTTACCCATCCCTTCTAGGCTGCTCCTGCCTGGTAGCTTTCTCCAGAACCTGAACTCCAACAGCTTCTAAATCAAAACCGCTGTTTCTCTTCTGCTGTGTGTCTGGGGGAGGGACCTGCATTTCTGGCTCCCTGTTACTAGGCAACAGTCCGATTCTTCTACCCTTGTGTTTGCTTAACTTCTTAAGTCGTAAACTCTCATTAGAAACGCAGGCACCTTTTTGAAGAGAAACTAAAACTCTATTTGACATTCCTTAACACACAGAGGCAGAAATACAAACCAAACTTAAACTTAAAAGCTAAAACTCATTCCTAGCACCTGCAAATACCAATATACCAAAGTCAGCAATGGCGGGGGGAGGGGGGGGTGGGTGGGGGGGGGGGGGGCGTGCACGCAGCCTCATTAACATATTTAAATGACCGAGCTGCCTCCTCATAGCAGATTGGTCACTTGGTGGTCGTAATTTGCTGCCAGTTAAACCGGAAATTGGACGTGTGGTGGCAGATTGAGGTCACGTTTCTGAGTTTAGTCATTTTAACCCCTCCCCCATGCCTTTATCCTGCTTGACCTGGGTAGGGCTTAAAATTCCCCTACATTAACTTCACTCTTCTCCCTTCCCAGATACTGCCTGACCTGCTGAGTGCTTCTGGGTGAGCACTTTCCATGGGAATTGCTTATTAAGGTTTCGAGAGAAGCTTTATTTCATAATCAATTTTCAACATGAACATGCTGAGAGTGATGAGGAATCCATTGATCAGACTAGTCCAGTGTTTAACGTGATAGAGGACATGCCTTTCAGATATGCAACGAGACTGCAATAGATCAATTCCTTGATATTCCAGACCCACCGTTCCCCAATCTATCAGCAAGAGATGATGTTTGGTCTGTACCAGCCAACCTCAGGCAGCCAGATAATATTTATTAGGCTTGAATAAAAATGAGCGCATATTAATATTTAGGCAAAAGAAGCGGGGTGAGGGGAAGATGAGAAACATTTTCTTTATACAGTGAGGTATTGTGATCTGGGACTCGTTGCCTGAAGGGGTGGTGAAAGCAGATTTAGTGGTAAATTTCAAAAGGGAATAAATAAATACCTGAAAAGAAAAGATTTTCAGCCTTATGGGGAAAGAGCAGGGGGAATGGCATTAATAGGATCACTCCTTCAAAGAGCCAGCACAGGCACGATGGGCTGAATGGCCTCCCTGTGCTGTAAGTTTCTGATTCTATGGAAAAGAGCGATGATACCATTTAATGCTGAAATGCTGCCTTTGATGGCTTGCACCAGATGTTACAGTTTGAGTCAGAGCAACACAGACTTACAACCCTCTGAGATCTGTGTACTCCCCCAATTCTGGCCTCCTGTGCGTCCCCGATTTAATTGATCTACCACTAGCGGCCATGCCTTCAGCTGCCTGGGCCCTAAGCTCTGGAATTCCCTCCTTAAACTTCTCCGTCTCTCTCTCTCTCTCTCTCCTCCCTTAAGACGCTCCTTAAAGCCTCCCTCATTGACAAAGTCCAAATATCTCCTGAGGTAGATCAGCATCATATTTCTTTGGTAATGCTCCTGTGAAGCACCTTAGAATGTTTTATGATGCTAAACATGCTTTAAAATTCCAAGTTTTTATTGTTGCTACTCTTGTAAAGCCGACACGCGTAGCAATAAATTTGGAGAAAAATATGATTACAGTCAGCTTTGTACCGATGAGCTGCGGCTATTTTAATTTTCTAATGGGTAACATGATGTAGAGTTTTGACCTGCAGGGGAATTGCTGGACACCATTACACAGGAGAGAGCACTGGGTCACACAGCTGGGCATTATAACACAGGAGAGAGCACTGGGTCACACTGCTGGGCACGGTTACACAGGAGAGAGCACTGGGTCACACTGCTGGGCATAAAACACAGGAGAGAGCACTGGGTCACACTGCTGGGCACCGTTACACAGGAGAGAGCACTGGGTCACACAGCTGGGCACCGTTACACAGGAGAGAGCACTGGGTCACACTGCTGGGCACCGTTACACAGGAGAGAGCACTGGGTCACACTGCTGGGCATAAAACACAGGAGAGAGCACTGGGTCACACTGCTGGGCACCGTTACACAGGAGAGAGCACTGGGTCACACAGCTGGGCACCGTTACACAGGAGAGAGCACTGGGTCACACTGCTGGGCACCGTTACACAGGAGAGAGGACTGGGTGACACTGCTGGGGATTATGACACAGGAGAGAGCACTGGGTCACACTGCTGGGCACTGTTACACAGGAGAGAGCACTGGGTCACACTGCTGGGCACTATTACACAGGAGAGAGCACTGGTTCGCACTGCTGGGCACTGTAACACAGGAGAGAGCACTGGGTCACACAGCTGGGCATTATTACACAGTTGTGAGCACTGGGTCGCACTGCAGGGCACTATTACACAGGGAGAGCACTGGGTCGCACTGCTGGGCAGTATAACACAGGAGAGAGCACTGGGTAACACAGCTGGGAATTATTACACAGGGGAGAGCACTGGGTCGCACTGCTGGGCACCGTTACACAGGAGAAAGCTTTGGGTCGCACTGCTGGGTACCGTTACACAGTTGTGAGCACTGGGTCGCACTGCTGGGCACCGTTACACAGGAGAGATAACTGGGTCGCACTGCTGGGCACTGTAACACAGGAGAGAGCACTGGGTCACACAGCTGGGCACCGTTACACAGTTGTGAGCACTGGGTCGCACTGCAGGGCACTATTACACAGGGAGAGCACTGGGTCGCACTGCTGGGCACTATAACACAGGAGAGAGCACTGGGTAACACAGCTGGGCACCGTTACACAGGAGAGAGCACTGGGTCGTACTGCAGGGCACTATTACACAGGAGAGAGCACTGGGTCACACTGCTGGGCATTATTATGCAGGAAAGAGCACTGGGTGACACAGCTGGGCATTATTACACAGGAGTGAGCACTGGGTCGCACTGCTGGGCACCGTTACACAGTTGTGAGCACTGGGTCGCACTGCTTGGCACCGTTACACAGGAGAGATAACTGGGTCGCACTGCTGGGCACTGTAACACAGGAGAGAGCACTGGGTCACACAGCTGGGCACCATTACACAGTTGTGAGCACTGGGTCGCACTGCAGGGCACTATTACACAGGGAGAGCACTGGGTCGCACTGCTGGGCACTATAACACAGGAGAGAGCACTGGGTAACACAGCTGGGCACCGTTACACAGGAGAGAGCACTGGGTCGTACTGCAGGGCACTATTACACAGGAGAGAGCACTGGGTCACACTGCTGGGCATTATTATGCAGGAAAGAGCACTGGGTGACACAGCTGGGCATTATTACACAGGAGTGAGCACTGGGTCGCACTGCTGGGCACCGTTACACAGTTGTGAGCACTGGGTCGCACTGCTTGGCACCGTTACACAGGAGAGATAACTGGGTCGCACTGCTGGGCACTGTAACACAGGAGAGAGCACTGGGTCACACAGCTGGGCACCATTACACAGTTGTGAGCACTGGGTCGCACTGCAGGGCACTATTACACAGGGAGAGCACTGGGTCGCACTGCTGGGCACTATAACACAGGAGAGAGCACTGGGTAACACAGCTGGGCACCGTTACACAGGAGAGAGCACTGGGTCGTACTGCAGGGCACTATTACACAGGAGAGAGCACTGGGTCACACTGCTGGGCATTATTATGCAGGAAAGAGCACTGGGTGACACAGCTGGGCATTATTACACAGGAGTGAGCACTGGGTCGCACTGCTGGGCACCGTTACACAGTTGTGAGCACTGGGTCGCACTGCTTGGCACCGTTACACAGGAGAGATAACTGGGTCGCACTGCTGGGCACTGTAACACAGGAGAGAGCACTGGGTCACACAGCTGGGCACCATTACACAGTTGTGAGCACTGGGTCGCACTGCAGGGCACTATTACACAGGGAGAGCACTGGGTCGCACTGCTGGGCACTATAACACAGGAGAGAGCACTGGGTAACACAGCTGGGCACCGTTACACAGGAGAGAGCACTGGGTCGTACTGCAGGGCACTATTACACAGGAGAGAGCACTGGGTCACACTGCTGGGCATTATTATGCAGGAAAGAGCACTGGGTGACACAGCTGGGCATTATTACACAGGAGTGAGCACTGGGTCGCACTGCTGGGCACCGTTACACAGGAGAGAGCACTGGGTCGCACTGCTGGGCACTGTTACACAGGAGAGAGCACTGGGTCGCACTGCTGGACATATTACACAGGAAAGAGCATTGGGTTACACTGCTGGGCACCGTTACACATGAGAGAGCACTGGGGCACACTGCTGGGCATTATTACACAGGAGAGAGCACTGGGTCACACTGCTGGGCACCGTTACACAGGTGTGAGTACTGGGTCACACTGCTGGGCACCGTTACACAGGAGAGAGCACTGGGTCGCACTGCTGGGCACCATTGCACAGGAGAGAGCACTGGCTCGCCATGCTGGGCATTAATACACAGCAAAGAGCACTGGGTGACATTGCTGGGAACCATTACACAGGGGAGAGCACTGGATCGCACTGCTGGACATTATTACACAGGAAAGTGCACTGGGTCACAGTGCTGGGCATTATTACACAGGAGAGAACACTGGGTCGCACTGCTGGGTACTGTTCACAGGAGAGAGCACTGGGTCACACTGCTGGGCATTATTACACAGGAGAGAATACTGGGTCACACAAATGGGCATTATAACACAGGAGAGAGCACTGGGTCACACTGCTGGGCACCGTTACAAAGTAGAGACCACTGGGTCACACAGCTGGGCACCGTTACAAGGGAGAGAGCACTGGGTCAGACTGCTGTGCACCGTTACACAGGAGAGAGGGCTGGCTCACACTGCTGGGGATTATTACACAGGAGAGAGCACTGGGTCACACTGCTGGGCACTATTACACAGGAGAGAGCAATGGATTGCACTGCTGGGCACCGTTACACAGGAGAGAGCACTTGGTCGCACTGCTGGGGATTCTTACACAGGGGAGAGCACTGGATCACACTGCTGGGCATTAATACACAGGGAGAGCACTAGGTCGCACTGCTGGGCACCGTTACACAGTTGTGAGCACTGGGTCGCACTGCAGGGCACTATTACACAGGGAGAGCACTGGGTCGCACTGCTGGGCACTATAACACAGGAGAGAGCACTGGGTAACACAGCTGGGCACCGTTACACAGGAGAGAGCACTGGGTCATACTGCAGGGCACTATTACACAGGAGAGAGCACTGGGTCACACTGCTGGGCATTATTATGCAGGAAGGAGCACTGGGTGACACAGCTGGGCATTATTACACAGGAGTGAGCACTGGGTCGCACTGCTGGGCACCGTTACACAGTTGTGAGCACTGGGTCGCACTGCTGGGCACTATTACACAGGAGAGAGCACTGTGTCGCACTGCTAGGCACCGTTCACAGGAGAGAGCACTGGGTCGCAGTGCTCGGGATTATTACACAGGAAAAAGCACTGGTTCACACTGCGGGGCACTATTACACAGGAGAGAGCACTGGATCACACTGCTGGGAATTATTACACAGGAGAAAGCTTTGGGTCGCACAGCTGGGCACCGTTACACAGCAGAGAACACTGGGTCACACTGCTGCACATTATTACGCAGGAGAGAGCACTGGCTCACAATGCTGGGCACCGTTAGACGGGAGAGAACACTGGATCGCACTGCAGGGCACTATTAAATAGGAGAGAGCACTGGGTCACGCTGCTGGGCACCGTTACACAGGAGAGAGCACTGGATCGCACTGCTGGGCACTATTACACAGGAGAGAGCACTGGGCCCACTGCTGGGCACCATTACACAGGAGAGAGCACTGGGTCACACTTCTGGTCACCGTTACACAGGAGAGAGCACTGGGTCACACTGCTGGGCACCGTTACACAGGAGAGAGCACTGGGTTGCACTGCTGGGCACCATTACACAGGAGAGAGCACTGGGTCGCACTGCTGGGCACCGTTACACAGGAGAGAGCACTGGGGCACACTGCTGGGCATTATTATGCAGGAGAGAGCACTGGGTCACACTGCTGGGCACCGTTACACAGGTGTGAGCACTGGGTCAGACTGCTGGTCACCGTTACACAGGAGAGAGCACTGGTTCACACTGCTGGGCATTATCACACAGGAGAGAGCACTGGGTCACACTGCTGGGCACTATTACACAGTAGAGAGCACTGGGTCGCACTGCTGGGCCTTATTATACAGGAGAGAGCTCTTGGTCACATTGCTAGCCACCATTGCAAAGGGGAGAGCAATAGGTCGCAATGCTGGGCATTATTACACAGGAGAGAGCACTGGGTCACATTGCTGGGCTTTATTACAGAGTGGAGAGGACAGAGACAGTCCTGGGCATTATTACACAGGAGAGAACACTGGGAAACACAGCTGGGCATTATTACACAGGAGAGAGCAATAGGTCGCACTGCTGGGCACTGTTCACAGGAGACAGCACTGGGTCACACAGCTGGGCATTATTACAGAGGAGAGAGCACTGAGTCACACTGCAAGGCAATGTTACACAGGAGTGAGCACTGGATCTTACTGCTGGGCTCTATTAAACAGGAGAGAGCACTGGGTCGCACTGCAGGGCATTATTACACAGGAGAGAGCACTGGGTCACACTGCTGGGCACTATTACACAGGTGAGAGCACTGGATCGCACCGCTGGGCACTATTAAACAGGAGAGAGCAATGGGTCACACTGCTGGGCATTATTACACAGGAGAGAGCACTGGGTCGCACTGCTGAGCACCGTTACACAGGAGCGAGCACTGGTTCACACTGCTGGGCATTATCACACAGGAGAGAGCACTGGGTCACACTGCTGGACACCGTTACACAGGAGAGAGCACTGGGTCACACTGCTGGGCACTATTACACAGGAGAGAGCACTGGTTTGCACTGCTGGGCACTGTAACACAGGAGAGAGCACTGGGTCACACAGCTTGGCAACATTCACAGGAGAGAGCACTGGGTCGCAGTGCTGGGGATTATTACTCAGGAGAGAGCACTGGATCACACTGCTGGGCAATATTACACAGGAGAAAGCATTGGGTCACACTGCGGGGCACTATTACACAGGAGAGAGCACTGGTTCACACAGCTGGGCACCGTTACACAGGAGAGAGCATTGGGTCGCACTGCTGGGCATTATTACGCAGGAGAGAGCAGTGGCTCACAATGCTGGGCACCGTTAGACGGGAGAGAATACTGGATCGCACTGCTGGGCACTATTACACAGGAGAGAGCACTGGCTCCCACTGCTGGGCACCATTACACAGGAGAGAGCACTGGGTAACACAGCTGGGCACCGTTACACAGGAGAGAGCACTGGGTCGTACTGCAGGGCTTTATTACACAGGAGAGAGCACTGGGTCACACTGCTGGGCACTATTACACAGGAGAGAGCACTGGCGCACACTGCTGGGCATTATTATGCAGGAAAGAGCACTGGGTGACACTGCTGGGCATTATTGCACAGGGGTGAGAACTGGGTCGCACTGCTGAACACCGTTACACAGGAGAGAGCACTGGGTCGCACTGCTGGGCACTGTTACTCAGGTGTGAGTACTGGGTGGCACTGCTGGGCCTTATTATACAGGAGAGAGCATTTGGTCACATTGCTAGGCACCATTGCCCAGGAGAGCAATAGGTCGCACTGCTGGGCATTATTACAGAGTGGAGAGCACTGGGTCACACAGCTGGGCATTATTACAGAGGAGAGAGCACTGAGTCACACTGCTAGGCAATGTTACACAGGAGTGAGCACTGGATCTTACTGCTGGGCTCTATTAAACAGCAGAGAGCACTGGGTCGCACTGCAGGGCATTATTACACAGGAGAGAGCACTGGGTCACACTGCTGGGCACTATTACACAGGTGAGAGCACTGGATCGCACTGCTAAGCACTATTAAACAGGAGAGAGCAATGGGTCACACTGCTGGGCATTATTACACAGGAGTGAGCACTGGGTCGCACTGCTGAGCACAGTTACACAGGAGAGAACACTGGGTCGCACTGCTGGGCACTGTTACACAGGAGAGAGTACTGGGTCGCACTGCTGGGCACCATTACACAGGTGTGAGCACTGGGTGGCACTGCTGGGCACCGTTGCAAAGGAGAGAGCACTGGGTCGCACTGCTGGGCATGATTACACAGGAGAGAGCACTGGGTCGCACTGCTGGGCACCGTTACACAGGAGAGAGGACTGGGTCGCACTGCTGGGCATTATTATACAGGAGAGAGCACTTGGTCACATTGCTAGGCACCATTGCACAGGAGAGCACTGGGTCGCACTGCTGGGCATTATTACAGAGTGGAGAGCACTGGGTTACACAGCTGGGCATTATTACACCGGAGAGAGCACTGAGTCACACTGCTAGGCAATGTTACACAGGAGTGAGCACTGGATCTTACTGCCGGGCACTATTAGAAAGGAGGGAGCACTGGGTCACACTGCTGGGGACTATTACACAGGAGAGATCATTGGCTCACACTGCTGGGCACCATTAAACAGGGGAGAGCACTGGGTGGAACTGCTGGGCATTATTACACAGGAGAGAGCACTGGGTTACACGGCTGGGCACCATTACACAGGAGAGAGCACTGGCTCACACTGCAGGGCACCGTTACACAGGAGAGAGCACTGGGTCACACTGCTGGGCATTATTACACAGGAGAGAGCACTGAGTCGCACTGCTGGGCATTATTACACAGCAGAGAGCACTGGATCGCACTGCAGGGCATTATTACACAGCAGAGAGCACTGGGTCGCACTGATGGGCATTATTATACAGGAAAGGGCACTGGGGCACACAGCAGGGCATTATTACACAGGCGAGAGCACTGGGTCGCACTGCTCGGAATTATTACACAGGGGAGAGCACTGGGTCGCACTGCTGGGCACCGTTACACAGGAGAAAGCTTTGGGTCGCACAGCTGGGCACCGTTACACAGCAGAGAACACTGGGTCACACTGCTGCACATTATTACACAGGAGAGAGCTCTAGGTAGCACTGCTGGGCACAGTTACACAGTTGTGAGCACTGGGTCGCACTGCTGGGCACCGTTACACAGGAGAGATAATTGGGTCGCACTGCTGGTCATATTACACAGGAAAGAGAACTGGGTGGCACTGCTGGGCACCGTTACACAGGAGAGAGCATTGGGCCACACTGCTGGGCACCATTACACATGAGAGAGCACTGGGGCACACTGCTGGGCATTATTACACACGAGAGAGCACTGGGTCACACTGCTGGGCACCGTTACACAGGTGTGAGCACTGGGTCAGACTGCTGGGTACCATTGCACAGGAGAGAGCACTGGGTCGCTCTGCTGAGCACCGTTACACAGGAGCGAGCACTGGTTCACACTGCTGGGCATTATTACACAGGAGAGAGCACTGGGTCACACTGCTGGGCACCGTTACACAGGTGTGAGCACTGGGTCAGACTGCTGGGCACCGTTGCACAGGAGAGAGCACTGGGTCGCTCTGCTGAGATCCGTTACACAGGAGCGAGCACTGGTTCACACTGCTGGGCATTATCACACAGGAGAGAGCACTGGGTCACACTGCTGGGCACTATTACACAGGAGAGAGCACTGGGTCACACTGCTGGGCACGATTACACAGGAGAGAGCACTGGTTCGCACTGCTGGGCACTGTAACACAGGAGAGAGCACTGGGTCGCAGTGCTGGGGATTATTACTCAGGAGAGAGCACTGGATCACACTGCTGGGCATTAATACACAGGAGAGAACACGGGGTCACACTGCTGGGCAATATTACACAGGAGAAAGCACTGGGTCACATTGCAGGGCACTATTACACAGGAGAGAGCACTGGTTCACACAGCTGGGCACCGTTACACAGGAGAGAGCATTGGGTCACACTGCTGGGCATTATTACACAGGAGAGAGCACTGGATCACACTTCTGGGCACCATTACACAGGACAGAGCAGTGGGTCGCACTGCTGGGCATTATTACGCAGGAGAGAGCAGTGGCTCACTATGCTGGGCACCGTTAGAGGGGAGAGAACACTGGATCGCACTGCAGGGCACTATTAAATAGGAGAGAGCACTGGGTCACAGTGCTGGGCACCGTTACACAGGAGAGAGCACTGGATCGCACTGCTGGGCACTATTACACAGGAGAGAGCACTGGGTCCCACTGCTGGGCACCATTACACAGGAGAGAGCACTGGGTCACACTTCTGGTCACCGATACACAGGAGAGAGCACTGGGTCACACGGCTGGGCATGATTACACAGAAGAGTGCTCTGGGTCACACTGCTGGGAATAATTACACAGGAGTGAGCACTGGGTCGCACTGCTGGGCACTATTACACAGGAGAGAGCACTGTGTTGCACTGCTGGGCACCATTACACAGGAGAGAGCACTGGTTTGCACTGCTGGGCACTGTAACACAGGAGAGAGCACTGGGTCACACAGCTGGGCACCGTTACACAATTGTGAGCAGTGGGTCGCACTGCAGGGCACTATTACACAGGGAGAGCACTGGGTCGCACTGCTGGGCACTATAACACAGGAGAGAGCACTGGGTAACACAGCTGGGCACCGTTACACAGGGGAGAGCACTGGGCCGTACTGCAGGCCTTTATTACACAGGAGAGAGCACTGGGTCACACTGCTGGGTCACTATTACACAGGAGAGAGCACTGGGTCACACTGCTGAGCATTATTATGCAGGAAAGAGCACTGGGTGACACTGCTGGGCACCATTACACAGGGGTGAGAACTGGGTTGCACTGCTGAGCACCGTTACACAGGAGAGAGCACTGGCGCACTGCTGGGCACCGTTACTCAGGTGTGAGTACTGGGTGGCACTGCTGGGCACCATTGCAAAGGAGAGAGCACTGGGTTGCACTGCTGGGCATTATTACACAGGAGAGAGCACTGGGTGGCACTGCTGGGCACCGTTGCAAAGGAGAGAGCACTGGGTCACACTGCTGGGCCTTATTATACAGGAGAGAGCACTTGGTCACATTGCTAGGCACCATTGCCCAGGAGAGCAATAGGTCGCACTGCTGGGCATTATTACAGAGTGGAGAGCACTGGGTCACACAGCTGGGCATTATTACAGAGGAGAGAGCACTGAGTCACACTGCTAGGCAATGTTACACAGGAGTGAGCACTTGATCTTACTGCTGGGCTCTATTAAACAGGAAAGAGCACTGGGTCGCACTGCAGGGCATTATTACACAGGAGAGAGCACTGTGTCACACTGCTGGGCACTATTACACAGGTGAGAGCACTGGATCGCACTGCTGGGCACTATTAAACAGGAGAGAGCAATGGGTCACACTGCTGGGCATTATTATGCTGGAAAGAGCACTGGGTCACACTCCTGGGCATTATTACACAGGAGTGAGCACTGGGTCGCACTGCTGAGCGCCGTTACCCAGGAGAGAACACTGGGTCGCACTGCTGGGCACTGTTACACAGGAGAGAGCACTGGGTCGCACTGCTGGGCACCATTACACAGGTGTGAGCACTGGGTGGCACTGCTGGACACCGTTGCAAAGGAGAGAGCACTGGGTCACACTGCTGGGCATGATTACACAGGAGAGAGCACTGGGTCGCACTGTTGGGCACGGTTACACAGGAGAGAGGACTGGGTCGCACTGCTGGGCATTATTATACAGGAGAGAGCACTTGGTCACATTGCTAGGCACCATTGCAGAGGAGAGCACAGGGTCGCACTGCTGGGCATTATTAGAAAGGAGAGAGCACTGGGTCACACTGCTGGGCACCATTAAACAGGGGAGAGCGCAGGGTGGAACTGCTGGGCATTATGACACAGGAGAGAGCACTGGGTTACACGGCTGGGCACCATTACACAGGAGAGAGCACTGGCTCACACTGCAGGGCACCGTTACACAGGAGAGAGCACTGGGTCACACTGCTGGGCATTATTACACAGGAGAGAGCACTGAGTCGCACTGCTGGGCATTATTACACAGCAGAGAGCACTGGATCGCAGTGCAGGGCATTATTACACAGGAGAGAGCACTGGGTCGCACTGATGGGCATTATTATACAGGAAAGAGCACTGGGGCACACTGCAGGGCATTATTACACAGGCGAGAGCACTGGGTCGCACTGCTGGGAATTATTACACAGGGGAGAGCACTGGGTTACACTGCTGGGCACCGTTACACAGGAGAAAGCTTTGGGTCGCACAGCTGGGCACCGATACACAGCAGAGAACACTGGGTCACACAGCTGCACATTATTACACAGGAGAGAGCTCTAGGTCGCACTGCTGGGCACCGTTACACAGTTGTGAGCACTGGGTCGCACTGCTGGGCACCGTTAAACAGGAGAGATAACTGGGTCGCACGGCTGGGGATATTACACAGGAAAGAGCACTGGGTCGCACTGCTGGGCACCGTTACACAGGAGAGAGCATTGGGTCACACTGCTGGGCACCGTTACACAGGAGAGAGCACTGGGGCACACTGCTGGGCATTATTACACAGGAGAGAGCACTGGATCTCGCTGCTGGGCACCATTACACAGGAGAGAGCACTGGGTCGCACTGCTGGGCATTATTACACAGTAGAGAGCACTGGCTCACAATGCTGGGCACCGTTAGACAGGAGAGAGCACTGGATCGCACTGCAGCGCACTATTAAACAGGAGAGAGCACTGGGTCACACTGCTGGGCACCATTACACAGGAGAGAGCACTGGCTCCCACTGCTGGGCACCATTATACCGGAGAGAGCACTGGGACGCACTGCTGGGCATTATTACATAGGAGAGAGCACTGGGTCGCACTGTTGGGCACCATTACACAGGAGAGAGCACTGGGTCACACTGCTGGGCACCGTTACACAGGAGAGAGCACTGGGTCACACTGCTGGGCATTATTACACAGGAGAGAGCACTGGGTCACACTGCTGGGAATTATTACACAGGAGTGAGCACTGGCTCCCACTGCTGGGCACCATTATACCGGAGAGAGCACTGGGACGCACTGCTGGGCATTATTACATAGGAGAGAGCACTGGGTCGCACTTTTGGGCACCATTACACAGGAGAGAGCACTGGGTCACACTGCTGGGCACCGTTACACAGGAGAGAGCTCTGGGTCACACTGCTGGGCATTATTACACAGGAGAGAGCACTGGGTCACACTGCTGGGAATTATTACACAGGAGTGAGCACTGGGTCACACTGCTGGGCACCGTTACACAGGAGAGAGCACTGGGTCGCACTGCTGGGAATTATTACACAGGGGAGAGCACTGGGTCGCACTGCTGGGCACCGTTACACAGGAGAAAGCTTTGGGTCGCACAGCTGTGCACTGTTACACAGCAGAGAACACTGGGTCACACTGCTGCACATTATTACACAGGAGAGAGCTCTAGGTCGCACTGCTGGGCACCGTTACACAGTTGTGAGCACTGGGTCGCACTGCTGGGCACCGTTACACAGGAGAGATAACTGGGTCGCACTGCTGGGCATATTACACAGGAAAGAGCACTGGGTCGCACTGCTGGGCACCGTTACACAGGAGAGAGCATTGGGTCACACTGCTGGGCACCGTTACACATGAGAGAGCACTGGGGCACACTGCTGGGCATTATTACACAGGAGAGAGCACTGGATCTCGGTGCTGGGCACCATTACACAGGAGAGAGCACTGGGTCGCACTGCTGGGCATTATTACACAGGAGAGAGCACTGGCTCACAATGCTGGGCACCGTTAGACAGGAGAGAGCACTGGATCGCACTGCAGCGCACTATTAAACAGGAGAGAGCACTGGGTCACACTGCTGGGCACCATTACACAGGAGAGAGCACTGGCTCCCACTGCTGGGCACCATTATACCGGAGAGAGTACTGGGACGCACTGCTGGGCATTATTACATAGGAGAGAGCACTGGGTCGCACTGTTGGGCACCATTACACAGGAGAGAGCACTGGGTCACACTGCTGGGCACCGTTACACAGGAGAGAGCACTGGGGCACACTGCTGGGCATTATTACACAGGAGAGAGCAAAGGGTCACACTGCTGGGAATTATTACACAGGAGTGAGCACTGGGTCACACTGCTGGGCACCGTTACACAGGAGAGAGCACTGGGTTGCACTGCTGAGCACCATTGCACAGGAGAGAGCACTGGGTCGCACAGCTGGGCACCGTTACACAGGAGAGAGCACTGGGGCACACTGCTGGGCATTATTACACAGGAGAGAGCACTGGGTCACCCTGCTGGGCACCGTTACATAGGTGTGAGCAGTGGGTCACACTGCTGGGCACTATTACACAGGAGAGAGCACTGGGTAACACTGCTGGGCATTATCACACAGGAGAGAGCACTGGGTCACACTGCTGGGCACCGTTACACAGGAGAGAGCACTGGGTCACACTGCTGGGCACTATTACACAGGAGAGAGCACTGGTTCGCACTGCTGGGCACTGTAACACAGGAGAGAGCACTGGGTCACACAGCTGGACACCGTTCACAGGAGAGAGCACTGGGTCGCAGTGCTGGGGATTATTACTCAGGAGAGAGCACTGGATCACACTGCTGGGCATTAATACACAGGAGAGAACACGGGGTCACACTGCTGGGCAATATTACACAGGAGAAAGCACTGGGTCACACTGCGGGGCACTATTACACAGGAGAGAGCACTGTTTCACACAGCTGGGCACCGTTACACAGGAGAGAGCGTTGGGTCACATTGCTGGGCATTATTACACAGGAGAGAGCACTGGATCACACTTCTGGGCACCATTACACAGGACAGAGCAGTGGGTCACACTGCTGGGCATTATTACGCAGGAGAGAGCACTGGCTCACAATGCTGGGCAACGTTAGACGGGGGAGAACACTGGATCGCACTGCAGGGCACTATTAAATAGGAGAGAGCACTGGGTCACACTGCTAGGCACCATTACACAGGAGAGAGCACTGGATCGCACTGCTGGGCACTATTACACAGGAGAGAGCACTGGCTCCCACTGCTGGGCACCATTACACAGGAGAGAGCACTGGGTCACACTTCTGGTCACCGATACACAGGAGAGAGCACTGGGTCACACGGCTGGGCATTATTACACAGAAGAGTGCTCTGGGTCACACTGCTGGGAATTATTACACAGGAGTGAGCACTGGGTCGCACTGCTGGGCACCGTTACACAGGAGAGAGCACTGCGTTGCACTGCTGGGCACCATTACACAGGAGAGAGCACTGGGCCTCACTGCTGGGCACCGTTACACAGGAGAGAGCACTGGGGCACGCTGCTGGGCATTATTACACAGGAGAGCGCACTGGGTCACACTGCTGGGCACCGTTACACAGGTGTGAGCACTGGGTCAGACTGCTGGGTACCGTTGCACAGGAGAGAGCACTGGGTCGCTCTGCTGAGCACCGTTACACAGGAGAGAGCACTGGTTCACACTGCTGGGCATTATCACACAGGAGAAAGCACTGGGTCACACTGCTGGGCACTATTACACAGGAGAGAGCACTGGTGCGCACTGCTGGGCACTGTAACACAGGAGAGAGCACTGGGTCACACTGCTGGGCACCGTGACACAGGAGAGAGCATTGGGCCACACTGCTGGGCACCGTTACACATGAGAGAGCACTGGGGCACACTGCTGGGCATTATTACACAGGAGAGAGCACTGGATCTCGCTGCTGGGCACCATTACACAGGAGAGAGCACTGGGTCGCACTGCTGGGCATTATTACACAGGAGAGAGCACTGGCTGACAATGCTGGGCACCGTTAGACAGGAGAGAGCACTGGATCGCACTGCAGCGCGCTATTAAACAGGAGAGAGCTCTGGGTCACACTGCTGGGCACCATTACACAGGAGAGAGCACTGGCTCCCACTGCTGGGCACCATTATACCGGAGAGAGCACTAGGACGCACTGCTGGGAATTATTACATAGGAGAGAGCACTGGGTCGCACTGTTGGGCACCATTACACAGGAGAGAGCACTGGGTCACACTGCTGGGCACGGTTACACAGGAGAGAGCACTGGGGCTCACTGCTGGGCATTATTACACAGGAGAGAGCAAAGGGTCACACTGCTGGGAATTATTACACAGGGGTGAGCACTGGGTCACACTGCTGGGCACCGTTACACAGGAGAGAGCACTGGGTTGCACTGCTGAGCACCATTACACAGGAGAGAGCACTGTGTCGCACTGCTGGGCACCGTTACACAGGAGAGAGCACTGGGGCACACTGCTGGGCATTATTAAACAGGAGAGAGCACTGGGTCACACTGCTGGGCACCGTTACATAGGTGTGAGCACTGGGTCACACTGCTGGGCACTATTACACAGGAGAGAGCACTGGGTAACACTGCTGGGCATTATCACACAGGAGAGAGCACTGGGTCACACTGCTGGGCACCGTTACACAGGAGAGAGCACTGGGTCACACTGCTGGGCACTATTACACAGGAGAGAGCACTGGTTCGCACTGCTGGGCACTGTAACACAGGAGAGAGCACTGGGTCGCAGTGCTGGGGATTATTACTCAGGAGGGAGCACTGGATCACACTGCTGGGCATCAATACACAGGAGAGAACACGGAGTCACACTGCTGGGCAATATTACACAGGAGAAAGCACTGGGTCACACTGCGGGGCACTATTACACAGGAGAGAGCACTGGTTCACACAGCTGGGCACCGTTACACAGGAGAGAGCATTGGGTCACACTGCTGGGCACCGTTACACAGGAGAGAGCACTGGGTTGCACTGCTGAGCACCATTACACAGGAGAGAGCACTGGGTCGCACTGCTGGGCACCGTTACACAGGAGAGAGCACTGGGGCACACTGCTGGGCATTATTACACAGGAGAGAGCACTGGGTCACACTGCTGGGCACCGTTACATAGGTGTGAGCACTGGGTCACACTGCTGGGCACTATTACACAGGAGAGAGCACTGGGTAACACTGCTGGGCATTATCACACAAGAGAGAGCACTGGGTCACACTGCTGGGCACCGTTACACAGGAGAGAGCACTGGGTCACACTGCTGGGCACTATTACACAGGAGAGAGCACTGGTTCGCACTGCTGGGCACTGTAACACAGGAGAGAGCACTGGGTCACACAGCTGGGCACCGTTCACAGGAGAGAGCACTGGGTCGCAGTGCTGGGGATTATTACTCAGGAGAGAGCACTGGATCACACTGCTGGGCATCAATACACAGGAGAGAACACGGGGTCACACTGCTGGGCAATATTACACAGGAGAAAGCACTGGGTCACACTGCGGGGCACTATTACACAGGAGAGAGCACTGGTTCACACAGCTGGGCACCGTTACACAGGAGAGAGCATTGGGTCACACTGCTGGGCATTATTACACAGGAGAGAGCACTGGATCACACTTCTGGGCACCATTACACAGGACAGAGCAGTGGGTCGCACTGCTGGGCATTATTACGCAGGAGAGAGCACTGGCTCACAATGCTGGGCACCGTTAGACGGGGGAGAACACTGGATTGCACTGCAGGGCACTATTAAATAGGAGAGAGCACTGGGTGACACTGCTGGGCACCATTACACAGGAGAGAGCATTGGGTCACACTGCTGGGCATTATTACACAGGAGAGAGCACTGGTTCACACAGCTGGGCACCGTTACACAGGAGAGAGCATTGGGTCACACTGCTGGGCATTATTACACAGGAGAGAGCACTGGCTCACAATGCTGGGCACCGTTAGACAGGAGAGAGCACTGGATCGCACTGCAGCGCACTATTAAACAGGAGAGAGCACTGGGTCACACTGCTGGGCACCATTACACAGGAGAGAGCACTGGCTCCCACTGCTGGGCACCATTATACCGGAGAGAGCACTGGGACGCACTGCTGGGCATTATTACATAGGAGAGAGCACTGGGTCGCACTGTTGGGCACCATTACACAGGAGAGAGCACTGGGTCACACTGCTGGGCACCGTTACACAGGAGAGAGCACTGGGTCACACTGCTGGGCATTATTACACAGGAGAGAGCACTGGGTCACACTGCTGGGAATTATTACACAGGAGTGAGCACTGGCTCCCACTGCTGGGCACAATTATACCGGAGAGAGCACTGGGACGCACTGCTGGGCATTATTACATAGGAGAGAGCACTGGGTCGCACTTTTGGGCACCATTACACAGGAGAGAGCACTGGGTCACACTGCTGGGCACCGTTACACAGGAGAGAGCTCTGGGTCACACTGCTGGGCATTATTACACAGGAGAGAGCACTGGGTCACACTGCTGGGAATTATTACACAGGAGTGAGCACTGGGTCACACTGCTGGGCACCGTTACACAGGAGAGAGCACTGGGTCGCACTGCTGGGAATTATTACACAGGGGAGAGCACTGGGTCGCACTGCTGGGCACCGTTACACAGGAGAAAGCTTCGGGTCGCACAGCTGTGCACTGTTACACAGCAGAGAACACTGGGTCACACTGCTGCACATTATTACACAGGAGAGAGCTCTAGGTCGCACTGCTGGGCACCGTTACACAGTTGTGAGCACTGGGTCGCACTGCTGGGCACCGTTACACAGGAGAGATAACTGGGTCGCACTGCTGGGCATATTACACAGGAAAGAGCACTGGGTCGCACTGCTGGGCACCGTTACACAGGAGAGAGCATTGGGTCACACTGCTGGGCACCGTTACACATGAGAGAGCACTGGGGCACACTGCTGGGCATTATTACACAGGAGAGAGCACTGGATCTCGGTGCTGGGCACCATTACACAGGAGAGAGCACTGGGTCGCACTGTTGGGCACCATTACACAGGAGAGAGCACTGGGTCACACTGCTGGGCACCGTTACACAGGAGAGAGCACTGGGGCACACTGCTGGGCATTATTACACAGGAGAGAGCAAAGGGTCACACTGCTGGGAATTATTACACAGGAGTGAGCACTGGGTCACACTGCTGGGCACCGTTACACAGGAGAGAGCACTGGGTTGCACTGCTGAGCACCATTGCACAGGAGAGAGCACTGGGTCGCACAGCTGGGCACCGTTACACAGGAGAGAGCACTGGGGCACACTGCTGGGCATTATTACACAGGAGAGAGCACTGGGTCACCTTGCTGGGCACCGTTACATAGGTGTGAGCAGTGGGTCACACTGCTGGGCACTATTACACAGGAGAGAGCACTGGGTAACACTGCTGGGCATTATCACACAGGAGAGAGCACTGGGTCACACTGCTGGGCACCGTTACACAGGAGAGAGCACTGGGTCACACTGCTGGGCACTATTACACAGGAGAGAGCACTGGTTCGCACTGCTGGGCACTGTAACACAGGAGAGAGCACTGGGTCACACAGCTGGACACCGTTCACAGGAGAGAGCACTGGGTCGCAGTGCTGGGGATTATTACTCAGGAGAGAGCACTGGATCACACTGCTGGGCATTAATACACAGGAGAGAACACGGGGTCACACTGCTGGGCAATATTACACAGGAGAATGCACTGGGTCACACTGCGGGGCACTATTACACAGGAGAGAGCACTGTTTCACACAGCTGGGCACCGTTACACAGGAGAGAGCGTTGGGTCACACTGCTGGGCATTATTACACAGGAGAGAGCACTGGATCACACTTCTGGGCACCATTACACAGGACAGAGCAGTGGGTCACACTGCTGGGCATTATTACGCAGGAGAGAGCACTGGCTCACAATGCTGGGCAACGTTAGACGGGGGAGAACACTGGATCGCACTGCAGGGCACTATTAAATAGGAGAGAGCACTGGGTCACACTGCTAGGCACCATTACACAGGAGAGAGCACTGGATCGCACTGCTGGGCACTATTACACAGGAGAGAGCACTGGGTCACACTTCTGGTCACCGATACACAGGAGAGAGCACTGGGTCACACGGCTGGGCATTATTACACAGAAGAGTGCTCTGGGTCACACTGCTGGGAATTATTACACAGGAGTGAGCACTGGGTCGCACTGCTGGGCACCGTTACACAGGAGAGAGCACTGGGTTGCACTGCTGGGCACCATTACACAGGAGAGAGCACTGGGCCTCACTGCTGGGCACCGTTACACAGGAGAGAGCACTGGGGCACGCTGCTGGGCATTATTACACAGGAGAGCGCACTGGGTCACACTGCTGGGCACCGTTACACAGGTGTGAGCACTGGGTCAGACTGCTGGGTACCGTTGCACAGGAGAGAGCACTGGGTCGCTCTGCTGAGCACCGTTACACAGGAGAGAGCACTTGTTCACACTGCTGGGCATTATCACACAGGAGAAAGCACTGGGTCACACTGCTGGGCACTATTACACAGGAGAGAGCACTGGTGCGCACTGCTGGGCACTGTAACACAGGAGAGAGCACTGGGTCGCACTGCTGGGCACCGTTACACAGGAGAGAGCATTGGGCCACACTGCTGGGCACCGTTACACATGAGAGAGCACTGGGGCACACTGCTGGGCATTATTACACAGGAGAGAGCACTGGATCTCGCTGCTGGGCACCATTACACAGGAGAGAGCACTGGGTCGCACTGCTGGGCATTATTACACAGGAGAGAGCACTGGCTGACAATGCTGGGCACCGTTAGACAGGAGAGAGCACTGGATCGCACTGCAGCGCGCTATTAAACAGGAGAGAGCTCTGGGTCACACTGCTGGGCACCATTACACAGGAGAGAGCACTGGCTCCCACTGCTGGGCACCATTATACCGGAGAGAGCACTAGGACGCACTGCTGGGCATTATTACATAGGAGAGAGCACTGGGTCGCACTGTTGGGCACCATTACACAGGAGAGAGCACTGGGTCACACTGCTGGGCATGGTTACACAGGAGAGAGCACTGGGGCTCACTGCTGGGCATTATTACACAGGAGAGAGCAAAGGGTCACACTGCTGGGAATTATTACACAGGGGTGAGCACTGGGTCACACTGCTGGGCACCGTTACACAGGAGAGAGCACTGGGTTGCACTGCTGAGCACCATTACACAGGAGAGAGCACTGGGTCGCACTGCTGGGCACCGTTACACAGGAGAGAGCACTGGGGCACACTGCTGGGCATTATTACACAGGAGAGAGCACTGGGTCACACTGCTGGGCACCGTTACATAGGTGTGAGCACTGGGTCACACTGCTGGGCACTATTACACAGGAGAGAGCACTGGGTAACACTGCTGGGCATTATCACACAGGAGAGAGCACTGGGTCACACTGCTGGGCACCGTTACACAGGAGAGAGCACTGGGTCACACTGCTGGGCACTATTACACAGGAGAGAGCACTGGTTCGCACTGCTGGGCACTGTAACACAGGAGAGAGCACTGGGTCACACAGCTGGGCACCGTTCACAGGAGAGAGCACTGGGTCGCAGTGCTGGGGATTATTACTCAGGAGAGAGCACTGGATCACACTGCTGGGCATCAATACACAGGAGAGAACACGGAGTCACACTGCTGGGCAATATTACACAGGAGAAAGCACTGGGTCACACTGCGGGGCACTATTACACAGGAGAGAGCACTGGTTCACACAGCTGGGCACCGTTACACAGGAGAGAGCATTGGGTCACACTGCTGGGCACCGTTACACAGGAGAGAGCACTGGGTTGCACTGCTGAGCACCATTACACAGGAGAGAGCACTGGGTCGCACTGCTGGGCACCGTTACACAGGAGAGAGCACTGGGGCACACTGCTGGGCATTATTACACAGGAGAGAGCACTGGGTCACACTGCTGGGCACCGTTACATAGGTGTGAGCACTGGGTCACACTGCTGGGCACTATTACACAGGAGAGAGCACTGGGTAACACTGCTGGGCATTATCACACAGGAGAGAGCACTGGGTCACACTGCTGGGCACCGTTACACAGGAGAGAGCACTGGGTCACACTGCTGGGCACTATTACACAGGAGAGAGCACTGGTTCGCACTGCTGGGCACTGTAACACAGGAGAGAGCACTGGGTCACACAGCTGGGCACCGTTCACAGGAGAGAGCACTGGGTCGCAGTGCTGGGGATTATTACTCAGGAGAGAGCACTGGATCACACTGCTGGGCATCAATACACAGGAGAGAACACGGGGTCACACTGCTGGGCAATATTACACAGGAGAAAGCACTGGGTCACACTGCGGGGCACTATTACACAGGAGAGAGCACTGGTTCACACAGCTGGGCACCATTACACAGGAGAGAGCATTGGGTCACACTGCTGGGCATTATTACACAGGAGAGAGCACTGGATCACACTTCTGGGCACCATTACACAGGAGAGAGCACTGGGTCACGCGGCTGGGCATTATTACACAGAAGAGTGCTCTGGGTCACACTGCTGGGAATTATTACACAGGAGTGAGCACTGGGTCGCACTGCTGGGCACCGTTACACAGGAGAGAGCACTGGGTTGCACTGCTGGGCACCATTACACAGGAGAGAGCACTGGGTCGCACTGCTGGGCACCGTTATACAGGAGAGAGCACTGGGGCACACTGCTGGGCATTATTACACAGGACAGAGCACTGGGTCACACTGCTGGGCACCGTTACACATGTGTGAGCACTGGGTCAGACTGCTGGGTACAGTTGCACAGGAGAGAGCACTGGGTCGCTCTGCTGAGCACCGTTACACAGGAGAGAGCACTGGTTCACACTGCTGGGCATTATCACACAGGAGAGAGCACTGGGTCACACTGCTGGGCACTATTACACAGGAGAGAGCACTGGTTCGCACTGCTGGGCACTGTAACACAGGAGAGAGAACTGGGTCACACTGCTGGGCACCGTTACACAGTTGTGAGCACTGGGTCGCACTGCAGGGCACTATTACACAGGGAGAGCACTGGGTCGCACTGCTGGGCACTATAACACAGGAGAGAGCACTGGGTAACACAGCTGGGCACCGTTACACAGGGGAGAGCACTGGGTCGTACTGCAGAGCTTTATTACACAGGAGAGAGCACTGGGTCACACTGCTGGGCACTATTACACAGGGGAGAGCACTGGGTCACACTGCAGGGCATTATTATGCAGGAAAGAGCACTGGGTGACACTGCTGGGCATTATTACACAAGGGTGAGAACTGGGTCGCACTGCTGAGCACCGTTACACAGGAGAGAGCACTGGGTTGCACTGCTGAGCACCATTACACAGGAGAGAGCACTGGGTCGCACAGCTGGGCACTGTTACACAGGAGAGAGCACTGGGGCACGCTGCTGGGCATTATTACACAGGAGAGTGCACTGGGTCACCCTGCTGGGCACTATTACACAGGAGAGAGCACTGGGTAACACTGCTGGGCATTATCACACAGGAGAGAGCACTGGGTCACACTGCTGGGCACCATTACACAGGAGAGAGCACTGGGTCACACTGCTGGGCACTATTACACAGGAGAGAGCACTGGTTCGCACTGCTGGGCACTGTAACACAGGAGAGAGCACTGGGTCACACAGCTGGGCACCGTTCACAGGAGAGAGCACTGGGTCGCAGTGCTGGGGATTATTACTCAGGAGAGAGCACTGGATCACACTGCTGGGCATTAATACACAGGAGAGAACACGGGGTCACACTGCTGGGCAATATTACACAGGAGAAAGCACTGGGTCACACTGCGGGGCACTATTACACAGGAGAGAGCACTGTTTCACACAGCTGGGCACCGTTACACAGGAGAGAGCATTGGGTCACACTGCTGGGCATTATTACACAGGAGAGAGCACTGGATCACACTTCTGGGCACCATTACACAGGACAGAGCAGTGGGTCACACTGCTGGGCATTATTACGCAGGAGAGAGCACTGGCTCACAATGCTGGGCAACGTTAGACGGGGGAGAACACTGGATCGCACTGCAGGGCACTATTAAATAGGAGAGAGCACTGGGTCACACTGCTGGGCACCATTACACAGGAGAGAGCACTGGATCGCACTGCTGGGCACTATTACACAGGAGAGAGCACTGGCTCCCACTGCTGGGCACCATTACACAGGAGAGTGCACTGGGTCACACTTCTGGTCACCGATACACAGGAGAGAGCACTGGGTCACACGGCTGGGCATTATTACACAGAAGAGTGCTCTGGGTGACACTGCTGGGAATTATTACACAGGAGTGAGCACTGGGTCGCACTGCTGGGCACCGTTACTCAGGTGTGAGTACTGGGTGGCACTGCTGGGCACCATTGCAAAGGAGAGAGCACTGGGTCACACTGCTGGGCATTATTACACAGTAGAGAGCCCTGGGTCACACGGCGGGGCACCGTTGCAAAGGAGAGAGCACTGGGTCACACTGCTGGGCATTATTATGCAGGAAAGAGCACTGGGTCACACTCCTGGGCATTATTACACAGGAGTGAGCATTCGGTCGCACTGCTGAGCACCGTTACACAGGAGAGAACACTGGGTCGCACTGCTGGGCACTGTTACACAGGAGAGAGCACTGGGTCGCAATGCTGGGCACCATTACACAGGTGTGAGCACTGGGTGGCACTGCTGGGCACCGTTGCAAAGGAGAGAGCACTGGGTCACACTGCTGGGCATGATTACACAGGAGAGAGCACTGGGTCGCACTGCTGGGCACGGTTACACAGGAGAGAGCACTGGGTCACACTGCTGCGCATTATTATACAGGAGAGAGTACTTGGTCACATTGCTAGGCACCATAGCACAGGAGAGCACTGGGTCGCACTGCTGGGCATTATTACAGAGTGGAGAGCACTGAGTCACACTGCTAGGCAATGTTACACAGGAGTGAGCACTGGATCTTACTGCCTGGCACTATTAGGATGGAGGGAGCACTGTGTCACACTGCTGGGGACTATTACACGTGAGAGAGCATTGGCTCACACTGCTGGGCACCATTAAACAGGGGAGAGCACTGGGTGGAACCGCTGGGCATTATTACACAGGAGAAAGCACTGGGTTACACGGCTGGGCACCATTACACAGGAGAGAGCACTGGCTCACACTGCTGGGCACCGTTACACAGGTGTGAGCACTGGGTCAGACTGCTGGGTACCGTTGCACAGGAGAGAGCACTGGGTCGCTCTGCTGAGCACCGTTACACAGGAGCGAGCACTGGTTCACACTGCTGGGCATTATTACACAGGAGAGAGCACTGGGTCACACTGCTGGGCATTATCACACAGGAGAGAGCACTGGGTCACACTGCTGGGCACCGTTACACAGGTGAGAGCACTGGGTCACACTGCTGGGCACGATTACACAGGAGAGAGCACTGGTTCGCACTGCTGGGCACTGTAACACAGGAGAGAGCACTGGGTCGCAGTGCTGGGGATTATTACTCAGGAGAGAGCACTGGATCACACTGCTGCGCATTAATACACAGGAGAGAACACGGGGTCACACTGCTGGGCAATATTACACAGGAGAAAGCACTGGGTCACATTGTGGGGCACTATTACACAGGAGAGAGCACTGGCTCACACAGCCGGGCACCGTTACACAGGAGAGAGCATTGGGTCACACTGCTGGGCATTATTACACAGGAGAGAGCACTGGATCACACTTCTGGGCACCATTACACAGGACAGAGCAGTGGGTCGCACTGCTGGGCATTATTACTCAGGAGAGAGCAGTGGCTCACAATGCTGGGCACCGTTAGAGGGGAGAGAACACTGGATCGCACTGCAGGGCACTATTAAATAGGAGAGAGCACTGGGTCACACTGCTGGGCACTATTACACAGGAGAGAGCACTGGCTCCCACTGCTGGGCACCATTACACAGGAGAGAGCACTGGGTCACACTTCTGGTCACCGATACACAGGAGAGAGCACTGGGTCACACGGCTGGGCATTATTACACAGAAGAGTGCACTGGGTCACACTGCTGGGAATTATTACACAGGAGTGAGCACTGGGTCGCACTGCTGGGCACCGTTACACAGGAGAGAGCACTGGGTTGCACTGCTGGGCACCATTACACAGTAGAGAGCACTATGTCGCACTGCTGGGCACCTTTACACAGGACAGAGCACTGGGGCACACTGCTGGGCATTATTACACAGGAGAGAGCTCTGGGTCACACTGCTGGGCACCGTTACACATGTGTGAGCACTGGGTCAGACTGCTGGGTACCGTTGCACAGGAGAGAGCACTGGGTTGCTCTGCTGAGCACCGTTACACAGGAGAGAGCACTGGTTCACACTGCTGGGCATTATCACACAGGAGAGAGCACTGGGTCGCACTGCTGGGCACTATAACACAGGAGAGAGCACTGGGTAACACAGCTGGGCACCGTTACACAGGGGAGAGCACTGGGCCGTACTGCAGGGCTTTATTACACAGGAGAGAGCACTGGGTCACACTGCTGGGTCACTATTACACAGGAGAGAGCACTGGGTCACACTGCTGAGCATTATTATGCAGGAAAGAGCACTGGGTGACACTGCTGGGCATTATTACACAGGGGTGAGAACTGGGTCGCACTGCTGAGCACCGTTACACAGGAGAGAGCACTGGGTCGCACTGCTGGGCACCGTTACACAGGTGTGAGTACTGGGTGGCACTGCTGGGCACCATTGCAAAGGAGAGAGCACTGGGTCACACTGCTGGGCATTATTACACAGCAGAGAGCACTGGGTGGCACTGCTGGGCACCGTTGCAAAGGAGAGAGCACTGGGTCACACTGCTGGGCCTTATTATACAGGAGAGAGCACTTGGTCACATTGCTAGGCACCATTGCCCAGGAGAGCAATAGGTCGCACTGCTGGGCATTATTACAGAGTGGAGAGCACTGGGTCACACAGCTGGGCATTATTACAGAGGAGAGAGCACTGAGTCACACTGCTAGGCAATGTTACACAGGAGTGAGCACTTGATCTTACTGCTGGGCTCTATTAAACAGGAAAGAGCACTGGGTCGCACTGCAGGGCATTATTACACAGGAGAGAGCACTGTGTCACACTGCTGGGCACTATTACACAGGTGAGAGCACTGGATCGCACTGCTGGGCACTATTAAACAGGAGAGAGCAATGGGTCACACTGCTGGGCATTATTGTGCTGGAAAGAGCACTGGGTCACACTCCTGGGCATTATCACACAGGAGTGAGCACTGGGTCGCACTGCTGAGCGCCGTTACCAAGGAGAGAACACTGGGTCGCACTGCTGGGCACTGTTACACAGGAGAGAGCACTGGGTCGCACTGCTGGGCACCATTACACAGGTGTGAGCACTGGGTGGCACTGCTGGACACCGTTGCAAAGGGGAGAGCACTGGGTCACACTGCTGGGCATGATTACACAGGAGAGAGCACTGGGTCGCACTGCTGGGCATGGTTACACAGGAGAGAGGACTGGGTCGCACTGCTGGGCATTATTATACAGGAGAGAGCACTTGGTCACGTTGCTAGGCACCATTGCACAGGAGAGCACAGGGTCGCACTGCTGGGCATTATTAGAAAGGAGAGAGCACTGGGTCACACTGCTGGGCACCATTAAACAGGGGAGAGCGCAGGGTGGAACTGCTGGGCATTATTACACAGGAGAGAGCACTGGGTTACACGGCTGGGCACCATTACACAGGAGAGAGCACTGGCTCACACTGCAGGGCACCGTTACACAGGAGAGAGCACTGGGTCACACTGCTGGGCATTATTACACAGGAGAGAGCACTGAGTCGCACTGCTGGGCATTATTACACAGTTGTGAGCACTGGGTCGCACTGCTGGGCACCGTTAAACAGGAGAGATAACTGGGTCGCACGGCTGGGCATATTACACAGGAAAGAGCACTGGGTCGCACTGCTGGGCACCGTTACACAGGAGAGAGCATTGGGTCACACTGCTGGGCACCGTTACACAGGAGAGAGCACTTGGGCACACTGCTGGGCATTATTACACAGGAGAGAGCACTGGATCTCGCTGCTGGGCACCATTACACAGGAGAGAGCACTGGGTCGCACTGCTGGGCATTATTACACAGTAGAGAGCACTGGCTCACAATGCTGGGCACCGTTAGACAGGAGAGAGCACTGGATCGCACTGCAGCGCACTATTAAACAGGAGAGAGCACTGGGTCACACTGCTGGGCACCATTACACAGGAGAGAGCACTGGCTCCCACTGCTGGGCACCATTATACCGGAGAGAGCACTGGGACGCACTGCTGGGCATTATTACATAGGAGAGAGCACTGGGTCGCACTGTTGGGCACCATTACACAGGAGAGAGCACTGGGTCACACTGCTGGGCACCGTTACACAGGAGAGAGCACTGGATCACACTGCTGGGCATTATTACACAGGGGAGAGCACTGGGTCGCACTGCTGGGCACCGTTACACAGGAGAAAGCTTTGGGTCGCACAGCTGTGCACCGTTACACAGCAGAGAACACTGGGTCACACTGCTGCACATTATTACACAGGAGAGAGCTCTAGGTCGCACTGCTGGGCACCGTTACACAGTTGTGAGCACTGGGTCGCACTGCTGGGCACCGTTACACAGGAGAGATAACTGGGTCGCACTGCTGGGCATATTACACTGGAAAGAGCACTGGGTCGCACTGCTGGGCACCGTTACGCAGGAGAGAGCATTGGGTCACACTGCTGGGCACCGTTACACATGAGAGAGCACTGGGGCACACTGCTGGGCATTATTACACAGGAGAGAGCACTGGATCTCGCTGTTGGGCACCATTACACAGGAGAGAGCACTGGGTCGCACTGCTGGGCATTATTACACAGGAGAGAGCACTGGGTCGCACTGTTGGGCACCATTACACAGGAGGGAGCACTGGGTCACACTGATGGGCACCGTTACACAGGAGAGAGCACTGGGGCACACTGCTGGGCATTATTACACAGGAGAGAGCAAAGGGTCACACTGCTGGGAATTATTACACAGGAGTGAGCACTGGGTCACACTGCTGGGCACCGTTACACAGGAGAGAGCACTGGGTTGCACTGCTGAGCACCATTACACAGGAGAGAGCACTGGGTCGCACTGCTGGGCACCGTTACACAGGAGAGAGCACTGGGGCACACTGCTGGGCATTATTACACAGGAGAGAGCACTGGGTCACACTGCTGGGCACCGTTACATAGGTGTGAGCACTGGGTCACACTGCTGGGCACTATTGCACAGGAGAGAGCACTGGGTCACACTGCTGGGCATTATCACACAGGAGAGAGCACTGGGTCACACTGCTGGGCACCGTTACACAGGAGAGAGCACTGGGTCATACTGCTGGGCACTATTACACAGGAGAGAGCACTGGTTCGCACTGCTGGGCACTGTAACACAGGAGAGAGCAATGGGTCACACAGCTGGGCACCGTTCACAGGAGAGAGCACTGGGTCGCAGTGCTGGGGATTATTACTCAGGAGAGAGCACTGGATCACACTGCTGGGCATTAATACACAGGAGAGAACACGGAGTCACACTGCTGGGCAATATTACACAGGAGAAAGCACTGGGTCACACTGCGGGGCACTATTACACAGGAGAGAGCACTGGTTCACACAGCTGGGCACCGTTACACAGGAGAGAGCATTGGGTCACACTGCTGGGCATTATTACACAGGAGAGAGCACTGGATCACACTTCTGGGCACCATTACACAGGACAGAGCAGTGGGTCACACTGCTGGGCATTATTACGCAGGAGAGAGCACTGGCTCACAATGCTGGGCAACGTTAGACGGGGGAGAACACTGGATCGCACTGCAGGGCCCTATTAAATAGGAGAGAGCACTGGGTCACACTGCTGGGCACCATTACACAGGAGTGAGCACTGGATCGCACTGCTGGGCACTATTACACAGGAGAGAGCACTGGCTCCCACTGCTGGGCACCATTACACAGGAGAGAGCACTGGGTCACACGTCTGGTCACCGATACACAGGAGAGAGCACTGGGTCACATGGCTGGGCATTATTACACAGAAGAGTGCTCTGGGTCACACTGCTGGGAATTATTACACAGGAGTGAGCACTGGGTCGCACTGCAGGGCACCGTTACACAGGAGAGAGCACTGGGTCGCACTGCTGGGCACTGTTACACAGGGGAGAGCACTGGGGCACACTGCTGGGCATTATTACACAGGAGAGAGCACTGGGTCACACTGCTGTGCACCGTTACACAGCTGTGAGCACTGGGTCAGACTGCTGGGTACCGTTGCACAGGAGAGAGCACTGGGTCGCTCTGCTGAGCACCGTTACACAGGAGAGAGCACTGGTTCACACTGCTGGGCATTATTACACAGGAGAGAGCACTGGGTCACACTGCTGGGCACTATTACACAGGAGAGAGCACTGGTTCGCACTGCTGGGCACTGTAACACAGGAGAGAGCACTGGATCGCACTGCTGGGCACCGTTACACAGGAGAGAGCATTGGGTCACACTGCTGGGCATTATTACACAGGAGAGAGCACTGGATCTCGGTGCTGGGCACCATTACACAGGAGAGAGCACTGGGTCGCACTGCTGGGCATTATTACACAGGAGAGAGCACTGGCTCACAATGCTGGGCACCGTTAGACAGGAGAGAGCACTGGATCGCACTGCAGCGCCCTATTAAACAGGAGAGAGCACTGGGTCACACTGCTGGGCACCATGACACAGGAGAGAGCACTGGCTCCCACTGCTGGGCACCATTATACCGGAGAGAGCACTGGGACGCACTGCTGGGCATTATTACATAGGAGAGAGCACTGGGTCGCGCTGTTGGGCACCATTACACAGGAGAGAGCACTGGGTCACACTGCTGGGCACCGTTACACAGGAGAGAGCACTGGGGCACACTGCTGGGCATTATTACACAGGAGTGAGCACTGGGTCACACTGCTGGGCACCGTTACACAGGAGAGAGCACTGGGTTGCACTGCTGAGCACCATTACACAGGAGAGAGCACTGGGTCGCACTGCTGGGCACCGTTACACAGGAGAGAGCAATGGGTCACACTGCTGGGCACTATTACACAGGAGAGAGCACTGGTTCGCACTGCTGGGCACTGCAACACAGGAGAGAGCACTGGGTCACACCGCTGGGCACCGTTCCCAGGAGAGAGCACTGGGTCGCAGTGGTGGGGATTATTACTCAGGAGAGAGCACTGGATCACACTGCTGGGCATTAATACACAGGAGAGAACACGGGGTCACACTGCTGGGCACTATTACACAGGAGAGAGCACTGGCTCCCACTGCTGGGCACCATTACACAGGAGAGAGCACTGGGTCACACTTCTGGTCACCGATACACAGGAGAGAGCACTGGGTCACACGGCTGGGCATTATTACACAGAAGAGTGCTCTGGGTCACACTGCTGGGAATTATTACACAGGAGTGAGCACTGGGTCGCACTGCTGGGCACCGTTACACAGGAGAGAGCACTGGGTTGCACTGCTGGGCACCATTACACAGGAGAGAGCACTGGGCCTCACTGCTGGGCACCGTTACACAGGAGAGAGCACTGGGGCACGCTGCTGGGCATTATTACACAGGAGAGCGCACTGGGTCACACTGCTGGGCACCGTTACACAGGTGTGAGCACTGGGTCAGACTGCTGGGTACCGTTGCACAGGAGAGAGCACTGGGTCGCTCTGCTGAGCACCGTTACACAGGAGAGAGCACTGGTTCACACTGCTGGGCATTATCACACAGGAGAAAGCACTGGGTCACACTGCTGGGCACTATTACACAGGAGAGAGCACTGGTGCGCACTGCTGGGCACTGTAACACAGGAGAGAGCACTGGGTCGCACTGCTGGGCACCGTTACACAGGAGAGAGCATTGGGCCACACTGCTGGGCACCGTTACACATGAGAGAGCACTGGGGCACACTGCTGGGCATTATTACACAGGAGAGAGCACTGGATCTCGCTGCTGGGCACCATTACACAGGAGAGAGCACTGGGTCGCACTGCTGGGCATTATTACACAGGAGAGAGCACTGGCTGACAATGCTGGGCACCGTTAGACAGGAGAGAGCACTGGATCGCACTGCAGCGCGCTATTAAACAGGAGAGAGCTCTGGGTCACACTGCTGGGCACCATTACACAGGAGAGAGCACTGGCTCCCACTGCTGGGCACCATTATACCGGAGAGAGCACTAGGACGCACTGCTGGGCATTATTACATAGGAGAGAGCACTGGGTCGCACTGTTGGGCACCATTACACAGGAGAGAGCACTGGGTCACACTGCTGGGCACGGTTACACAGGAGAGAGCACTGGGGCTCACTGCTGGGCATTATTACACAGGAGAGAGCAAAGGGTCACACTGCTGGGAATTATTACACAGGGGTGAGCACTGGGTCACACTGCTGGGCACCGTTACACAGGAGAGAGCACTGGGTTGCACTGCTGAGCACCATTACACAGGAGAGAGCACTGGGTCGCACTGCTGGGCACCGTTACACAGGAGAGAGCACTGGGGCACACTGCTGGGCATTATTACACAGGAGAGAGCACTGGGTCACACTGCTGGGCACCGTTACATAGGTGTGAGCACTGGGTCACACTGCTGGGCACTATTACACAGGAGAGAGCACTGGGTAACACTGCTGGGCATTATCACACAGGAGAGAGCACTGGGTCACACTGCTGGGCACCGTTACACAGGAGAGAGCACTGGGTCACACTGCTGGGCACTATTACACAGGAGAGAGCACTGGTTCGCACTGCTGGGCACTGTAACACAGGAGAGAGCACTGGGTCACACAGCTGGGCACCGTTCACAGGAGAGAGCACTGGGTCGCAGTGCTGGGGATTATTACTCAGGAGAGAGCACTGGATCACACTGCTGGGCATCAATACACAGGAGAGAACACGGAGTCACACTGCTGGGCAATATTACACAGGAGAAAGCACTGGGTCACACTGCGGGGCACTATTACACAGGAGAGAGCACTGGTTCACACAGCTGGGCACCGTTACACAGGAGAGAGCATTGTGTCACACTGCTGGGCACCGTTACACAGGAGAGAGCACTGGGTTGCACTGCTGAGCACCATTACACAGGAGAGAGCACTGGGTCGCACTGCTGGGCACCGTTACACAGGAGAGAGCACTGGGGCACACTGCTGGGCATTATTACACAGGAGAGAGCACTGGGTCACACTGCTGGGCACCGTTACATAGGTGTGAGCACTGGGTCACACTGCTGGGCACTATTACACAGGAGAGAGCACTGGGTAACACTGCTGGGCATTATCACACAGGAGAGAGCACTGGGTCACACTGCTGGGCACCGTTACACAGGAGAGAGCACTGGGTCACACTGCTGGGCACTATTACACAGGAGAGAGCACTGGTTCGCACTGCTGGGCACTGTAACACAGGAGAGAGCACTGGGTCACACAGCTGGGCACCGTTCACAGGAGAGAGCACTGGGTCGCAGTGCTGGGGATTATTACTCAGGAGAGAGCACTGGATCACACTGCTGGGCATCAATACACAGGAGAGAACACGGGGTCACACTGCTGGGCAATATTACACAGGAGAAAGCACTGGGTCACACTGCGGGGCACTATTACACAGGAGAGAGCACTGGTTCACACAGCTGGGCACCGTTACACAGGAGAGAGCATTGGGTCACACTGCTGGGCATTATTACACAGGAGAGAGCACTGGATCACACTTCTGGGCACCATTACACAGGACAGAGCAGTGGGTCGCACTGCTGGGCATTATTACGCAGGAGAGAGCACTGGCTCACAATGCTGGGCACCGTTAGACGGTGGAGAACACTGGATCGCACTGCAGGGCACTATTAAATAGGAGAGAGCACTGGGTGACACTGCTGGGCACCATTACACAGGAGAGAGCATTGGGTCACACTGCTGGGCATTATTACACAGGAGAGAGCACTGGATCACACTTCTGGGCACCATTACACAGGAGAGAGCACTGGGTCACGCGGCTGGGCATTATTACACAGAAGAGTGCTCTGGGTCACACTGCTGGGAATTATTACACAGGAGTGAGCACTGGGTCGCACTGCTGGGCACCGTTACACAGGAGAGAGCACTGGGTTGCACTGCTGGGCACCATTACACAGGAGAGAGCACTGGGTCGCACTGCTGGGCACCGTTATACAGGAGAGAGCACTGGGGCACACTGCTGGGCATTATTACACAGGACAGAGCACTGGGTCACACTGCTGGGCACCGTTACACAGGTGTGAGCACTGGGTCAGACTGCTGGGTACAGTTGCACAGGAGAGAGCACTGGGTCGCTCTGCTGAGCACCGTTACACAGGAGAGAGCACTGGTTCACACTGCTGGGCATTATCACACAGGAGAGAGCACTGGGTCACACTGCTGGGCACTATTACACAGGAGAGAGCACTGGTTCGCACTGCTGGGCACTGTAACACAGGAGAGAGAACTGGGTCACACTGCTGGGCACCGTTACACAGTTGTGAGCACTGGGTCGCACTGCAGGGCACTATTACACAGGGAGAGCACTGGGTCGCACTGCTGGGCACTATAACACAGGAGAGAGCACTGGGTAACACAGCTGGGCACCGTTACACAGGGGAGAGCACTGGGTCGTACTGCAGAGCTTTATTACACAGGAGAGAGCACTGGGTCACACTGCTGGGCACTATTACACAGGGGAGAGCACTGGGTCACACTGCAGGGCATTATTATGCAGGAAAGAGCACTGGGTGACACTGCTGGGCATTATTACACAAGGGTGAGAACTGGGTCGCACTGCTGAGCACCGTTACACAGGAGAGAGCACTGGGTCGCACTGCTGGGCACCGTTATACAGGAGAGAGCACTGGGGCACACTGCTGGGCATTATTACACAGGACAGAGCACTGGGTCACACTGCTGGGCACCGTTACACAGGTGTGAGCACTGGGTCAGACTGCTGGGTACAGTTGCACAGGAGAGAGCACTGGGTCGCTCTGCTGAGCACCGTTACACAGGAGAGAGCACTGGTTCACACTGCTGGGCATTATCACACAGGAGAGAGCACTGGGTCACACTGCTGGGCACTATTACACAGGAGAGAGCACTGGTTCGCACTGCTGGGCACTGTAACACAGGAGAGAGAACTGGGTCACACTGCTGGGCACCGTTACACAGTTGTGAGCACTGGGTCGCACTGCAGGGCACTATTACACAGGGAGAGCACTGGGTCGCACTGCTGGGCACTATAACACAGGAGAGAGCACTGGGTAACACAGCTGGGCACCGTTACACAGGGGAGAGCACTGGGTCGTACTGCAGAGCTTTATTACACAGGAGAGAGCACTGGGTCACACTGCTGGGCACTATTACACAGGGGAGAGCACTGGGTCACACTGCAGGGCATTATTATGCAGGAAAGAGCACTGGGTGACACTGCTGGGCATTATTACACAAGGGTGAGAACTGGGTCGCACTGCTGAGCACCGTTACACAGGAGAGAGCACTGGGTTGCACTGCTGAGCACCATTACACAGGAGAGAGCACTGGGTCACCCTGCTGGGCACTATTACACAGGAGAGAGCACTGGGTAACACTGCTGGGCATTATCACACAGGAGAGAGCACTGGGCCACAATGCTGGGCACCATTACACAGGAGAGAGCACTGGGTCGCACTGTTGGGCACCATTACACAGGAGAGAGCACTGGGTCACACTGCTGGGCACGGTTACACAGGAGAGAGCACTGGGGCTCACTGCTGGGCATTATTACACAGGAGAGAGCAAAGGGTCACACTGCTGGGAATTATTACACAGGGGTGAGCACTGGGTCACACTGCTGGGCACCGTTACACAGGAGAGAGCACTGGGTTGCACTGCTGAGCACCATTACACAGGAGAGAGCACTGGGTCGCACTGCTGGGCACCGTTACACAGGAGAGAGCACTGGGGCACACTGCTGGGCATTATTACACAGGAGAGAGCACTGGGTCACACTGCTGGGCACCGTTACATAGGTGTGAGCACTGGGTCACACTGCTGGGCACTATTACACAGGAGAGAGCACTGGGTAACACTGCTGGGCATTATCACACAGGAGAGAGCACTGGGTCACACTGCTGGGCACCGTTACACAGGAGAGAGCACTGGGTCACACTGCTGGGCACTATTACACAGGAGAGAGCACTGGTTCGCACTGCTGGGCACTGTAACACAGGAGAGAGCACTGGGTCACACAGCTGGGCACCGTTCACAGGAGAGAGCACTGGGTCGCAGTGCTGGGGATTATTACTCAGGAGAGAGCACTGGATCACACTGCTGGGCATCAATACACAGGAGAGAACACGGAGTCACACTGCTGGGCAATATTACACAGGAGAAAGCACTGGGTCACACTGCGGGGCACTATTACACAGGAGAGAGCACTGGTTCACACAGCTGGGCACCGTTACACAGGAGAGAGCATTGTGTCACACTGCTGGGCACCGTTACACAGGAGAGAGCACTGGGTTGCACTGCTGAGCACCATTACACAGGAGAGAGCACTGGGTCGCACTGCTGGGCACCGTTACACAGGAGAGAGCACTGGGGCACACTGCTGGGCATTATTACACAGGAGAGAGCACTGGGTCACACTGCTGGGCACCGTTACATAGGTGTGAGCACTGGGTCACACTGCTGGGCACTATTACACAGGAGAGAGCACTGGGTAACACTGCTGGGCATTATCACACAGGAGAGAGCACTGGGTCACACTGCTGGGCACCGTTACACAGGAGAGAGCACTGGGTCACACTGCTGGGCACTATTACACAGGAGAGAGCACTGGTTCGCACTGCTGGGCACTGTAACACAGGAGAGAGCACTGGGTCACACAGCTGGGCACCGTTCACAGGAGAGAGCACTGGGTCGCAGTGCTGGGGATTATTACTCAGGAGAGAGCACTGGATCACACTGCTGGGCATCAATACACAGGAGAGAACACGGAGTCACACTGCTGGGCAATATTACACAGGAGAAAGCACTGGGTCACACTGCGGGGCACTATTACACAGGAGAGAGCACTGGTTCACACAGCTGGGCACCGTTACACAGGAGAGAGCACTGGGTTGCACTGCTGAGCACCATTACACAGGAGAGAGCACTGGGTCGCACTGATGGGCACCGTTACACAGGAGAGAGCACTGGGGCACACTGCTGGGCATTATTACACAGGAGAGAGCACTGGGTCACACTGCTGGGCACCGTTACATAGGTGTGAGCACTGGGTCACACTGCTGGGCACTATTACCCAGGAGAGAGCACTGGGTAACACTGCTGGGCATTATCACACAGGAGAGAGCACTGGGTCACACTGCTGGGCACCGTTACACAGGAGAGAGCACTGGGTCACACTGCTGGGCACTATTACACAGGAGAGAGCACTGGTTCGCACTGCTGGGCACTGTAACACAGGAGAGAGCACTGGGTCACACAGATGGGCACCGTTCACAGGAGAGAGCACTGGGTCGCAGTGCTGGGGATTATTACTCAGGAGAGAGCACTGGATCACACTGCTGGGCATCAATACACAGGAGAGAACACGGGGTCACACTGCTGGGCAATATTACACAGGGGAAAGCACTGGGTCACACTGCGGGGCACTATTACACAGGAGAGAGCACTGGTTCACACAGCTGGGCACCGTTACACAGGAGAGAGCATTGGGTCACACTGCTGGGCATTATTACACAGGAGAGAGCACTGGATCACACTTCTGGGCACCATTACACAGGACAGAGCAGTGGGTCGCACTGCTGGGCATTATTACGCAGGAGAGAGCACTGGCTCACAATGCTGGGCACCGTTAGACGGGGAGAACACTGGATCGCACTGCAGGGCACTATTAAATAGGAGAGAGCACTGGGTGACACTGCTGGGCACCATTACACAGGAGAGAGCATTGGGTCACACTGCTGGGCATTATTACACAGGAGAGAGCACTGGATCACACTTCTGGGCACCATTACACAGGACAGAGCACTGGGTCACGCGGCTGGGCATTATTACACAGAAGAGTGCTCTGGGTCACACTGCTGGGAATTATTACACAGGAGTGAGCACTGGGTCGCACTGCTGGGCACCGTTACACAGGAGAGAGCACTGGGTTGCACTGCTGGGCACCATTACACAGGAGAGAGCACTGGGTCGCACTGCTGGGCACCGTTATACAGGAGAGAGCACTGGGGCACACTGCTGGGCATTATTACACAGGACAGAGCACTGGGTCACACTGCTGGGCACCGTTACACAGGTGTGAGCACTGGGTCAGACTGCTGTGTACAGTTGCACAGGAGAGAGCACTGGGTCGCTCTGCTGAGCACCGTTACACAGGAGAGAGCACTGGTTCACACTGCTGGGCATTATCACACAGGAGAGAGCACTGGGTCACACTGCTGGGCACTATTACACAGGAGAGAGCACTGGTTCGCACTGCTGGGCACTGTAACACAGGAGAGAGAACTGGGTCACACTGCTGGGCACCGTTACACAGTTGTGAGCACTGGGTCGCACTGCAGGGCACTATTACACAGGGAGAGCACTGGGTCGCACTGCTGGGCACTATAACACAGGAGAGAGCACTGGGTAACACAGCTGGGCACCGTTACACAGGGGAGAGCACTGGGTCGTACTGCAGAGCTTTATTACACAGGAGAGAGCACTGGGTCACACTGCTGGGCACTATTACACAGGGGAGAGCACTGGGTCACACTGCAGGGCATTATTATGCAGGAAAGAGCACTGGGTGACACTGCTGGGCATTATTACACAAGGGTGAGAACTGGGTCGCACTGCTGAGCACCGTTACACAGGAGAGAGCACTGGGTCGCACTGCTGGGCACCGTTATACAGGAGAGAGCACTGGGGCACACTGCTGGGCATTATTACACAGGACAGAGCACTGGGTCACACTGCTGGGCACCGTTACACAGGTGTGAGCACTGGGTCAGACTGCTGGGTACAGTTGCACAGGAGAGAGCACTGGGTCGCTCTGCTGAGCACCGTTACACAGGAGAGAGCACTGGTTCACACTGCTGGGCATTATCACACAGGAGAGAGCACTGGGTCACACTGCTGGGCACTATTACACAGGAGAGAGCACTGGTTCGCACTGCTGGGCACTGTAACACAGGAGAGAGAACTGGGTCACACTGCTGGGCACCGTTACACAGTTGTGAGCACTGGGTCGCACTGCAGGGCACTATTACACAGGGAGAGCACTGGGTCGCACTGCTGGGCACTATAACACAGGAGAGAGCACTGGGTAACACAGCTGGGCACCGTTACACAGGGGAGAGCACTGGGTCGTACTGCAGAGCTTTATTACACAGGAGAGAGCACTGGGTCACACTGCTGGGCACTATTACACAGGGGAGAGCACTGGGTCACACTGCAGGGCATTATTATGCAGGAAAGGGCACTGGGTGACACTGCTGGGCATTATTACACAAGGGTGAGAACTGGGTCGCACTGCTGAGCACCGTTACACAGGAGAGAGCACTGGGTTGCACTGCTGAGCACCATTACACAGGAGAGAGCACTGGGTCACCCTGCTGGGCACTATTACACAGGAGAGAGCACTGGGTAACACTGCTGGGCATTATCACACAGGAGAGAGCACTGGGTCACACTGCTGGGCACCATTACACAGGAGAGAGCACTGGGTCACACTGCTGGGCACTATTACACAGGAGAGAGCACTGGTTCGCACTGCTGGGCACTGTAACACAGGAGAGAGCACTGGGTCACACAGCTGGGCACCGTTCACAGGAGAGAGCACTGGGTCGCAGTGCTGGGGATTATTACTCAGGAGAGAGCACTGGATCACACTGCTGGGCATTAATACACAGGAGAGAACACGGGGTCACACTGCTGGGCAATATTACACAGGAGAAAGCACTGGGTCACACTGCGGGGCACTATTACACAGGAGAGAGCACTGGTTCACACAGCTGGGCACCGTTACACAGGAGAGAGCATTGGGTCACACTGCTGGGCATTATTACACAGGAGAGAGCACTGGATCACACTTCTGGGCACCATTACACAGGACAGAGCAGTGGGTCACACTGCTGGGCATTATTACGCAGGAGAGAGCACTGGCTCACAATGCTGGGCAACGTTAGACGGGGGAGAACACTGGATCGCACTGCAGGGCACTATTAAATAGGAGAGAGCACTGGGTCACACTGCTGGGCACCATTACACAGGAGAGAGCACTGGATCGCACTGCTGGGCACTATTACACAGGAGAGAGCACTGGCTCCCACTGCTGGGCACCATTACACAGGAGAGTGCACTGGGTCACACTTCTGGTCACCGATACACAGGAGAGAGCACTGGGTCACACGGCTGGGCATTATTACACAGAAGAGTGCTCTGGGTGACACTGCTGGGAATTATTACACAGGAGTGAGCACTGGGTCGCACTGCTGGGCACCGTTACTCAGGTGTGAGTACTGGGTGGCACTGCTGGGCACCATTGCAAAGGAGAGAGCACTGGGTCACACTGCTGGGCATTATTACACAGTAGAGAGCCCTGGGTCGCACGGCGGGGCACCGTTGCAAAGGAGAGAGCACTGGGTCACACTGCTGGGCATTATTATGCAGGAAAGAGCACTGGGTCACACTCCTGGGCAGTATTACACAGGAGTGAGCATTCGGTCGCACTGCTGAGCACCGTTACACAGGAGAGAACACTGGGTCGCACTGCTGGGCACTGTTACACAGGAGAGAGCACTGGGTCGCAATGCTGGGCACCATTACACAGGTGTGAGCACTGGGTGGCACTGCTGGGCACCGTTGCAAAGGAGAGAGCACTGGGTCACACTGCTGGGCATGATTACACAGGAGAGAGCACTGGGTCGCACTGCTGGGCACGGTTACACAGGAGAGAGCACTGGGTCACACTGCTGCGCATTATTATACAGGAGAGAGTACTTGGTCACATTGCTAGGCACCATAGCACAGGAGAGCACTGGGTCGCACTGCTGGGCATTATTACAGAGTGGAGAGCACTGAGTCACACTGCTAGGCAATGTTACACAGGAGTGAGCACTGGATCTTACTGCCTGGCACTATTAGGATGGAGGGAGCACTGTGTCACACTGCTGGGGACTATTACACATGAGAGAGCATTGGCTCACACTGCTGGGCACCATTAAACAGGGGAGAGCACTGGGTGGAACCGCTGGGCATTATTACACAGGAGAAAGCACTGGGTTACACGGCTGGGCACCATTACACAGGAGAGAGCACTGGCTCACACTGCTGGGCACCGTTACACAGGTGTGAGCACTGGGTCAGACTGCTGGGTACCGTTGCACAGGAGAGAGCACTGGGTCGCTCTGCTGAGCACCGTTACACAGGAGCGAGCACTGGTTCACACTGCTGGGCATTATTACACAGGAGAGAGCACTGGGTCACACTGCTGGGCATTATCACACAGGAGAGAGCACTGGGTCACACTGCTGGGCACCGTTACACAGGTGAGAGCACTGGGTCACACTGCTGGGCACGATTACACAGGAGAGAGCACTGGTTCGCACTGCTGGGCACTGTAACACAGGAGAGAGCACTGGGTCGCAGTGCTGGGGATTATTACTCAGGAGAGAGCACTGGATCACACTGCTGCGCATTAATACACAGGAGAGAACACGGGGTCACACTGCTGGGCAATATTACACAGGAGAAAGCACTGGGTCACATTGTGGGGCACTATTACACAGGAGAGAGCACTGGCTCACACAGCCGGGCACCGTTACACAGGAGAGAGCATTGGGTCACACTGCTGGGCATTATTACACAGGAGAGAGCACTGGATCACACTTCTGGGCACCATTACACAGGACAGAGCAGTGGGTCGCACTGCTGGGCATTATTACTCAGGAGAGAGCAGTGGCTCACAATGCTGGGCACCGTTAGAGGGGAGAGAACACTGGATCGCACTGCAGGGCACTATTAAATAGGAGAGAGCACTGGGTCACACTGCTGGGCACTATTACACAGGAGAGAGCACTGGCTCCCACTGCTGGGCACCATTACACAGGAGAGAGCACTGGGTCACACTTCTGGTCACCGATACACAGGAGAGAGCACTGGGTCACACGGCTGGGCATTATTACACAGAAGAGTGCACTGGGTCACACTGCTGGGAATTATTACACAGGAGTGAGCACTGGGTCGCACTGCTGGGCACCGTTACACAGGAGAGAGCACTGGGTTGCACTGCTGGGCACCATTACACAGTAGAGAGCACTATGTCGCACTGCTGGGCACCTTTACACAGGACAGAGCACTGGGGCACACTGCTGGGCATTATTACACAGGAGAGAGCTCTGGGTCACACTGCTGGGCACCGTTACACATGTGTGAGCACTGGGTCAGACTGCTGGGTACCGTTGCACAGGAGAGAGCACTGGGTCGCTCTGCTGAGCACCGTTACACAGGAGAGAGCACTGGTTCACACTGCTGGGCATTATCACACAGGAGAGAGCACTGGGTCGCACTGCTGGGCACTATAACACAGGAGAGAGCACTGGGTAACACAGCTGGGCACCGTTACACAGGGGAGAGCACTGGGCCGTACTGCAGGGCTTTATTACACAGGAGAGAGCACTGGGTCACACTGCTGGGTCACTATTACACAGGAGAGAGCACTGGGTCACACTGCTGAGCATTATTATGCAGGAAAGAGCACTGGGTGACACTGCTGGGCATTATTACACAGGGGTGAGAACTGGGTCGCACTGCTGAGCACCGTTACACAGGAGAGAGCACTGGGTCGCACTGCTGGGCACCGTTACACAGGTGTGAGTACTGGGTGGCACTGCTGGGCACCATTGCAAAGGAGAGAGCACTGGGTCACACTGCTGGGCATTATTACACAGCAGAGAGCACTGGGTGGCACTGCTGGGCACCGTTGCAAAGGAGAGAGCACTGGGTCACACTGCTGGGCCTTATTATACAGGAGAGAGCACTTGGTCACATTGCTAGGCACCATTGCCCAGGAGAGCAATAGGTCGCACTGCTGGGCATTATTACAGAGTGGAGAGCACTGGGTCACACAGCTGGGCATTATTACAGAGGAGAGAGCACTGAGTCACACTGCTAGGCAATGTTACACAGGAGTGAGCACTTGATCTTACTGCTGGGCTCTATTAAACAGGAAAGAGCACTGGGTCGCACTGCAGGGCATTATTACACAGGAGAGAGCACTGTGTCACACTGCTGGGCACTATTACACAGGTGAGAGCACTGGATCGCACTGCTGGGCACTATTAAACAGGAGAGAGCAATGGGTCACACTGCTGGGCATTATTGTGCTGGAAAGAGCACTGGGTCACACTCCTGGGCATTATCACACAGGAGTGAGCACTGGGTCGCACTGCTGAGCGCCGTTACCAAGGAGAGAACACTGGGTCGCACTGCTGGGCACTGTTACACAGGAGAGAGCACTGGGTCGCACTGCTGGGCACCATTACACAGGTGTGAGCACTGGGTGGCACTGCTGGACACCGTTGCAAAGGGGAGAGCACTGGGTCACACTGCTGGGCATGATTACACAGGAGAGAACACTGGGTCGCACTGCTGGGCATGGTTACACAGGAGAGAGGACTGGGTCGCACTGCTGGGCATTATTATACAGGAGAGAGCACTTGGTCACGTTGCTAGGCACCATTGCACAGGAGAGCACAGGGTCGCACTGCTGGGCATTATTAGAAAGGAGAGAGCACTGGGTCACACTGCTGGGCACCATTAAACAGGGGAGAGCGCAGGGTGGAACTGCTGGGCATTATTACACAGGAGAGAGCACTGGGTTACACGGCTGGGCACCATTACACAGGAGAGAGCACTGGCTCACACTGCAGGGCACCGTTACACAGGAGAGAGCACTGGGTCACACTGCTGGGCATTATTACACAGGAGAGAGCACTGAGTCGCACTGCTGGGCATTATTACACAGTTGTGAGCACTGGGTCGCACTGCTGGGCACCGTTAAACAGGAGAGATAACTGGGTCGCACGGCTGGGCATATTACACAGGAAAGAGCACTGGGTCGCACTGCTGGGCACCATTACACAGGAGAGAGCATTGGGTCACACTGCTGGGCACCGTTACACAGGAGAGAGCACTTGGGCACACTGCTGGGCATTATTACACAGGAGAGAGCACTGGATCTCGCTGCTGGGCACCATTACACAGGAGAGAGCACTGGGTCGCACTGCTGGGCATTATTACACAGTAGAGAGCACTGGCTCACAATGCTGGGCACCGTTAGACAGGAGAGAGCACTGGATCGCACTGCAGCGCACTATTAAACAGGAGAGAGCACTGGGTCACACTGCTGGGCACCATTACACAGGAGAGAGCACTGGCTCCCACTGCTGGGCACCATTATACCGGAGAGAGCACTGGGACGCACTGCTGGGCATTATTACATAGGAGAGAGCACTGGGTCGCACTGTTGGGCACCATTACACAGGAGAGAGCACTGGGTCACACTGCTGGGCACCGTTACACAGGAGAGAGCACTGGATCACACTGCTGGGCATTATTACACAGGGGAGAGCACTGGGTCGCACTGCTGGGCACCGTTACACAGGAGAAAGCTTTGGGTCGCACAGCTGTGCACCGTTACACAGCAGAGAACACTGGGTCACACTGCTGCACATTATTACACAGGAGAGAGCTCTAGGTCGCACTGCTGGGCACCGTTACACAGTTGTGAGCACTGGGTCGCACTGCTGGGCACCGTTACACAGGAGAGATAACTGGGTCGCACTGCTGGGCATATTACACTGGAAAGAGCACTGGGTCGCACTGCTGGGCACCGTTACGCAGGAGAGAGCATTGGGTCACACTGCTGGGCACCGTTACACATGAGAGAGCACTGGGGCACACTGCTGGGCATTATTACACAGGAGAGAGCACTGGATCTCGCTGCTGGGCACCATTACACAGGAGAGAGCACTGGGTCGCACTGCTGGGCATTATTACACAGGAGAGAGCACTGGGTCGCACTGTTGGGCACCATTACACAGGAGGGAGCACTGGGTCACACTGATGGGCACCGTTACACAGGAGAGAGCACTGGGGCACACTGCTGGGCATTATTACACAGGAGAGAGCAAAGGGTCACACTGCTGGGAATTATTACACAGGAGTGAGCACTGGGTCACACTGCTGGGCACCGTTACACAGGAGAGAGCACTGGGTTGCACTGCTGAGCACCATTACACAGGAGAGAGCACTGGGTCGCACTGCTGGGCACCGTTACACAGGAGAGAGCACTGGGGCACACTGCTGGGCATTATTACACAGGAGAGAGCACTGGGTCACACTGCTGGGCACCGTTACATAGGTGTGAGCACTGGGTCACACTGCTGGGCACTATTGCACAGGAGAGAGCACTGGGTCACACTGCTGGGCATTATCACACAGGAGAGAGCACTGGGTCACACTGCTGGGCACCGTTACACAGGAGAGAGCACTGGGTCATACTGCTGGGCACTATTACACAGGAGAGAGCACTGGTTCGCACTGCTGGGCACTGTAACACAGGAGAGAGCAATGGGTCACACAGCTGGGCACCGTTCACAGGAGAGAGCACTGGGTCGCAGTGCTGGGGATTATTACTCAGGAGAGAGCACTGGATCACACTGCTGGGCATTAATACACAGGAGAGAACACGGAGTCACACTGCTGGGCAATATTACACAGGAGAAAGCACTGGGTCACACTGCGGGGCACTATTACACAGGAGAGAGCACTGGTTCACACAGCTGGGCACCGTTACACAGGAGAGAGCATTGGGTCACACTGCTGGGCATTATTACACAGGAGAGAGCACTGGATCACACTTCTGGGCACCATTACACAGGACAGAGCAGTGGGTCACACTGCTGGGCATTATTACGCAGGAGAGAGCACTGGCTCACAATGCTGGGCAACGTTAGACGGGGGAGAACACTGGATCGCACTGCAGGGCCCTATTAAATAGGAGAGAGCACTGGGTCACACTGCTGGGCACCATTACACAGGAGTGAGCACTGGATCGCACTGCTGGGCACTATTACACAGGAGAGAGCACTGGCTCCCACTGCTGGGCACCATTACACAGGAGAGAGCACTGGGTCACACGTCTGGTCACCGATACACAGGAGAGAGCACTGGGTCACATGGCTGGGCATTATTACACAGAAGAGTGCTCTGGGTCACACTGCTGGGAATTATTACACAGGAGTGAGCACTGGGTCGCACTGCAGGGCACCGTTACACAGGAGAGAGCACTGGGTCGCACTGCTGGGCACTGTTACACAGGAGAGAGCACTGGGGCACACTGCTGGGCATTATTACACAGGAGAGAGCACTGGGTCACACTGCTGGGCACCGTTACACAGCTGTGAGCACTGGGTCAGACTGCTGGGTACCGTTGCACAGGAGAGAGCACTGGGTCGCTCTGCTGAGCACCGTTACACAGGAGAGAGCACTGGTTCACACTGCTGGGCATTATTACACAGGAGAGAGCACTGGGTCACACTGCTGGGCACTATTACACAGGAGAGAGCACTGGTTCGCACTGCTGGGCACTGTAACACAGGAGAGAGCACTGGATCGCACTGCTGGGCACCGTTACACAGGAGAGAGCATTGGGTCACACTGCTGGGCACTGTTACACATGAGAGAGCACTGGGGCACACTGCTGGGCATTATTACACAGGAGAGAGCACTGGATCTCGGTGCTGGGCACCATTACACAGGAGAGAGCACTGGGTCGCACTGCTGGGCATTATTACACAGGAGAGAGCACTGGCTCACAATGCTGGGCACCGTTAGACAGGAGAGAGCACTGGATCGCACTGCAGCGCCCTATTAAACAGGAGAGAGCACTGGGTCACACTGCTGGGCACCATGACACAGGAGAGAGCACTGGCTCCCACTGCTGGGCACCATTATACCGGAGAGAGCACTGGGACGCACTGCTGGGCATTATTACATAGGAGAGAGCACTGGGTCGCGCTGTTGGGCACCATTACACAGGAGAGAGCACTGGGTCACACTGCTGGGCACCGTTACACAGGAGAGAGCACTGGGGCACACTGCTGGGCATTATTACACAGGAGTGAGCACTGGGTCACACTGCTGGGCACCGTTACACAGGAGAGAGCACTGGGTTGCACTGCTGAGCACCATTACACAGGAGAGAGCACTGGGTCGCACTGCTGGGCACCGTTACACAGGAGAGAGCACTGGGTCACACTGCTGGGCACTATTACACAGGAGAGATCACTGGTTCGCACTGCTGGGCACTGTAACACAGGAGAGAGCACTGGGTCACACCGCTGGGCACCGTTCCCAGGAGAGAGCACTGGGTTGCAGTGGTGGGGATTATTACTCAGGAGAGAGCACTGGATCACACTGCTGGGCATTAATACACAGGAGAGAACACGGGGTCACACTGCTGGGCAATATTACACAGGAGAAAGCACTGGGTCTCACTGCGGGGCACTATTACACAGGAGAGAGCACTGGTTCACACAGCTGGGCACCATTACACAGGAGAGAGCATTGGGTCACACTGCTGGGCTGTATTACACAGGAGAGAGCACTGGATCACAATGCTGGGCACCGTTACACAGGTGAGAGCACTGGGTCGTACTGCAGAGCTTTATTACACAGGAGAGAGCAGTGGGTCACACTGCTGGGCACTATTACACAGGAGAGAGCACTGGGTCACACTGCAGGGCATTATTATGCAGGAAAGAGCACTGGGTGACACTGCTGGGCATTATTACACAGGGGTGAGAACTGGGTCGCACTGCTGAGCACCGTTACACAGGGGAGAGCACTGGGTCTCACTGCTGGGCACCGTTACTCAGGTGTGAGTACTGGGTGGCACTGCTGGGCACCGTTGCAAAGGAGAGAGCACTGGGTCACACTGCTGGGCATTATTACACAGTAGAGAGCCCTGGGTCGCACTGCTGGGCACCGTTACACAGGAGAGAGCACTGGGTCGCACTGCAGGGCATTATTACACAGGAGAGAGCACTGGGTCACACTGCTGGGCACTATTACACAGGTGAGAGCACTGGATCGCACTGCTGGGCACTATTAAACAGGAGAGAGCAATGGGTCACACTGCTGGGCATTATTATGCAGGAAAGAGCACTGGGTCACACTCCTGGGCATTATTACACAGGAGTGAGCATTGGGTCGCACTGCTGAGCACCGTTACACCGGACAGAACACTGGGTCGCACTGCTGGGCACTGTTACACAGGAGAGAGCACTGGGTCGCAATGCTGGGCACCATTACACAGGTGTGAGCACTGGGTGGCACTGCTGGGCACCGTTGCAAAGGAGAGAGCACTGGGTCACACTGCTGGGCATGATTACACAGGAGAGAGCACTGGGTCACACTGCTGGGCATTATTATACAGGAGAGAGCACTTAGTCACATTGCTAGGCACCATAGCACAGGAGAGCACTGGGTCGCACTGCTGGGCATTATTACAGAGTGGAGAGCACTGAGTCACACTGCCAGGCAATGTTACACAGGAGTGAGCACTGGATATTACTGCCGGGCACTATTAGAAAGGAGGGAGCACTGGGTCACACTGCTGGGGACCATTACACAGGAGAGAGCATTGGCTCACACTGCTGGGCACCATTAAACAGGGGAGAGCACTGGGTGGTACTGCTGGGCATTATTACACAGGAGAGAGCACTGGGTTACACGGCTGGGCACCATTACACAGGAGAGAGCACTGGCTCACACTGCTGGGCACCATTAAACAGGAGAGAGCACTGGGTCACACTGCTGGGCATTATTACACAGGAGAGAGCACTGAGTCGCACTGCTGGGCATTATTACACAGCAGAGAGCACTGGATCGCACTGCAGGGCATTATTACACAGGAGAGAGCACTGGGTCGCACTGATGGGCATTATTATACAGGAAAGAGCACTGGGGCACACTGCAGGGCATTATTACACAGGCGAGAGCACTGGGTCGCACTGCTGGGCACCGTTACAAAGGAGAAAGCTTTGGGTCGCACAGCTGGGCACCGTTACACAGCAGAGAACACTGGGTCACACTGCTGCACATTATTACACAGGAGAGAGCTCTAGGTCGCACAGCTGGGCACCGTTACACAGCAGAGAACACTGGGTCACACTGCTGCAGATTATTACACAGGAGAGAGCCCTGGGTCGCACTGCTGGGCACCGTTACACAGGAGAGAGCATTGGGTCGCACTGCTGGGCATATTACACAGGAAAGAGCACTGGGTCGCACTGCTGGGCACCGTTACACAGGAGAGAGCATTGGGTCACACTGCTGGGCACCGTTACACAGGAGGGAGCACTGGATCTCGCTGCTGGGCACCAATACACAGGAGAGAGCACTAGGTAGCACTGCTGGGCATTATTACACAGGAGAGAGCACTGGCTCACAATGCTGGGCACCGTTAGGCAGAAGAGAGCACTGGATCGCACTGCAGCGCACTATTAAACAGGGAGAGCACTGGGTCACACTGCTGGGCACCATTACACAGGAGAGAGCACTGGCTCCCACTGCTGGGCACCATTATACCGGCGAGAGCACTGGGACGCACTGCTGGGCATTATTACATAGGAGAGAGCACTGGGTCGCACTGTTGGGCACCATTACACAGGGGAGAGCACTGGGTCACACTGCTGGGCACCGTTACACAGGAGAGAGCACTGAGTCACACTGCTGGGCATTATTACACAGGAGAGAGCACTGGGTCACACTGCTGGGAATTATTACACAGGAGTGAGCACTGGGTCACACTGCTGGGCACCATTACACAGGAGAGAGCACTGGGTTGCACTGCTGAGCACCATTACACAGGAGAGAGCACTGGGTCGCACTGCTGGGCACCGTTACACAGGAGAGAGCACTGGGGCACACTGCTGGGCATTATTACACAGGAGAGAGCACTGGGTCACACTGCTGGGCACCGTTACATAGGTGTGAGCACTGGGTCAGACTGCAGGGTACCGTTGCACAGGAGAGAGCACTGGTTCACACTGCTGGGCATTATCACACAGTAGAGAGCACTGGGTCACACTGCTGGGCACCGTTACACAGGAGAGAGCACTGGATCGCACTGCTGGGCACTATTACACAGGAGAGAGCACTGGGTCACACAGCTGGGCACCGTTACACAGTTGTGAGCACTGGGTCGCACTGCAGGGCACTATTACACAGGGAGAGCACTGGGTCGCACTGCTGGGCATTATAACACAGGAGAGAGCACTGGGTAACACAGCTGGGCACCGTTACACAGGGGAGAGCACTGGGTTGTACTGCAGGGCTTTATTACTCAGGAGAGAGCACTGGGTCGCACTGCTGGGCACTATTACACAGGAGAGAGCACTGGGTCACACTGCTGGGCATTATTATGCAGGAAAGAGCACTGGGTGACACTGCTGGGCATTATTACACAGGAGTGAGAACTGGGTCGCACTGCTGAGCACCGTTACACAGGAGAGGGCACTGGGTCGCACTGCTGGGCACTGTTATACAGGAGAGAGCACTGGGTCGCACTGCTGGGCACCGTTACTCAGGTGTGAGTACTGGGTGGCACTGCTGGGCACCGTTACGCAGGAGAGAGCATTGGGTCACACTGCTGGGCATTCTTACACAGGAGGGAATACTGGGTCACACAGCTGGGCATTATTACACAGGAGAGAGCACTGGGTCGCACTGCTGGGCACTATTACACAGGAGAGAGCACTGGGTCACACAGCTGGGCACCATTACACAGGAGAGAGGGCTGGCGCACACTGCTGGGGATTATTACACAGGAGAGAGCACTGGGTCACACTGCTGGGCACTATTACACAGGAGAGAGCACTGGGTCACACAGCTGGGCACCATTACAAGGGAGAGAGCACTGGGTCGCACTGCTGGGCACCATTACACAGGAGAGAGGGCTGGCGCACACTGCTGGGGATTATTACACAGGAGAGAGCACTGGATCGCACTGCTGGGCACCGTTACACAGGAGAGAGCAGTGGGTCGCACTGCTGGGTATTCGTACACAGGGGAGAGCACTGGATCACACTGCTGGGCATTAATACCCAGAGAGAGCACTAGGTCGCACTGCTGGGCAACGTTACACAGATGTGAGCACTGGGTCGCACTGCTGGGCACCGTTACACAGGAGAGAGCACTGGGTCACACTGCTGGGCACCGTTACGCAGGAGAGAGCATTGGGTCACATTGCTGGGCACCGTTACACATGAGAGAGCACTGGGGCACACTGCTGGGTATTATTACACATGAGTGAGCACTGGGTCACACTGCTGGGCATTATTATGCAGGAAAGAGCACTGGGTCACACTGCTGGGCATTATTACACAAGAGTGAGCACTGGGCCGCACTGCTGGGCACCGTTACACAGGTGTGAGCACTGTGTGGCAATACTGGGCACCGTTGCAAAGGAGAGAGCACTGGCTCACACTGCTGGGCATTATTACACAGCAGAGAGCACTGGGTCACACTGCTGGGCACCGTTACACAGGAGAGAGCACTGGGTCGCACTGCTGGGCCTTATTATACAGGAGAGAGCACTTGGTCACATTGCTAGCCACCATTGTACAGGCGAGAGCAATAGGTCGCACTGCGGGGCATTATTACACAGGAGAGAGCACTGGGTCACATTGCTGGGCTTTATTACAGAGTGGAGAGGACAGAGACACAGTCCTGGGCATTATTACACAGGAGAGAACACTGGGACACACAGCTGGGCATTATTACACAGGAGAGAGCACTGGGTCGCACTGCTGGGCACTATTACACAGGAGAGAGCACTGGGTCAAACTGCTGGGCACCATTACACAGGAGAGAGCAGTGGGTCGCACTGCTGGGTATTCTTACACAGGGGAGAGCACTGGGTCACACTGCTGGGCATTAATACCCAGAGAGAGCACTAGGTCGCACTGCTGGGCACCGTTACACAGGAGAGAGCACTGGGTCACACTGCTGGGCACCGTTACGCAGGAGAGAGCATTGGGTCACACTGCTGGGCACCGTTACACATGAGAGAGCACTGGGGCACACTGCTGGGTATTATTATGCAGGAAAGAGCACTGGGTGACACTGCTGGGCATTATTACACAGGAGTGAGAACTGGGTCGCACTGCTGAGCACCGTTACACAGGAGAGGGCACTGGGTCGCACTGCTGGGCACTGTTATACAGGAGAGAGCACTGGGTCGCACTGCTGGGCACCGTTACTCAGGTGTGAGTACTGGGTGGCACTGCTGGGCACCGTTACGCAGGAGAGAGCATTGGGTCACACTGCTGGGCATTATTACACAGGAGGGAATACTGGGTCACACAGCTGGGCATTATTACACAGCAGAGAGCACTGGGTCGCACTGCTGGGCACCGTTACACAGGAGAGAGCACTGGGTCACACAGCTGGGCACCATTACAAGGGAGAGAGCACTGGGTCAAACTGCTGGGCACCATTACACAGGAGAGAGGGCTGGCGCACACTGCTGGGGATTATTACACAGGAGAGAGCACTGGGTCACACTGCTGGGCACTATTACACAGGAGAGAGCACTGGGTCACACAGCTGGGCACCATTACAAGGGTGAGAGCACTGGGTCGCACTGCTGGGCACCATTACACAGGAGAGAGGGCTGGCGCACACTGCTGGGGATTATTACACAGGAGAGAGCACTGGATCGCACTGCTGGGCACCGTTACACAGGAGAGAGCAGTGGGTCGCACAGCTGGGTATTCCTACACAGGGGAGAGCACTGGGTCACACTGCTGGGCATTAATACCCAGAGAGAGCACTAGGTCGCACTGCTGGGCACCGTTACACAGATGTGAGCACTGGGTCGCACTGCTGGGCACCGTTACACAGGAGAGAGCACTGGGTCACACTGCTGGGCACCGTTACGCAGGAGAGAGCATTGGGTCACATTGCTGGGCACCGTTACACATGAGAGAGCACTGGGGCACGCTGCTGGGTATTATTACACAGGAGAGAGCACTGAGTCGCACTGCTGGGCATTATTACACAGCAGAGAGCACTGGATCGCACTGCAGGGCATTATTACACAGGAGAGAGCACTGGGTCGCACTGATGGGCATTATTATACAGGAAAGAGCACTGGGGCACACTGCAGGGCATTATTACACAGGCGAGAGCACTGGGTCGCACTGCTGGGCACCGTTACAAAGGAGAAAGCTTTGGGTCGCACAGCTGGGCACCGTTACACAGCAGAGAACACTGGGTCACACTGCTGCACATTATTACACAGGAGAGAGCTCTAGGTCGCACAGCTGGGCACCGTTACACAGCAGAGAACACTGGGTCACACTGCTGCAGATTATTACACAGGAGAGAGCCCTGGGTCGCACTGCTGGGCACCGTTACACAGGAAAGAGCACTGGGTCGCACTGCTGGGCACCGTTACACAGGAGAGAGCATTGGGTCACACTGCTGGGCACCGTTACACAGGAGGGAGCACTGGATCTCGCTGCTGGGCACCAATACACAGGAGAGAGCACTAGGTAGCACTGCTGGGCATTATTACACAGGAGAGAGCACTGGCTCACAATGCTGGGCACCGTTAGGCAGAAGAGAGCACTGGATCGCACTGCAGCGCACTATTAAACAGGGAGAGCACTGGGTCACACTGCTGGGCACCATTACACAGGAGAGAGCACTGGCTCCCACTGCTGGGCACCATTATACCGGAGAGAGCACTGGGACGCACTGCTGGGCATTATTACATAGGAGAGAGCACTGGGTCGCACTGTTGGGCACCATTACACAGGGGAGAGCACTGGGTCACACTGCTGGGCACCGTTACACAGGAGAGAGCACTGAGTCACACTGCTGGGCATTATTACACAGGAGAGAGCACTGGGTCACACTGCTGGGAATTATTACACAGGAGTGAGCACTGGGTCACACTGCTGGGCACCATTACACAGGAGAGAGCACTGGGTTGCACTGCTGAGCACCATTACACAGGAGAGAGCACTGGGTCGCACTGCTGGGCACCGTTACACAGGAGAGAGCACTGGGGCACACTGCTGGGCATTATTACACAGGAGAGAGCACTGGGTCACACTGCTGGGCACCGTTACATAGGTGTGAGCACTGGGTCAGACTGCAGGGTACCGTTGCACAGGAGAGAGCACTGGTTCACACTGCTGGGCATTATCACACAGGAGAGAGCACTGGGGCACACTGCTGGGCATTATTACACAGGAGAGAGCACTGGGTCACACTGCTGGGCACCGTTACATAGGTGTGAGCACTGGGTCAGACTGCAGGGTACCGTTGCACAGGAGAGAGCACTGGTTCACACTGCTGGGCATTATCACACAGTAGAGAGCACTGGGTCACACTGCTGGGCACTATTACACAGGAGAGAGCACTGGGTCACACAGCTGGGCACCGTTACACAGTTGTGAGCACTGGGTCGCACTGCAGGGCACTATTACACAGGGAGAGCACTGGGTCGCACTGCTGGGCATTATAACACAGGAGAGAGCACTGGGTAACACAGCTGGGCACCGTTACACAGGGGAGAGCACTGGGTTGTACTGCAGGGCTTTATTACTCAGGAGAGAGCACTGGGTCGCACTGCTGGGCACTATTACACAGGAGAGAGCACTGGGTCACACTGCTGGTCATTATTATGCAGGAAAGAGCACTGGGTGACACTGCTGGGCATTATTACACAGGAGTGAGAACTGGGTCGCACTGCTGAGCACCGTTACACAGGAGAGGGCACTGGGTCGCACTGCTGGGCACTGTTATACAGGAGAGAGCACTGGGTCGCACTGCTGGGCACCGTTACTCAGGTGTGAGTACTGGGTGGCACTGCTGGGCATTCTTACACAGGAGGGAATACTGGGTCACACAGCTGGGCATTATTACACAGGAGAGAGCACTGGGTCGCACTGCTGGGCACCGTTACACAGGAGAGAGCACTGGGTCACACAGCTGGGCACTATTACACAGGAGAGAGCACTGGGTCACACAGCTGGGCACCATTACACAGGAGAGAGGGCTGGCGCACACTGCTGGGGATTATTACACAGGAGAGAGCACTGGGTCACACTGCTGGGCACTATTACACAGGAGAGAGCACTGGGTCACACAGCTGGGCACCATTACAAGGGAGAGAGCACTGGGTCGCACTGCTGGGCACCATTACACAGGAGAGAGGGCTGGCGCACACTGCTGGGGATTATTACACAGGAGAGAGCACTGGATCGCACTGCTGGGCACCGTTACACAGGAGAGAGCAGTGGGTCGCACTGCTGGGTATTCGTACACAGGGGAGAGCACTGGATCACACTGCTGGGCATTAATACCCAGAGAGAGCACTAGGTCGCACTGCTGGGCAACGTTACACAGATGTGAGCACTGGGTCGCACTGCTGGGCACCGTTACACAGGAGAGAGCACTGGGTCACACTGCTGGGCACCGTTACGCAGGAGAGAGCATTGGGTCACATTGCTGGGCACCGTTACACATGAGAGAGCACTGGGGCACACTGCTGGGTATTATTACACATGAGTGAGCACTGGGTCACACTGCTGGGCATTATTATGCAGGAAAGAGCACTGGGTCACACTGCTGGGCATTATTACACAAGAGTGAGCACTGGGCCGCACTGCTGGGCACCGTTACACAGGTGTGAGCACTGTGTGGCAATACTGGGCACCGTTGCAAAGGAGAGAGCACTGGCTCACACTGCTGGGCATTATTACACAGCAGAGAGCACTGGGTCACACTGCTGGGCACCGTTACACAGGAGAGAGCACTGGGTCGCACTGCTGGGCCTTATTATACAGGAGAGAGCACTTGGTCACATTGCTAGCCACCATTGTACAGGCGAGAGCAATAGGTCGCACTGCGGGGCATTATTACACAGGAGAGAGCACTGGGTCACATTGCTGGGCTTTATTACAGAGTGGAGAGGACAGAGACACAGTCCTGGGCATTATTACACAGGAGAGAACACTGGGACACACAGCTGGGCATTATTACACAGGAGAGAGCACTGGGTCGCACTGCTGGGCACTATTACACAGGAGAGAGCACTGGGTCAAACTGCTGGGCACCATTACACAGGAGAGAGCAGTGGGTCGCACTGCTGGGTATTCTTACACAGGGGAGAGCACTGGGTCACACTGCTGGGCATTAATACCCAGAGAGAGCACTAGGTTGCACTGCTGGGCACCGTTACACAGGAGAGAGCACTGGGTCACACTGCTGGGGACCGTTACGCAGGAGAGAGCATTGGGTCACACTGCTGGGCACCGTTACACATGAGAGAGCACTGGGGCACACTGCTGGGTATTATTATGCAGGAAAGAGCACTGGGTGACACTGCTGGGCATTATTACACAGGAGTGAGAACTGGGTCGCACTGCTGAGCACCGTTACACAGGAGAGGGCACTGGGTCGCACTGCTGGGCACTGTTATACAGGAGAGAGCACTGGGTCGCACTGCTGGGCACCGTTACTCAGGTGTGAGTACTGGGTGGCACTGCTGGGCACCGTTACGCAGGAGAGAGCATTGGGTCACACTGCTGGGCATTATTACACAGGAGGGAATACTGGGTCACACAGCTGGGCATTATTACACAGGAGAGAGCACTGGGTCGCACTGCTGGGCACCGTTACACAGGAGAGAGCACTGGGTCACACAGCTGGGCACCATTACAAGGGAGAGAGCACTGGGTCAAACTGCTGGGCACCATTACACAGGAGAGAGGGCTGGCGCACACTGCTGGGGATTATTACACAGGAGAGAGCACTGGGTCACACTGCTGGGCACTATTACACAGGAGAGAGCACTGGGTCACACAGCTGGGCACCATTACAAGGGAGAGAGCACTGGGTCGCACTGCTGGGCACCATTACACAGGAGAGAGGGCTGGCGCACACTGCTGGGGATTATTACACAGGAGAGAGCACTGGATCGCACTGCTGGGCACCGTTACACAGGAGAGAGCAGTGGGTCGCACTGCTGGGTATTCGTACACAGGGGAGAGCACTGGGTCACACTGCTGGGCATTAATACCCAGAGAGAGCACTAGGTCGCACTGCTGGGCACCGTTACACAGATGTGAGCACTGGGTCGCACTGCTGGGCACCGTTACACAGGAGAGAGCACTGGGTCACACTGCTGGGCACCGTTACGCAGGAGAGAGCATTGGGTCACATTGCTGGGCACCGTTACACATGAGAGAGCACTGGGGCACACTGCTGGGTATTATTACACATGAGTGAGCACTGGGTCACACTGCTGGGCATTATTATGCAGGAAAGAGCACTGGGTCACACTGCTGGGCATTATTACACAAGAGTGAGCACTGGGCCGCACTGCTGGGCACCGTTACACAGGTGTGAGCACTGTGTGGCAATACTGGGCACCGTTGCAAAGGAGAGAGCACTGGCTCACACTGCTGGGCATTATTACACAGCAGGGAGCACTGGGTCACACTGCTGGGCACCGTTACACAGGAGAGAGCACTGGGTCGCACTGCTGGGCCTTATTATACAGGAGAGAGCACTTGGTCACATTGCTAGCCACCATTGTACAGGCGAGAGCAATAGGTCGCACTGCGGGGCATTATTACACAGGAGAGAGCACTGGGTCACATTGCTGGGCTTTATTACAGAGTGGAGAGGACAGAGACACAGTCCTGGGCATTATTACACAGGAGAGAACACTGGGACACACAGCTGGGCATTATTACACAGGAGAGAGCACTGGGTCGCACTGCTGGGCACTATTACACAGGAGAGAGCACTGGGTCAAACTGCTGGGCACCATTACACAGGAGAGAGCAGTGGGTCGCACTGCTGGGTATTCTTACACAGGGGAGAGCACTGGGTCACACTGCTGGGCATTAATACCCAGAGAGAGCACTAGGTCGCACTGCTGGGCACCGTTACACAGGAGAGAGCACTGGGTCACACTGCTGGGCACCGTTACGCAGGAGAGAGCATTGGGTCACACTGCTGGGCACCGTTACACATGAGAGAGCACTTGGGCACACTGCTGGGTATTATTACACATGAGTGAGCACTGGGTCACACTGCTGGGCATTATTATTCAGGAAAGAGCACTGGGTCACACTGCTGGGCATTATTACACAAGAGTGAGCACTGGGCCGCACTGCTGGGCACCGTTACACAGGTGTGAGCACTGTGTGGCAATACTGGGCACCGTTGCAAAGGAGAGAGCACTGGCTCATACTGCTGGGCATTATTACACAGCAGAGAGCACTGGGTCACACTGCTGGGCACCGTTACACAGGAGAGAGCACTGGGTCGCACTGCTGGGCCTTATTATACAGGAGAGAGCACTTGGTCACATTGCTAGCCACCATTGTACAGGCGAGAGCAATAGGTCGCACTGCGGGGCATTATTACACAGGAGAGAGCACTGGGTCACATTGCTGGGTTTTATTACAGAGTGGAGAGGACAGAGACACAGTCCTGGGCATTATTACACAGGAGAGAACACTGGGACACACAGCTGGGCATTATTACACAGGAGAGAGCACTGGGTCGCACTGCTGGGCACTGTTCACAGGAGAGAGCACTGGGTCACACTGCTGGGCATTATTACACAGGAGGGAGCACTGGGTCACACAGCTGGGCATTATAACACAGGAGAGAGCACTGGGTCACACTGCTGGGCACCGTTACACAGGAAAGAGCACTGGGTCACACAGCTGGGCACCGTTACACAGGAGAGAGCACTGGGTCACACTACTGGGCTCCGTTACACAGGAGAGAGGACTGGGTGACACTGCTGGGTATTATTACACAGGAGAGAGCACTGTGTCACCCTTCTGGGCACCGTTACGCAGGAGAGAGCACTGTGTCGCAATGCTAGGCACCGTTCACAGGAGAGAGCACTGGGTCACAGTGCTGGGGATTAATACACAGGAGAGAACACTGGGTCACACTGCTGGGCAATATTACACAGGACAAAGCACTGGTTCGCACAGCTGGGCACTTTTACACAGGAGAGAGCATTGGGTCACACTGCTGGGCATTATTACACAGGAGAGAGCACTGGATCACACGTCTGGGCACCATTACACAGGACAGAGCAGTGGGTCGCACTGCTGGGCATTATTACGCAGGAGAGAGCACTGGCTCACAATGCTGGGCACCGTTTGACGGGAGAGAACACTGGATCGCACTGCAGGGCACTATTAAATAGGAGAGAGCACTGGGTCACACTGCTGGGCACCGTTACACAGGAGAGAGCACTGGATCGCACTGCTGGGCACTATTACACAGGAGAGAGCACTGGCGCCCACTGCTGGGCACCATTACACAGGAGAGAGCACTGGGTCACACTGCTGGGCATTATTACACAGAAGAGTGCACTGGGTCACACTGCTGGGAATTATTACACATGAGTGAGCACTGGGTCGCACTGCTGAGCACCGTTACACAGGAGAGAGCACTGGGTTGCACTGCTGGGCACCATTACACAGGAGAGAGCACTGGGTCGCACTGCTGGGCACCGTTACACAGGTGTGAGCACTGTGTGGCAATGCTGGGCACCGTTGCAAAGGAGAGAGCACTGGGTCACACTGCTGGGCATTATTACACAGCAGAGAGCACTGGGTCGCACTGCTGGGCACCGTTACACAGGAGAGAGCACTGGGTCGCACTGCTGGGCCTTATTATACAGGAGAGAGCACTTGGTCACATTGCTAGCCACCATTGCACAGGAGAGAGCAATAGGTCGCACTGCGGGGCATTATTACACAGGAGAGAGCACTGGGTCACATTGCTGGGCTTTATTACAGAGTGGAGAGGACAGAGACACAGTCCTGGGCATTATTACACAGGAGAGAACACTGGGTAACACTGCTGGGCATTATTACACAGGAGAGAGCACTGGGTCGCACTGCTGGGCACTGTTCACAGGAGAGAGCACTGGGTCACACTGCTGGGCATTATTACACAGGAGGGAGCACTGGGTCACACAGCTGGGCATTATAACACAGGAGAGAGCACTGGGTCACACTGCTGGGCACCGTTACACAGGAAAGAGCACTGTGTCACACAGCTGGGCACCGTTACACAGGAGAGAGCACTGGGTCACACTACTGGGCTCCGTTACACAGGAGAGAGACTGGGTGACACTGCTGGGTATTATTACACAGGAGAGTGCACTGTGTCACGCTGCTGGGCACCGTTACACAGGAGAGAGCACTGTGTCGCACTGCTAGGCACCGTTCACAGGAGAGAGCACTGGGTCGCAGTGCTGGGGATTAATACACAGGAGAGAACACTGGGTCACACTGCTGGGCAATATTACACAGGACAAAGCACTGGGTCACACTGCGGGGCACCATTACACAGGAGAGAGCACTGGTTCACACAGCTGGGTACTTTTACACAGGAGAGAGCATTGGGTCACACTGCTGGGCATTATTGCACAGGAGAGAGCACTGGATAACACTTCTGGGCACCATTACACAGGACAGAGCAGTGGGTCGCACTGCTGGGCATTATTACGCAGGAGAGAGCACTGGCTCACAATGCTGGGCACCGTTAGATGGGAGAGAACACTGGATCGCACTGCAGGGCACTATTAAATAGGAGAGAGCACTGGGTCACACTACTGGGCAACGTTACACAGGAGAGAGCACTGGATCGCACTGCTGGGCACTATTACACAGGAGAGAGCACTGGCTCCCACTGCTGGGCACCATTACACAGGAGAGAGCACTGGGTCACACTGCTGGGCATCATTACACAGGAGAGAGCACTGGCTCACACAGCTGGGCATTATTATGCAGGAAAGAGCACTGGGTCACACTGCTGGGCATTATTACACAAGAGTGAGCACTGGGCCGCACTGCTGGGCACCGTTACACAGGTGTGAGCACTGTGTGGCAATACTGGGCACCGTTGCAAAGGAGAGAGCACTGGCTCACACTGCTGGGCATTATTACACAGCAGAGAGCACTGGGTCACACTGCTGGGCACCGTTACACAGGAGAGAGCACTGGGTCGCACTGCTGGGCCTTATTATACAGGAGAGAGCACTTGGTCACATTGCTAGCCACCATTGCACAGGCGAGAGCAATAGGTCGCACTGCGGGGCATTATTACACAGGAGAGAGCACTGGGTCACATTGCTGGGCTTTATTACAGAGTGGAGAGGACAGAGACACAGTCCTGGGCATTATTACACAGGAGAGAACACTGGGACACACAGCTGGGCATTATTACACAGGAGAGAGCACTGGGTCGCACTGCTGGGCACTATTACACAGGAGAGAGCACTGGGTCACACTGCTGGGCACCATTACACAGGAGAGAGGGCTGGCGCACACTGCTGGGGATTATTACACAGGAGAGAGCACTGGATCGCACTGCTGGGCACCGTTACACAGGAGAGAGCACTGGGTCGCACTGCTGGGCCTTATTATACAGGAGAGAGCACTTGGTCACATTGCTAGCCACCATTGTACAGACGAGAGCAATAGGTCGCACTGCGGGGCATTATTACACAGGAGAGAGCACTGGGTCACATTGCTGGGCTTTATTACAGAGTGGAGAGGACAGAGACACAGTCCTGGGCATTATTACACAGGAGAGAACACTGGGACACACAGCTGGGCATTATTACACAGGAGAGAGCACTGGGTCGCACTGCTGGGCACTATTACACAGGAGAGAGCACTGGGTCAAACTGCTGGGCACCATTACACAGGAGAGAGCAGTGGGTCGCACTGCTGGGTATTCTTACACAGGGGAGAGCACTGGGTCACACTGCTGGGCATTAATACCCAGAGAGAGCACTAGGTCGCACTGCTGGGCACCGTTACACAGGAGAGAGCACTGGGTCACTCTGCTGGGCACCGTTACGCAGGAGAGAGCATTGGGTCACACTGCTGGGCACCGTTACACATGAGAGAGCACTGGGGCACACTGCTGGGTATTATTACACATGAGTGAGCACTGGGTCACACTGCTGGGCATTAATACCCAGAGAGAGCACTAGGTCGCACTGCTGGGCACCGTTACACAGGAGAGAGCACTGGGGCACACTGCTGGGTATTATTACACAGGAGAGAGCACTGGGTCACACTGCTGGGCATTAATACCCAGAGAGAGCACTAGGTCGCACTGCTGGGCACCGTTACACAGGAGAGAGCACTGGGTCACACTGCTGGGCACCGTTACGCAGGAGAGAGCATTGGGTCACACTGCTGGGCACCGTTACACATGAGAGAGCACTGGGGCACACTGCTGGGTATTATTACACATGAGTGAGCACTGGGTCACACTGCTGGGCATTATTATTCAGGAAAGAGCACTGGGCCGCACTGCTGGGCACCGTTACACAGGTGTGAGCACTGTGTGGCAATACTGGGCACCGTTGCAAAGGAGAGAGCACTGGCTCATACTGCTGGGCATTATTACACAGCAGAGAGCACTGGGTCACACTGCTGGGCACCGTTACACAGGAGAGAGCACTGGGTCGCACTGCTGGGCCTTATTATACAGGAGAGAGCACTTGGTCACATTGCTAGCCACCATTGTACAGGCGAGAGCAATAGGTCGCACTGCGGGGCATTATTACACAGGAGAGAGCACTGGGTCACATTGCTGGGTTTTATTACAGAGTGGAGAGGACAGAGACACAGTCCTGGGCATTATTACACAGGAGAGAACACTGGGACACACAGCTGGGCATTATTACACAGGAGAGAGCACTGGGTCGCACTGCTGGGCACTGTTCACAGGAGAGAGCACTGGGTCACACTGCTGGGCATTATTACACAGGAGGGAGCACTGGGTCACACAGCTGGGCATTATAACACAGGAGAGAGCACTGGGTCACACTGCTGGGCACCGTTACACAGGAAAGAGCACTGGGTCACACAGCTGGGCACCGTTACACAGGAGAGAGCACTGGGTCACACTACTGGGCTCCGTTACACAGGAGAGAGGACTGGGTGACACTGCTGGGTATTATTACACAGGAGAGAGCACTGTGTCACCCTTCTGGGCACCATTACGCAGGAGAGAGCACTGTGTCGCAATGCTAGGCACCGTTCACAGGAGAGAGCATTGGGTCACAGTGCTGGGGATTAATACACAGGAGAGAACACTGGGTCACACTGCTGGGCAATATTACACAGGACAAAGCACTGGTTCGCACAGCTGGGCACTTTTACACAGGAGAGAGCATTGGGTCACACTGCTGGGCATTATTACACAGGAGAGAGCACTGGATCACACGTCTGGGCACCATTACACAGGACAGAGCAGTGGGTCGCACTGCTGGGCATTATTACGCAGGAGAGAGCACTGGCTCACAATGCTGGGCACCGTTTGACGGGAGAGAACACTGGATCGCACTGCAGGGCACTATTAAATAGGAGAGAGCACTGGGTCACACTGCTGGGCACCGTTACACAGGAGAGAGCACTGGATCGCACTGCTGGGCACTATTACACAGGAGAGAGCACTGGCGCCCACTGCTGGGCACCATTACACAGGAGAGAGCACTGGGTCACACTGCTGGGCATTATTACACAGAAGAGTGCACTGGGTCACACTGCTGGGAATTATTACACATGAGTGAGCACTGGGTCGCACTGCTGAGCACCGTTACACAGGAGAGAGCACTGGGTTGCACTGCTGGGCACCATTACACAGGAGAGAGCACTGGGTCGCACTGCTGGGCACCGTTACACAGGTGTGAGCACTGTGTGGCAATGCTGGGCACCGTTGCAAAGGAGAGAGCACTGGGTCACACTGCTGGGCATTATTACACAGCAGAGAGCACTGGGTCGCACTGCTGGGCACCGTTACACAGGAGAGAGCACTGGGTCGCACTGCTGGGCCTTATTATACAGGAGAGAGCACTTGGTCACATTGCTAGCCACCATTGCACAGGAGAGAGCAATAGGTCGCACTGCGGGGCATTATTACACAGGAGAGAGCACTGGGTCACATTGCTGGGCTTTATTACAGAGTGGAGAGGACAGAGACACAGTCCTGGGCATTATTACACAGGAGAGAACACTGGGACACACAGCTGGGCATTATTACACAGGAGAGAGCACTGGGTCGCACTGCTGGGCACTGTTCACAGGAGAGAGCACTGGGTCACACTGCTGGGCATTATTACACAGGAGGGAGCACTGGGTCACACAGCTGGGCATTATAACACAGGAGAGAGCACTGGGTCACACTGCTGGGCACCGTTACACAGGAAAGAGCACTGTGTCACACAGCTGGGCACCGTTACACAGGAGAGAGCACTGGGTCACACTACTGGGCTCCGTTACACAGGAGGGAGACTGGGTGACACTGCTGGGTATTATTACACAGGAGAGTGCACTGTGTCACGCTGCTGGGCACCGTTACACAGGAGAGAGCACTGTGTCGCACTGCTAGGCACCGTTCACAGGAGAGAGCACTGGGTCGCAGTGCTGGGGATTAATACACAGGAGAGAACACTGGGTCACACTGCTGGGCAATATTACACAGGACAAAGCACTGGGTCACACTGCGGGGCACCATTACACAGGAGAGAGCACTGGTTCACACAGCTGGGTACTTTTACACAGGAGAGAGCATTGGGTCACACTGCTGGGCATTATTGCACAGGAGAGAGCACTGGATCACACTTCTGGGCACCATTACACAGGACAGAGCAGTGGGTCGCACTGCTGGGCATTATTACGCAGGAGAGAGCACTGGCTCACAATGCTGGGCACCGTTAGATGGGAGAGAACACTGGATCGCACTGCAGGGCACTATTAAATAGGAGAGAGCACTGGGTCACACTGCTGGGCAACGTTACACAGGAGAGAGCACTGGATCGCACTGCTGGGCACTATTACACAGGAGAGAGCACTGGCTCCCACTGCTGGGCACCATTACACAGGAGAGAGCACTGGGTCACACTGCTGGGCATCATTACACAGGAGAGAGCACTGGCTCACACAGCTGGGCATTATTATGCAGGAAAGAGCACTGGGTCACACTGCTGGGCATTATTACACAAGAGTGAGCACTGGGCCGCACTGCTGGGCACCGTTACACAGGTGTGAGCACTGTGTGGCAATACTGGGCACCGTTGCAAAGGAGAGAGCACTGGCTCACACTGCTGGGCATTATTACACAGCAGAGAGCACTGGGTCACACTGCTGGGCACCGTTACACAGGAGAGAGCACTGGGTCGCACTGCTGGGCCTTATTATACAGGAGAGAGCACTTGGTCACATTGCTAGCCACCATTGCACAGGCGAGAGCAATAGGTCGCACTGCGGGGCATTATTACACAGGAGAGAGCACTGGGTCACATTGCTGGGCTTTATTACAGAGTGGAGAGGACAGAGACACAGTCCTGGGCATTATTACACAGGAGAGAACACTGGGACACACAGCTGGGCATTATTACACAGGAGAGAGCACTGGGTCGCACTGCTGGGCACTATTACACAGGAGAGAGCACTGGGTCACACTGCTGGGCACCATTACACAGGAGAGAGGGCTGGCGCACACTGCTGGGGATTATTACACAGGAGAGAGCACTGGATCGCACTGCTGGGCACCGTTACACAGGAGAGAGCAGTGGGTCGCACTGCTGGGTATTCTTACACAGGGGAGAGCACTGGGTCACACTGCTGGGCATTAATACCCAGAGAGAGCACTAGGTCGCACTGCTGGGCACCGTTACACAGATGTGAGCACTGGGTCGCACTGCTGGGCACCGTTACACAGGAGAGAGCACTGGGTCACACTGCTGGGCACCGTTACGCAGGAGAGAGCATTGGGTCACACTGCTGGGCACCGTTACACATGAGAGAGCACTGGGGCACACTGCTGGGTATTATTACACATGAGTGAGCACTGGGTCACACTGCTGGGCATTATTATTCAGGAAAGAGCACTGGGTCACACTGCTGGGCATTATTACACAAGAGTGAGCACTGGGCCGCACTGCTGGGCACCGTTACACAGGTGTGAGCACTGTGTGGCAATACTGGGCACCGTTGCAAAGGAGAGAGCACTGGCTCATACTGCTGGGCATTATTACACAGCAGAGAGCACTGGGTCACACTGCTGGGCACCGTTACACAGGAGAGAGCACTGGGTCGCACTGCTGGGCCTTATTATACAGGAGAGAGCACTTGGTCACATTGCTAGCCACCATTGTACAGGCGAGAGCAATAGGTCGCACTGCGGGGCATTATTACACAGGAGAGAGCACTGGGTCACATTGCTGGGTTTTATTACAGAGTGGAGAGGACAGAGACACAGTCCTGGGCATTATTACACAGGAGAGAACACTGGGACACACAGCTGGGCATTATTACACAGGAGAGAGCACTGGGTCGCACTGCTGGGCACTGTTCACAGGAGAGAGCTCTGGGTCACACTGCTGGGCATTATTACACAGGAGGGAGCACTGGGTCACACAGCTGGGCATTATAACACAGGAGAGAGCACTGGGTCACACTGCTGGGCACTGTTACACAGGAAAGAGCACTGTGTCACACAGCTGGGCACCGTTACACAGGAGAGAACACTGGGTCACACTACTGGGCTCCGTTACACAGGAGAGAGGACTGGGTGACACTGCTGGGTATTATTACACAGGAGAGAGCACTGTGTCACCCTTCTGGGCACCGTTACGCAGGAGAGAGCACTGTGTCGCAATGCTAGGCACCGTTCACAGGAGAGAACACTGGGTCACACTGCTGGGCAATATTACACAGGACAAAGCACTGGTTCACACAGCTGGGCACTTTTACACAGGAGAGAGCATTGGGTCACACTGCTGGGCATTATTACACAGGAGAGAGCACTGGATCACACGTCTGGGCACCATTACACAGGACAGAGCAGTGGGTCGCACTGCTGGGCATTATTACGCAGGAGAGAGCACTGGCTCACAATGCTGGGCACCGTTTGACGGGAGAGAACACTGGATCGCACTGCAGGGCTCTATTAAATAGGAGAGAGCACTGGGTCACACTGCTGGGCACCGTTACACAGGAGCGAGCACTGGATCGCACTGCTGGGCACTATTACACAGGAGAGAGCACTGGGTCACACTGCTGGGCATTATTACACAGAAGAGTGCACTGGGTCACACTGCTGGGAATTATTACACATGAGTGAGCACTGGGTCGCACTGCTGAGCACCGTTACACAGGAGAGAGCACTGGGTTGCACTGCTGGGCACCATTACACAGGAGAGAGCACTGGGTCGCACTGCTGGGCACCGTTACACAGGTGTGAGCACTGTGTGGCAATGCTGGGCACCGTTGCAAAGGAGAGAGCACTGGGTCACACTGCTGGGCATTATTACACAGCAGAGAGCACTGGGTCGCACTGCTGGGCACCGTTACACAGGAGAGAGCACTGGGTCGCACTGCTGGGCCTTATTATACAGGAGAGAGCACTTGGTCACATTGCTAGCCACCATTGCACAGGAGAGAGCAATAGGTCGCACTGCGGGGCATTATTACACAGGAGAGAGCACTGGGTCACATTGCTGGGCTTTATTACAGAGTGGAGAGGACAGAGACACAGTCCTGGGCATTATTACACAGGAGAGAACACTGGGACACACAGCTGGGCATTATTACACAGGAGAGAGCACTGGGTCGCACTGCTGGGCACTGTTCACAGGAGAGAGCACTGGGTCACACTGCTGGGCATTATTACACAGGAGGGAGCACTGGGTCACACAGCTGGGCATTATAACACAGGAGAGAGCACTGGGTCACACTGCTGGGCACCGTTACACAGGAAAGAGCACTGTGTCACACAGCTGGGCACCGTTACACAGGAGAGAGCACTGGGTCACACTACTGGGCTCCGTTACACAGGAGAGAGACTGGGTGACACTGCTGGGTATTATTACACAGGAGAGTGCACTGCGTCACGCTGCTGGGCACCGTTACACAGGAGAGAGCACTGTGTCGCACTGCTAGGCACCGTTCACAGGAGAGAGCACTGGGTCGCAGTGCTGGGGATTAATACACAGGAGAGAACACTGGGTCACACTGCTGGGCAATATTACACAGGACAAAGCACTGGGTCACACTGCGGGGCACCATTACACAGGAGAGAGCACTGGTTCACACAGCTGGGTACTTTTACACAGGAGAGAGCATTGGGTCACACTGCTGGGCATTATTGCACAGGAGAGAGCACTGGATCACACTTCTGGGCACCATTACACAGGACAGAGCAGTGGGTCGCACTGCTGGGCATTATTACGCAGGAGAGAGCACTGGCTCACAATGCTGGGCACCGTTAGATGGGAGAGAACACTGGATCGCACTGCAGGGCACTATTAAATAGGAGAGAGCACTGGGTCACACTGCTGGGCAGCGTTACACAGGAGAGAGCACTGGATCGCACTGCTGGGCACTATTACACAGGAGAGAGCACTGCGTCACACTGCTGGGCATCATTACACAGGAGAGAGCACTGGCTCACACAGCTGGGCATTATTACACAGGAGAGAGCACTGGGTCGCATTGCTGGGCACTGTTACACTGGAGAGAGAACTGGGTCACACTGCTGGGCATTATTACACAGGAGAGAGCACTGGGTCACACAGCAGGGCATTATTACACAGGAGAGAGCACTGGGTCGCATTGCTGGGCACTGTAACACTGGAGAGAGAACTGGGTCACACTGCTTGGCACCTTTACACAGGAGGGAGCACTGGGTCACACTGCTGGGCACCGTTACACAGGAGAGAGCAGTGGGTCACACTACTGGGCACCGTTACACAAGGGAGAGCACTGGGTCGCACTGCAGGGCACTATTACACAGGAGAGAGCACTGGCTCACACTGCTGGGCACCGTTACACAGGAGAGAGCACTGGGTCACCCTGTTGGGCACCGTTACAGAGGGGAGAGCTCTGGGTCACACTGCTGGGCATTATTACACAGGAGAGAGCACTGGGTCGCACTGCTGGGCACCGTTACACAGGTATGAACACTGGGTCGCACTGCTGGGCATCGTTGCACAGGAGAGAACACAGGATCACTCTGCTGGGCACATTACACAGGAGAGAGCACTGGGTCGCACTGCTGGGCACCGTTACACAGGAGAGAGCACTGGGTCGCACTGTTGGGCACCGTTACACAGGAGAGAGCCCAAGGTCGCACTGCTGGGCACCGTTACACAGGAGAGAGCATTGGGTCGCACTGCTGGGCACCTTTACAGAGGAGAGAGCACTGGGTCACACTGCTGGGCATTATTACACAGGGGAGAGCACTGGGTCACACTGCTGGGCACCGTTACACAGGTGTGGGCACTGGGTCACTCTGCTGGGCACCGTTCCACAGGAGAGAGCACTGGGTCGCACTGCTGGGCACCATTACACAGGGTAGAGCACTGGATCACACTGCTGGGCATTATTACACAGGAGAGAACACTGGGTCGCACTGCTGGGCATTATTACACAGGGGAAAGCACTGGGTCGCACTGCTGGGCATTATTACACAAGAGAGAGCACTGGGTCACACTGCTGGGCATTAATACACAGGAGAGAGCACTGGGTCACAATGCTGGGCATTACTACACAGGAGAGAGCACTGGTTCACACTGCTGGGCAGAATAAGCAGGAAAGAGCACTGGGTCACACTGCTGGCCACCGTTACAAAGGAGAGAGCACTGGGTCGCACTGCTGGGCACTGTTCACAGGAGAGAGCAGTGGGTCACACTGCTCGGCATTATTACACAGGAGAAAGCACTGGATCGCACTGCTGGGCATTATTACACAAGAGAGAGCACTGGGTCACACTGCTTGGCATTAATACACAGGAGAGAGCACTGGGTCACACTGCTGGGCATTACTACACAGGAGAGAGCACTGGTTCACACTGCTGGGCAGGATAAGCAGGAAAGAGCACTGGGTCACACTGCTGGCCACCGTTACAAAGGAGAGAGCACTGGCTCATACTGCTGGGCATTATTGCACAGGAGAGAGCACTGGGTCACACTGCTGGGCACCGTTACACAGGCGAGAGCACTGGGTCGCACTGCTGGGCATTGTTATGCAGGATTGAACACTGGGTCACATTGCTAGGCACAGTTACACTGGAGAGAGCACTATGTCGCACTGCTGGGCATTATTAATCTGGAGAGAGCAATGGGTCACACTGCTGGGCGTTATTACAGAGGGGAGAGCACTGGGTCGCACTGCTGGGCATTATTACACAGTAGAGAGCAGTGGGTCGCACTGCTGGGCACCGTTACACAGGAGAGAGCACTGGGTCGCACTGCTGGGCACCTTTACACAAGGGAGATCTCTGGGTCACACTGCTGGGCATTATTACACAGGAGAGAGCATTGGGTCACACAGCAGGGCATTATTACACAGGAGAGAGCACTGGGTCGCATTGCTGAGCACCGTTACACTGGAGAGAGAACTGGGTCACAGTGCTTGGCATTATTACACAGGAGAGAGCACTGGGTCGCACTGCTGGGCACCGTTACACAGGAGAGAGCACTGGGTCACATTGCTGAGCACCGTTACACTGGAGAGAGAACTGGGTCACACTGCAGGGCACTATTACACAGGAGAGAGCAAAGGGTCACACTGCTGGGCATTAATACACAGGAGAGAGCGCTGGATCGCACTGCCGGGCCCCGTTCACAGTAGAGAGCACTGTGTCGCACTGCTGGGTACCGTTACACAGGAGAGAGCACTGGGTCACACAGCTGGGCATTATTACACAGGAGAGAGCACTGGGTCGCACTGCTGGTCAACGTTACACAGAAGAGACCACTGGGTCGCACTGCTGGGCATTATTACACAGGAGAGAGCACTGGGTCGCACTGCTGGGAATTATTACACAGGAGAGAGCATTGGGTCGCACTGCTGGGCACTTTTCACAGGAGAGCACTGGGTCACACTGCTGGGCATTATTACACAGGAGAGAGCACTGGCTCACACTGCTGGGCATTATTACACAGGAGAGAGCACTGGGTCGCACTGCTGGGCATTATTACACAGGAGAGAGCACTGGGTTACACTGCTGGGCATTTTTACACAGGAGAGAGCACTGGCTCGCACTGCTGGGCATTAGTACACACGAGAGAGCACAGGGTCACACTGCTGGGCACTGTTCACAGGAGAGAGCACAGGGTCACACTTCTGGCCATTATTTCACAGGAGAGAGCATTGGGTCGCACTGCATGGCACTATTACACAGGAGAGAGAACTGCGTCACACTGTTAGGCACTATAACACAGGAGAGAGCACTGGATCGCACTGCTGGGCACCGTTACACTGGAGAGAGCACTGGGTCGCACTGCTGGGCATCATTACAAAGAAGAGAGCACTGGGTCACACAGCTGGGCATTATTACACAGGAGAGAGCACTGGGTCGCATTGCTGGGCACCGTTACACAAGGGAGAGCACTGGGTCGCACTGCAGGGCACTATTACACAGGAGAGAGCACTGGGTCGAACTGCTGGGCTCTATAACACAGGAGAGAGCACTGGGTCACACTCCTGGGCATTATTACACAGAGAGAGCACTGGGTCACACTGCTGGGCACCGTTACACTGGAGAGAGCACTGGGTCACACTGCTGGGCACCGTTACACAAGGGGGAGCACTGGGTCGCACTGCAGGGCACTATTACACAGGAGAGAGCACTGGGTCGAACTGCTGGGCTCTATAACACAGGAGAGAGCACTGGGTCACACTCCAGGGCATTATTACACAGGAGAGAGCACTGCGTCACACAGTTCGGCACTATTACATAGGAGAGAGCACTGGTTCGCACTGCTGGGCATTATTACACCAGGAGAGAGCAAAGGGTCACACTGCTGGGGATTAATGCACAGGAGAGAGCGCTGGATCGCACTGCCGGGCCCCGTTCACAGGAGAGAGCACTGGGTCACACAGCTGGGCATTATTACACAGGAGAGAGCACTGGGTCGCACTGCTGGGCAGCATTACACAGGAGAGAGCACTGGGTCGCACTGCTGGGCATTATTACACAGGAGAGAGCACAGTGTCGCACTGCTGGGAATTATTACACAAGAGAGGGCACTGGGTCGCACTGCTGGGCACCGTTACACAGGAGAGAGCACTGGGTCACTCTGCTGGGCACCGTTACAGAGGGGAGAGCTCTGGGTCACACTGCTGCGCATTATTATACAGGAGGGAGCACTGGGTCGCACTGCTGGGCACTGTTACACAGGTATGAACACTGGGTCGCACTGCTGGGCATCGTTACACAGGAGAGAGCACAGGATCGCTCTGCTGGGCACATTACACAGCAACGAGCACTGGGTCGCACTGTTGGGCACCGTTACACAGGAGAGAGCCCAAGGTCGCACTGCTGGGCACCGTTACACAGGAGAGAGTATTGGGTCGCACTGCTGGGCACCGTTACAGAGGAGAGAGCGCTGGGTCACACTGCTGGGCATTATTACACAGGAGAGAGCACTGGGTCACACTGCTGGGCACCGTTACACAGGTGTGGGCACTGGGTCACTCTGCTGGGCACCGTTACACAGGAGAGAGCACTGGGTCGCACTGCTGGGCACCATTACACCGGGTAGAGCACTGGATCGCACTGCTGGGCATTATTACACAGGAGAGAGCACTGGGTCACGCTGCTGGGCATTATTACACAGGAGAGAACACTGGGTCACGCAGCTGGGCATTATTACAGAGGAGAGAGCAGTGGGTCGATCTGCAGGGCACTATTCACAGGAGAGAGCACTGGGTCACACTGCTGGGCATTATTGCACAGGAGAGAGCACTGGCTCGCACTGCTGGGCATTATTACACAGGAGAAAGCACTGGGTCGCACTGCTGGGCATTATTACACAAGTGAGAGCGCTGGGTCACACTGCTGGGCATTAATACACAGGAGAGAGCACTGGGTCACACTGCTGGGCATTACTACACAGGAGAGAGCACTGGTTCACACTGCTGGGCAGGATAAGCAGGAAAGAGCACTGGGTCACACTGCAGGCCACCGTTACATAGGAGTGAGCACTGGGTCACACTGCTGGGCATTATTACACAGGAGTGAGCACTGGGTCACACTGCTGGGCATTGTTATACAGGATTGAACAATGGGTCACATTGCTAGGCACAGTTACACTGGAGAGAGCACTACGTCGCAATGCTGGGCATTATTAATCTGGAGAGAGCAATGGGTCACCCTGCTGGGCGTTATTACGAGGGGAGAGCACTGGGTCGCACTGCTGGGCATTATTACACAGGAGAGAGCACTGGGTCACACTGCTGGGCACCGTTACACAGGAGAGAGCACTGGGTCGCACTGCTGGGCACCTTTACACAGGGGAGATTTCTGGGTCACACTGCTGGGCATTATTACACAGGAGAGAGCACTGGGTTGCACTGCTGGGCGCCGTTACACAGGTATGAACACTGGGTCGCACTGCTGGGCTCTGTTACACAGGAGAGAGCACTGGGTCGCACTGCTGCGCACCGTTACACAGGAGAGAGCACTGGGTCGCACTGTTGGCCACCGTTACACAGGAGAGAGCCCAAGGTCACACTGCTGGGCACCGTTACACAGGTGTGAGTATTGGGTCGCACTGCTGGGCCCCGTTACACAGGAGAGAGCACTGGGTCACACTGCTGGACATTATTACACAGGAGAGAGCACTGGGTCGCACTGCTGGGCACCGTTACACAGGTGTGAGCACTGGGTCACGCTGCTGGGCACCATTACACAGGAGAGAGCACTGGGTCGCACTGCTGGGCATTATTACACAGGAGAGAGCACTGGGTCACACCTCCTGGGCATTATTACACAGGAGAGAACACTGGGTCACACAGCTGGGCATTATTACACAGGAGAGAGCATTGGGTCGCACTGCTGGGCTCTATTCACAGGAGAGAGCACTGGGTCAGACTGCTGGGCATTTTTACACAGGAGAGAGCACTGGCTCACACTGCTGGGCATTATTACACTGGAGAGAGCACTGGGTCGCACTGCTGGGCATTATTATACAAGAGAGAGCATGGGTCACACTGCTGGGCATTAATACACACGAGAGAGCACTGGGTTACTCTGCTGTGCATTAATACACAGGGGAGAGCACTGGTTCACACTGCTGGGCAGCATTAAGCAGGAAAGAGCACTGGGTCCCACTGATGGGCACCGTTACAAAGGAGAGAGCACTGGGTCACACTCCTGGGCATTATTACACAGGAGAGAGCACTGGGTCACACTGCTGGGCACTATTACACAGGAGAGAGCACTGCGTCGCACTGCTGGGCATTATTATACAGGAAAGAGCACTGGGTCACACTGCTGGGCATTATTACACAGGAGTGAGCACTGGGTCGCACGGCTGAGCACCGTTACACAGGAGAGAGCACTGGATCGCACTGCTGGGCATTATTACACAGGAGAGAGCAGTGGGTCGCACTGCTGGGCATTATTACACAGGAGAGAGCACTGGGTCACACTGCTGGGCATTAATTCACAGGAGAGCACACTGGGTCACACTGATGGGCTTTATTACACAGGAGAGAGCAGTGGGTCGCACTGCTGGGCATTATTACACAGGAGTGAGCACTGGGTCGCACTGCTGAGCACCGTTACACAGGAGAGGGCACTGGGTCACACTGCTGGGCACCGTTACACAGGAGAGAACACTGGGTCGCTCTGCAGGGCACTATAGCACAGGAGAGATCGCTGGGTCGCACTGCTGGGCACTATTACACAGGAGAGAGCACTAGGTCACACTGCTGGGCACTATTACACCGGAGAGAGCACTGGGTCGCACTGCTGGGCACCGCTACAAAGGAAAGAGCAGTGGGTCACACTGCTGGGCATTATTATACAGGAAAGAGCACTGGGTCACACTGCTGGGCATTATTACACAGGAGTGAGCACTGGGTCTCACTGCTGAGCACCGTTACACAGGAGAGGGCACTGGGTCACACTGCTGGGCACCGTTACACAGGAGAGAACACTGGGTCGCTCTGCAGGGCACTATAGCACAGGAGAGAGCGCTGGGTCGCACTGCTGGGCACCATTACACAGGAGAGAGCGCTTGGTCACTCTGCTGGGCACTATTACACCGGAGAGAGCACTGGGTCGCACTGCTGGGCACCGCTACAAAGGAAAGAGCACTGGGTCACACTCCTGGGCACTATTACACAGGAGAGAGCACTGGGTCACACTGCTGGGCATTATTATACAGGAAAGAGCACTGGGTCACACTGCTGGTCATTATTACACAGGAGTGAGCACTGGGTCTCACGGCTGAGCACCGTTACACAGGAGAGAGCACTGGATCGCACTGCTGGGCATTATTACACAGGAGAGAGCACTGGGTCGCACTGCTGGGCACTGTTCACAGGAGAGAGCGCTGGGTCACACTGCTGGGCATTATTACACAGGAGAGAGCACTGGCTCACACTGCTGGGCATTATTACACAGGAGAGAGAACTGGGTCGCACTGCTGGGCATTATTACACAGGAGAGAGCACTGGGTCACACTGCTGGGCATTAATTCACAGGAGAGCGCACTGGGTCACACTGATGGGCAATATTACACAGGAGAGAGCACTGCTTCACACTGCTGGGCAGTATTAAGCAGGAAAGAGCACTGGGTCACACTGATGGGCACCGTTATAAGGTAGAGAGCACTGGGTCACACTGCTGGGCATTATTACACAGGAGAGAGCACTGAGTCACACTGCTGGGCACTATTACACAGGAGAGAGCACTGCGTCGCTCTGCTGGGCATTATTATACAGGAAAGAGCACTGGGTCACACTGCTGGGCATTATTACACAGGAGTGAGCACTGGGTCGCACGGCTGAGCACCGTTACACAGGAGAGGGCACTGGGTCAAACTGCTGCGCACCGTTACACAGGAGAGAACACTGGGTCGCTCTGCAGGGCACTATAGCACAGGAGAGAGCGCTGGGTCACACTGCTGGGCACCATTACACAGGAGAGAGCGCTGGGTCGCACTGCTGGGCACTATTACACAGGAGAGAGCACTAGGTCACACTGCTGGGCACTATTACACCGGAGAGAGCACTGGGTCGCACTGCTGGGCACCGCTACAAAGGAAAGAACACTGGGTCACACTGCTGGGCATTATTACACAGGAGAGAGCATTGGGTCGCACTGCTGGGCACTGTTCACAGGAGAGCACTGGATCACACTGCTGGGCATTATTACACAGGAGAGAGTACTGGCTCGCACTGCTGGGCATTATTACACAGGAGAGAGCACTGGGTCGCACTGCTGGGCATTATTACACAGGAGAGAGCACTGGGTTTCACCGCTGGGCATTATTACACAGGAGAGAGCACAGGCTCGCACTGCTGGGCATTAGTACACACGAGAGAGCACTGGGTCACACTGCTGGGCACTGTTCACAGGAGAGAGCACAGGGTCACACTTCTGGGCATTATTACACAGGAGAGAGCACTGGGACACACAGCTGGGCACCGTTACACAGGAGAGAGCACTGGGTCGCACTGCATGACACTATTACTAAGGAGAGAGAACTGCGTCACACTGTTTGGCTTATAACACAGGAGAGAGCAATGGATCGCACTGCTGGGCACTGTTACACAGGAGAGAGAACTGGGTAACAGTGCAGGACATTATTACACAGGAGAGAGCACTGGGTCGCACTGCTGGGCTTTATTACACAGGTGTGAGCACTGGGTAACTCTGCTGGGCACCATTACACAGGAGAGAGCACTGGGTCGCACTGCTGGGCATTATTACACAGGAGAGAGCACTGGGTCACACCTCCTGGGCATTATTACACAGGAGAGAACACTGGGTCACACAGCTGGGCATTATTACACAGGAGAGAGCACTGCGTCGCTCTGCTGGGCATTATTATACAGGAAAGAGCACTGGGTCACACTGCTGGGCATTATTACACAGGAGTGAGCACTGGGTCGCACTGCTGAGCACCGTTACACAGGAGAGGGCACTGGGTCACACTGCTGGGCACCGTTACACAGGAGAGAACACTGGGTCGCTCTGCAGGGCACTATAGCACAGGAGAGAGCGCTGGGTCGCACTGCTGGGCACCATTACACAGGAGAGAGCGCTGGGTCGCACTGCTGGGCACTATTACACAGGAGAGAGCACTAGGTCACACTGCTGGGCACTATTACACCGGAGAGAGCACTGGGTCGCACTGCTGGGCACTGCTACAAAGGAAAGAGCACTGGGTCACATTCCTGGGCATTATTACACATGAGAGAGCACTGGGTCACACTGCTGGGCACTATTACACCGGAGAGAGCACTGGGTCGCACTGCTGGGCACTGCTACAAAGGAAAGAGCACTGGGTCACACTCCTGGGCATTATTACACATGAGAGAGCACTGGGTCACACTGCTGGGCACTATTACACAGGAGAGAGCACTGCGTCGCACTGCTGGGCATTATTATACAGGAAAGAGCACTGGGTCACACTGCTGGGCATTATTACACAGGAGCGAGCACTGGGTCTCACGGCTGAGCACCGTTACACAGGAGAGAGCACTGGATCGCACTGCTGGGCATTATTACACAGGAGAGAGCACTGGGTCGCACTGCTGGGCACTGTTTACAGGAGAGAGCACTGGGTCACACTGCTGGGCATTATTACACAGGAGAGAGCACTGGGTCGCACTGCTGGGCATTATTATACAAGAGAGAGCATGGGTCACACTGCTGGGCATTAATACACACGAGAGAGCACTGGGTCACTCTGCTGTGCATTAATACACAGGGGAGAGCACTGCTTCACACTGCTGGGCAGCATTAAGCAGGAAAGAGCACTGGGTCACACTCCTGGGCATTATTACACAGGAGAGAGCACTGGGTCACACTGCTGGGCATTATTACACAGGAGAGAGCACTGGGTCACACTGCTGGGCACTATTACACAGGAGAGAGCACTGCGTCGTACTGCTGGGCATTATTATACAGGAACGAGCACTGGGTCACACTCCTGGGCATTATTACACAGGAGTGAGCATTGGGTCGCACGGCTGAGCACCGTTACACAGGAGAGAGCACTGGATCGCACTGCTGGGCATTATTACACAGGAGAGAGCACTGGGTCGCACTGCTGGGCATTATTACACAGGAGAGAGCACTGGGTCACACTGATGGGCTTTATTACACAGGTGAGAGCACTGCTTCACACTGCTGGGCAGTATTAAGCAGGAAAGAGCACTGGGTCACACTGCTGGGCATTAATTCACAGGAGAGCGCACTGGGTCACACTGATGGGCAATATTACACAGGAGAGAGCACTGCTTCACACTGCTGGGCAGTATTAAGCAGGAAAGAGCACTGAGTCACACTGATGGGCACCGTTATAAGGTAGAGAGCACTGGGTCACACTGCTGGGCATTATTACACAGGAGAGAGCACTGGGTCACACTGCTGGGCACTATTACACAGGAGAGAGCACTGCGTCGCTCTGCTGGGCACTGTTACACAGGAGAGGGCACTGGGTCACACTGCTGGGCACCGTTACACAGGAGAGAACACTGGGTCGCTCTGCAGGGCACTATAGCACAGGAGAGAGCGCTGGGTCGCACTGCTGGGCACCATTACACAGGAGAGAGCGCTGGGTCGCACTGCTGGGCACTATTACACAGGAGAGAGCACTAGGTCACACTGCTGGGCACTATTACACCGGAGAGAGCACTGGGTCGCACTGCTGGGCACCGCTACAAAGGAAAGAGCACTGGGTCACACTGCTGGGCATTATTACACAGGAGAGAGCATTGGGTCGCACTGCTGGGCACTGTTCACAGGAGAGCACTGGATCACACTGCTGGGCATTATTACACAGGAGAGAGTACTGGCTCGCACTGCTGGGCATTATTACACAGGAGAGAGCACTGGGTCGCACTGCTGGGCATTATTACACACGAGAGAGCACTGGGTCACACTGCTGGGCACCGTTACACAGGAGAGAACACTGGGTCGCTCTGCAGGGCACTATAGCACAGGAGAGAGCGCTGGGTCGCACTGCTGGGCACCATTACACAGGAGAGAGCGCTGGGTCGCACTGCTGGGCACTATTACACAGGAGAGAGCACTAGGTCACACTGCTGGGCACTATTACACCGGAGAGAGCACTGGGTCGCACTGCTGGGCACTGCTACAAAGGAAAGAGCACTGGGTCACACTCCTGGGCATTATTACACATGAGAGAGCACTGGGTCACACTGCTGGGCACTATTACACAGGAGAGAGCACTGCGTCGCACTGCTGGGCATTATTATACAGGAAAGAGCACTGGGTCACACTGCTGGGCATTATTACACAGGAGCGAGCACTGGGTCTCACGGCTGAGCACCGTTACACAGGAGAGAGCACTGGATCGCACTGCTGGGCATTATTACACAGGAGAGAGCACTGGGTCGCACTGCTGGGCACTGTTCACAGGAGAGAGCACTGGGTCACACTGCTGGGCATTATTACACAGGAGAGAGCACTGGGTCGCACTGCTGGGCATTATTATACAAGAGAGAGCATGGGTCACACTGCTGGGCATTAATACACACGAGAGAGCACTGGGTCACTCTGCTGTGCATTAATACACAGGGGAGAGCACTGCTTCACACTGCTGGGCAGCATTAAGCAGGAAAGAGCACTGGGTCACACCGATGGGCACCGTTACAAAGGAGAGAGCACTGGGTCACACTCCTGGGCATTATTACACAGGAGAGAGCACTGGGTCACACTGCTGGGCACTATTACACAGGAGAGAGCACTGCGTCGCACTGCTGGGCATTATTATACAGGAAAGAGCACTGGGTCACACTGCTGGGCATTATTACACAGGAGTGAGCATTGGGTCGCACGGCTGAGCACCGTTACACAGGAGAGAGCACTGGATCGCACTGCTGGGCATTATTACACAGGAGAGAGCACTGGGTCGAACTGCTGGGCATTATTACACAGGAGAGAGCACTGGGTCACACTGATGGGCTTTATTACACAGGTGAGAGCACTGCTTCACACTGCTGGGCAGTATTAAGCAGGAAAGAGCACTGGGTCACACTGCTGGGCATTAATTCACAGGAGAGCGCACTGGGTCACACTGATGGGCAATATTACACAGGAGAGAGCACTGCTTCACACTGCTGGGCAGTATTAAGCAGGAAAGAGCACTGGGTCACACTGATGGGCACCGTTATAAGGTAGAGAGCACTGGGTCACACTGCTGGGCATTATTACACAGGAGAGAGCACTGGGTCACACTGCTGGGCACTATTACACAGGAGAGAGCACTGCGTCGCTCTGCTGGGCATTATTATACAGGAAAGAGCACTGGGTCACACTGCTGGGCATTATTACACAGGAGTGAGCACTGGGTCGCACTGCTGAGCACTGTTACACAGGAGAGGGCACTGGGTCACACTGCTGGGCACCGTTACACAGGAGAGAACACTGGGTCGCTCTGCAGGGCACTATAGCACAGGAGAGAGCGCTGGGTCGCACTGCTGGGCACCATTACACAGGAGAGAGCGCTGGGTCGCACTGCTGGGCACTATTACACAGGAGAGAGCACTAGGTCACACTGCTGGGCACTATTACACCGGAGAGAGCACTGGGTCGCACTGCTGGGCACCGCTACAAAGGAAAGAGCACTGGGTCACACTGCTGGGCATTATTACACAGGAGAGAGCATTGGGTCGCACTGCTGGGCACTGTTCACAGGAGAGCACTGGATCACACTGCTGGGCATTATTACACAGGAGAGAGTACTGGCTCGCACTGCTGGGCATTATTACACAGGAGAGAGCACTGGGTCGCACTGCTGGGCATTATTACACACGAGAGAGCACTGGGTCAGACTGCTGGGCACTGTTCACAGGAGAGAGCACAGGGTCACACTTCTGGGCATTATTACACAGGAGAGAGCACTGGGACACACAGCTGGGCACCGTTACACAGGAGAGAGCACTGGGTCGCACTGCATGACACTATTACTAAGGAGAGAGAACTGCGTCACACTGTTTGGCACTATAACACAGGAGAGAGCAATGGATCACACTGCTGGGCACTGTTACACAGGAGAGAGCACTGGGTCACACTGCTGGGCATTATTACACAGGAGTGAGCACTGGGTCGCACTGCTGAGCACCGTTACATAGGAGAGGGCACTGGGTCACACTGCTGGGCACCGTTACACAGGAGAGAACACTGGGTCGCTCTGCAGGGCACTATAGCACAGGAGAGAGGGCTGGGTCGCACTGCTGGGCACCATTACACAGGAGAGAGCGCTGGGCCGCACTGCTGGGCACTATTACACAGGAGAGAGCACTAGGTCACACTGCTGGGCACTATCACACCGGAGAGAGCACTGGGTCGCACTGCTGGGCACCGCTACAAAGGAAAGAGCACTGGGTCACACTGCTGGGCATTATTACACAGGAGAGAGCACTGGGTCACACTGCTGGGCACTATTACACACGAGAGAGCACTGCGTCGCTCTGCTGGGCATTATTATACAGGAAAGAGCACTGGGTCACACTGCTGGGCATTATTACACAGGAGTGAGCACTGGGTCGCACTGCTGAGCACCGTTACACAGGAGAGGGCACTGGGTCACACTGCTGGGCACCGTTACACAGGAGAGAACACTGGGTCGCTCTGCAGGGCACTATAGCACAGGAGAGAGCGCTGGGTCGCACTGCTGGGCACCATTACACAGGAGAGAGCGCTGGGTCGCACTGCTGGGCACTATTACACAGGAGAGAGCACTAGGTCACACTGCTGGGCACTATTACACCGGAGAGAGCACTGGGTCGCATTGCTGGGCACTGCTACAAAGGAAAGAGCACTGGGTCACACTCCTGGGCATTATTACACATGAGAGAGCACTGGGTCACACTGCTGGGCACTATTACTCCGGAGAGAGCACTGGGTCGCACTGCTGGGCACTGCTACAAAGGAAAGAGCACTGGGTCACACTCCTGGGCATTATTACACATGAGAGAGCACTGGGTCACACTGCTGGGCACTATTACACAGGAGAGAGCACTGCGTCGCACTGCTGGGCATTATTATACAGGAAAGAGCACTGGGTCACACTGCTGGGCATTATTACACAGGAGCGAGCACTGGGTCTCACGGCTGAGCACCGTTACACAGGAGAGAGCACTGGATCGCACTGCTGGGCATTATTACACAGGAGAGAGCACTGGGTCGCACTGCTGGGCACTGTTCACAGGAGAGAGCACTGGGTCACACTGCTGGGCATTATTATACAGGAGAGAGCACTGGGTCGCACTGCTGGGCATTATTATACAAGAGAGAGCATGGGTCACACTGCTGGGCATTAATACACACGAGAGAGCACTGGGTCACTCTGCTGTGCATTAATACACAGGGGAGAGCACTGCTTCACACTGCTGGGCAGCATTAAGCAGGAAAGAGCACTGGGTCACACTGCTGGGCATTAATTCACAGGAGAGCGCACTGGGTCACACTGATGGGCAATATTACACAGGAGAGAGCACTGCTTCACACTGCTGGGCAGTATTAAGCAGGAAAGAGCACTGGGTCACACTGATGGGCACCGTTATAAGGTAGAGAGCACTGGGTCACACTGCTGGGCATTATTACACAGGAGAGAGCACTGGGTCACACTGCTGGGCACTATTACACAGGAGAGAGCACTGCGTCGCTCTGCTGGGCATTATTATACAGGAAAGAGCAGTGGGTCACACTGCTGGGCATTATTACACAGGAGTGAGCACTGGGTCGCACTGCTGAGCACTGTTACACAGGAGAGGGCACTGGGTCACACTGCTGGGCACCGTTACACAGGAGAGAACACTGGGTCGCTCTGCAGGGCACTATAGCACAGGAGAGAGCGCTGGGTCGCACTGCTGGGCACCATTACACAGGAGAGAGCGCTGGGTCGCACTGCTGGGCACTATTACACAGGAGAGAGCACTAGGTCACACTGCTGGGCACTATTACACCGGAGAGAGCACTGGGTCGCACTGCTGGGCACCGCTACAAAGGAAAGAGCACTGGGTCACACTGCTGGGCATTATTACACAGGAGAGAGCATTGGGTCGCACTGCTGGGCACTGTTCACAGGAGAGCACTGGATCACACTGCTGGGCATTATTACACAGGAGAGAGTACTGGCTCGCACTGCTGGGCATTATTACACAGGAGAGAGCACTGGGTCGCACTGCTGGGCATTATTACACACGAGAGAGCACTGGGTCAGACTGCTGGGCACTGTTCACAGGAGAGAGCACAGGGTCACACTTCTGGGCATTATTACACAGGAGAGAGCACTGGGACACACAGCTGGGCACCGTTACACAGGAGAGAGCACTGGGTCGCACTGCATGACACTATTACTAAGGAGAGAGAACTGCGTCACACTGTTTGGCACTATAACACAGGAGAGAGCAATGGATCACACTGCTGGGCACTGTTACACAGGAGAGAGCACTGGGTCACACTGCTGGGCATTATTACACAGGAGTGAGCACTGGGTCGCACTGCTGAGCACCGTTACATAGGAGAGGGCACTGGGTCACACTGCTGGGCACCGTTACACAGGAGAGAACACTGGGTCGCTCTGCAGGGCACTATAGCACAGGAGAGAGGGCTGGGTCGCACTGCTGGGCACCATTACACAGGAGAGAGCGCTGGGCCGCACTGCTGGGCACTATTACACAGGAGAGAGCACTAGGTCACACTGCTGGGCACTATCACACCGGAGAGAGCACTGGGTCGCACTGCTGGGCACCGCTACAAAGGAAAGAGCACTGGGTCACACTGCTGGGCATTATTACACAGGAGAGAGCACTGGGTCACACTGCTGGGCACTATTACACACGAGAGAGCACTGCGTCGCTCTGCTGGGCATTATTATACAGGAAAGAGCACTGGATCGCACTGCTGGGCATTATTACACAGGAGAGAGCACTGGGTCGCACTGCTGGGCACTGTTCACAGGAGAGAGCACTGGGTCACACTGCTGGGCATTATTATACAGGAGAGAGCACTGGGTCGCACTGCTGGGCCTTATTATACAAGAGAGAGCATGGGTCACACTGCTGGGCATTAATACACACGAGAGAGCACTGGGTCACTCTGCTGTGCATTAATACACAGGGGAGAGCACTGCTTCACACTGCTGGGCAGCATTAAGCAGGAAAGAGCACTGGGTCACACCGATGGGCACCGTTACAAAGGAGAGAGCACTGGGTCACACTCCTGGGCATTATTACACAGGAGAGAGCACTGGGTCACACTGCTGGGCACTATTACACAGGAGAGAGCACTGCGTCGCACTGCTGGGCATTATTATACAGGAACGAGCACTGGGTCACACTCCTGGGCATTATTACACAGGAGTGAGCACTGGGTCGCACGGCTGAGCACCGTTACACAGGAGAGAGCGCTGGATCGCACTGCTGGGCATTATTACACAGGAGAGAGCACTGGGTCGCACTGCTGGGCATTATTACACAGGAGAGAGCACTGGGTCACACTGCTGGGCACTATTACACAGGAGAGAGCACTGCGTCGTACTGCTGGGCATTATTATACAGGAACGAGCACTGGGTCACACTCCTGGGCATTATTACACAGGAGTGAGCATTGGGTCGCACGGCTGAGCACCGTTACACAGGAGAGAGCACTGGATCGCACTGCTGGGCATTATTACACAGGAGAGAGCACTGGGTCGCACTGCTGGGCATTATTACACAGGAGAGAGCACTGGGTCACACTGATGGGCTTTATTACACAGGTGAGAGCACCGCTTCACACTGCTGGGCAGTATTAAGCAGGAAAGAGCACTGGGTCACACTGCTGGGCATTAATTCACAGGAGAGCGCACTGGGTCACACTGATGGGCAATATTACACAGGAGAGAGCACTGCTTCACACTGCTGGGCACTATTACACACGAGAGAGCACTGCGTCGCTCTGCTGGGCATTATTATACAGGAAAGAGCACTGGGTCACACTGCTGGGCATTATTACACAGGAGTGAGCACTGGGTCGCACTGCTGAGCACCGTTACACAGGAGAGGGCACTGGGTCACACTGCTGGGCACCGTTACACAGGAGAGAACACTGGGTCGCTCTGCAGGGCACTATAGCACAGGAGAGAGCGCTGGGTCGCACTGCTGGGCACCATTACACAGGAGAGAGCGCTGGGTCGCACTGCTGGGCACTATTACACAGGAGAGAGCACTAGGTCACACTGCTGGGCACTATTACACCGGAGAGAGCACTGGGTCGCATTGCTGGGCACTGCTACAAAGGAAAGAGCACTGGGTCACACTCCTGGGCATTATTACACATGAGAGAGCACTGGGTCACACTGCTGGGCACTATTACACCGGAGAGAGCACTGGGTCGCACTGCTGGGCACTGCTACAAAGGAAAGAGCACTGGGTCACACTCCTGGGCATTATTACACATGAGAGAGCACTGGGTCACACTGCTGGGCACTATTACACAGGAGAGAGCACTGCGTCGCACTGCTGGGCATTATTATACAGGAAAGAGCACTGGGTCACACTGCTGGGCATTATTACACAGGAGCGAGCACTGGGTCTCACGGCTGAGCACCGTTACACAGGAGAGAGCACTGGATCGCACTGCTGGGCATTATTACACAGGAGAGAGCACTGGGTCGCACTGCTGGGCACTGTTCACAGGAGAGAGCACTGGGTCACACTGCTGGGCATTATTATACAGGAGAGAGCACTGGGTCGCACTGCTGGGCATTATTATACAAGAGAGAGCATGGGTCACACTGCTGGGCATTAATACACACGAGAGAGCACTGGGTCACTCTGCTGTGCATTAATACACAGGGGAGAGCACTGCTTCACACTGCTGGGCAGCATTAAGCAGGAAAGAGCACTGGGTCACACTGCTGGGCATTAATTCACAGGAGAGCGCACTGGGTCACACTGATGGGCAATATTACACAGGAGAGAGCACTGCTTCACACTGCTGGGCAGTATTAAGCAGGAAAGAGCACTGGGTCACACTGATGGGCACCGTTATAAGGTAGAGAGCACTGGGTCACACTGCTGGGCATTATTACACAGGAGAGAGCACTGGGTCACACTGCTGGGCACTATTACACAGGAGAGAGCACTGCGTCGCTCTGCTGGGCATTATTATACAGGAAAGAGCAGTGGGTCACACTGCTGGGCATTATTACACAGGAGTGAGCACTGGGTCGCACTGCTGAGCACTGTTACACAGGAGAGGGCACTGGGTCACACTGCTGGGCACCGTTACACAGGAGAGAACACTGGGTCGCTCTGCAGGGCACTATAGCACAGGAGAGAGCGCTGGGTCGCACTGCTGGGCACCATTACACAGGAGAGAGCGCTGGGTCGCACTGCTGGGCACTATTACACAGGAGAGAGCACTAGGTCACACTGCTGGGCACTATTACACCGGAGAGAGCACTGGGTCGCACTGCTGGGCACCGCTACAAAGGAAAGAGCACTGGGTCACACTGCTGGGCATTATTACACAGGAGAGAGCATTGGGTCGCACTGCTGGGCACTGTTCACAGGAGAGCACTGGATCACACTGCTGGGCATTATTACACAGGAGAGAGTACTGGCTCGCACTGCTGGGCATTATTACACAGGAGAGAGCACTGGGTCGCACTGCTGGGCATTATTACACACGAGAGAGCACTGGGTCAGACTGCTGGGCACTGTTCACAGGAGAGAGCACAGGGTCACACTTCTGGGCATTATTACACAGGAGAGAGCACTGGGACACACAGCTGGGCACCGTTACACAGGAGAGAGCACTGGGTCGCACTGCATGACACTATTACTAAGGAGAGAGAACTGCGTCACACTGTTTGGCACTATAACACAGGAGAGAGCAATGGATCACACTGCTGGGCACTGTTACACAGGAGAGAGCACTGGGTCACACTGCTGGGCATTATTACACAGGAGTGAGCACTGGGTCGCACTGCTGAGCACCGTTACATAGGAGAGGGCACTGGGTCACACTGCTGGGCACCGTTACACAGGAGAGAACACTGGGTCGCTCTGCAGGGCACTATAGCACAGGAGAGAGGGCTGGGTCGCACTGCTGGGCACCATTACACAGGAGAGAGCGCTGGGCCGCACTGCTGGGCACTATTACACAGGAGAGAGCACTAGGTCACACTGCTGGGCACTATCACACCGGAGAGAGCACTGGGTCGCACTGCTGGGCACCGCTACAAAGGAAAGAGCACTGGGTCACACTGCTGGGCATTATTACACAGGAGAGAGCACTGGGTCACACTGCTGGGCACTATTACACACGAGAGAGCACTGCGTCGCTCTGCTGGGCATTATTATACAGGAAAGAGCACTGGATCGCACTGCTGGGCATTATTACACAGGAGAGAGCACTGGGTCGCACTGCTGGGCACTGTTCACAGGAGAGAGCACTGGGTCACACTGCTGGGCATTATTATACAGGAGAGAGCACTGGGTCGCACTGCTGGGCCTTATTATACAAGAGAGAGCATGGGTCACACTGCTGGGCATTAATACACACGAGAGAGCACTGGGTCACTCTGCTGTGCATTAATACACAGGGGAGAGCACTGCTTCACACTGCTGGGCAGCATTAAGCAGGAAAGAGCACTGGGTCACACCGATGGGCACCGTTACAAAGGAGAGAGCACTGGGTCACACTCCTGGGCATTATTACACAGGAGAGAGCACTGGGTCACACTGCTGGGCACTATTACACAGGAGAGAGCACTGCGTCGCACTGCTGGGCATTATTATACAGGAACGAGCACTGGGTCACACTCCTGGGCATTATTACACAGGAGTGAGCACTGGGTCGCACGGCTGAGCACCGTTACACAGGAGAGAGCGCTGGATCGCACTGCTGGGCATTATTACACAGGAGAGAGCACTGGGTCGCACTGCTGGGCATTATTACACAGGAGAGAGCACTGGGTCACACTGCTGGGCACTATTACACAGGAGAGAGCACTGCGTCGTACTGCTGGGCATTATTATACAGGAACGAGCACTGGGTCACACTCCTGGGCATTATTACACAGGAGTGAGCATTGGGTCGCACGGCTGAGCACCGTTACACAGGAGAGAGCACTGGATCGCACTGCTGGGCATTATTACACAGGAGAGAGCACTGGGTCGCACTGCTGGGCATTATTACACAGGAGAGAGCACTGGGTCACACTGATGGGCTTTATTACACAGGTGAGAGCACCGCTTCACACTGCTGGGCAGTATTAAGCAGGAAAGAGCACTGGGTCACACTGCTGGGCATTAATTCACAGGAGAGCGCACTGGGTCACACTGATGGGCAATATTACACAGGAGAGAGCACTGCTTCACACTGCTGGGCAGTATTAAGCAGGAAAGAGCACTGGGTCACACTGATGGGCACCGTTATAAGGTAGAGAGCACTGGGTCACACTGCTGGGCATTATTACACAGGAGAGAGCACTGGGTCACACTGCTGGGCACTATTACACAGGAGAGAGCACTGCGTCACTCTGCTGGGCATTATTATACAGGAAAGAGCAGTGGGTCACACTGCTGGGCATTATTACACAGGAGTGAGCACTGGGTCGCACTGCTGAGCACTGTTACACAGGAGAGGGCACTGGGTCACACTGCTGGGCACCGTTACACAGGAGAGAACACTGGGTCGCTCTGCAGGGCACTATAGCACAGGAGAGAGCGCTGGGTCGCACTGCTGGGCACCATTACACAGGAGAGAGCGCTGGGTCGCACTGCTGGGCACTATTACACAGGAGAGAGCACTAGGTCACACTGCTGGGCACTATTACACCGGAGAGAGCACTGGGTCGCACTGCTGGGCACCGCTACAAAGGAAAGAGCACTGGGTCACACTGCTGGGCATTATTACACAGGAGAGAGCATTGGGTCGCACTGCTGGGCACTGTTCACAGGAGAGCACTGGATCACACTGCTGGGCATTATTACACAGGAGAGAGTAGTGGCTCGCACTGCTGGGCATTATTACACAGGAGAGAGCACTGGGTCGCACTGCTGGGCATTATTACACACGAGAGAGCACTGGGTCACACTGCTGGGCACCGTTACACAGGAGAGAACACTGGGTCGCTCTGCAAGGCACTATAGCACAGGAGAGAGCACTGGGTCGCACTGCTGGGCATTATTACACACGAGAGAGCACTAGGTCACACTGCTGGGCACTATTACACCGGAGAGAGCACTGGGTCGCACTGCTGGGCACTGCTACAAAGGAAAGAGCACTGGGTCACACTCCTGGGCATTATTACACATGAGAGAGCACTGGGTCACACTGCTGGGCACTATTACACAGGAGAGAGCACTGCGTCGCACTGCTGGGCATTATTATACAGGAAAGAGCACTGGGTCACACTGCTGGGCATTATTACACAGGAGTGAGCACTGGGTCTCACGGCTGAGCACCGTTACACAGGAGAGAGCACTGGATCGCACTGCTGGGCATTATTACACAGGAGAGAGCACTGGGTCGCACTGCTGGGCACTGTTCACAGGAGAGAGCACTGGGTCACACTGCTGGGCATTATTACACAGGAGAGAGCACTGGGTCGCACTGCTGGGCATTATTATACAAGAGAGAGCATGGGTCACACTGCTGGGCATTAATACACACGAGAGAGCACTGGGTCACTCTGCTGTGCATTAATACACAGGGGAGAGCACTGCTTCACACTGCTGGGCAGCATTAAGCAGGAAAGAGCACTGGGTCACACCGATGGGCACCGTTACAAAGGAGAGAGCACTGGGTCACACTGCTGGGCATTATTACACAGGAGAGAGCACTGGGTCACACTGCTGGGCACTATTACACAGGAGAGAGCACTGCGTCGCACTGCTGGGCATTATTATACAGGAAAGAGCACTGGGTCACACTGCTGGGCATTATTACACAGGAGTGAGCATTGGGTCGCACGGCTGAGCACCGTTACACAGGAGAGAGCACTGGATCGCACTGCTGGGCATTATTACACAGGAGAGAGCACTGGGTCGCACTGCTGGGCATTATTACACAGGAGAGAGCACTGGGTCACACTGATGGGCTTTATTACACAGGTGAGAGCACTGCTTCACACTGCTGGGCAGTATTAAGCAGGAAAGAGCACTGGGTCACACTGCTGGGCATTAATTCACAGGAGAGCGCACTGGGTCACACTGATGGGCACCGTTATAAGGTAGAGAGCGCTGGGTCACACTGCTGGGCATTATTACACAGGAGAGAGCACTGGGTCACACTGCTGGGCACTATTACACAGGAGAGAGCACTGCGTCGCTCTGCTGGGCATTATTATACAGGAAAGAGCAGTGGGTCACACTGCTGGGCATTATTACACAGGAAAGAGCAGTGGGTCACACTGCTGGGCATTATTACACAGGAGTGAGCACTGGGTCGCACTGCTGAGCACTGTTACACAGGAGAGGGCACTGGGTCACACTGCTGGGCACCGTTACACAGGAGAGAACACTGGGTCGCTCTGCAGGGCACTATAGCACAGGAGAGAGCGCTGGGTCGCACTGCTGGGCACCATTACACAGGAGAGAGCGCTGGGTCGCACTGCTGGGCACTATTACACAGGAGAGAGCACTAGGTCACACTGCTGGGCACTGTTCACAGGAGAGCACTGGATCACACTGCTGGGCATTATTACACAGGAGAGAGTACTGGCTCGCACTGCTGGGCATTATTACACAGGAGAGAGCACTGGGTCGCACTGCTGGGCATTATTACACACGAGAGAGCACTGGGTCAGACTGCTGGGCACTGTTCACAGGAGAGAGCACAGGGTCACACTTCTGGGCATTATTACACAGGAGAGAGCACTGGGACACACAGCTGGGCACCGTTACACAGGAGAGAACACTGGGTCGCTCTGCAGGGCACTATAGCACAGGAGAGAGCACTGGGTCGCACTGCTGGGCACCGCTACAAAGGAAAGAGCACTGGGTCACACTGCTGGGCATTATTACACAGGAGAGAGCATTGGGTCGCACTGCTGGGCACTGTTCACAGGAGAGCACTGGATCACACTGCTGGGCATTATTACACAGGAGAGAGTACTGGCTCGCACTGCTGGGCATTATTACACAGGAGAGAGCACTGGGTCGCACTGCTGGGCATTATTACACACGAGAGAGCACTGGGTCAGACTGCTGGGCACTGTTCACAGGAGAGAGCACAGGGTCACACTTCTGGGCATTATTACACAGGAGAGAGCACTGGGACACACAGCTGGGCACCGTTACACAGGAGAGAGCACTGGGTCGCACTGCATGACACTATTACTAAGGAGAGAGAACTGCGTCACACTGTTTGGCACTATAACACAGGAGAGAGCAATGGATCACACTGCTGGGCACTGTTACACAGGAGAGAGCACTGGGTCACACTGCTGGGCATTATTACACAGGAGTGAGCACTGGGTCGCACTGCTGAGCACCGTTACATAGGAGAGGGCACTGGGTCACACTGCTGGGCACCGTTACACAGGAGAGAACACTGGATCACTCTGCAGGGCACTATAGCACAGGAGAGAGGGCTGGGTCGCACTGCTGGGCACCATTACACAGGAGAGAGCGCTGGGCCGCACTGCTGGGCACTATTACACAGGAGAGAGCACTAGGTCACACTGCTGGGCACTATCACACCGGAGAGAGCACTGGGTCGCACTGCTGGGCACCGCTACAAAGGAAAGAGCACTGGGTCACACTGCTGGGCATTATTACACAGGAGAGAGCACTGGGTCACACTGCTGGGCATTATTACACAGGAGAGAGCATTGGGTCGCACTGCTGGGCACTGTTCACAGGAGAGCACTGGATCACACTGCTGGGCATTATTACACAGGAGAGAGCACTGGGTCACACTGCTGGGCACCGTTACACAGGAGAGAACACTGGGTCGCTCTGCAGGGCACTATAGCACAGGAGAGAGGGCTGGGTCGCACTGCTGGGCACCATTACACAGGAGAGAGCGCTGGGCCGCACTGCTGGGCACTATTACACAGGAGAGAGCACTAGGTCACACTGCTGGGCACTATCACACCGGAGAGAGCACTGGGTCGCACTGCTGGGCACCGCTACAAAGGAAAGAGCACTGGGTCACACTGCTGGGCATTATTACACAGGAGAGAGCACTGGGTCACACTGCTGGGCACTATTACACACGAGAGAGCACTGCGTCGCTCTGCTGGGCATTATTATACAGGAAAGAGCACTGGGTCACACTGCTGGGCATTATTACACAGGAGTGAGCACTGGGTCGCACTGCTGAGCACCGTTACACAGGAGAGGGCACTGGGTCACACTGCTGGGCACCGTTACACAGGAGAGAACACTGGGTCGCTCTGCAGAGCACTATAGCACAGGAGAGAGCGCTGGGCACACTGATGGGCAATATTACACAGGAGAGAGCACTGCTTCACACTGCTGGGCAGTATTAAGCAGGAAAGAGCACTGGGTCACACTGATGGGCACCGTTATAAGGTAGAGAGCACTGGGTCACACTGCTGGGCATTATTACACAGGAGAGAGCACTGGGTCACACTGCTGGGCACTATTACACAGGAGAGAGCACTGCGTCGCTCTGCTGGGCATTATTATACAGGAAAGAGCAGTGGGTCACACTGCTGGGCATTATTACACAGGAGTGAGCACTGGGTCGCACTGCTGAGCACTGTTACACAGGAGAGGGCACTGGGTCACACTGCTGGGCACCGTTACACAGGAGAGAACACTGGGTCGCTCTGCAGGGCACTATAGCACAGGAGAGAGCGCTGGGTCGCACTGCTGGGCACCATTACACAGGAGAGAGCGCTGGGTCGCACTGCTGGGCACTATTACACAGGAGAGAGCACTAGGTCACACTGCTGGGCACTATTACACCGGAGAGAGCACTGGGTCGCACTGCTGGGCACCGCTACAAAGGAAAGAGCACTGGGTCACACTGCTGGGCATTATTACACAGGAGAGAGCATTGGGTCGCACTGCTGGGCACTGTTCACAGGAGAGCACCGGATCACACTGCTGGGCATTATTACACAGGAGAGAGTACTGGCTCGCACTGCTGGGCATTATTACACAGGAGAGAGCACTGGGTCGCACTGCTGGGCATTATTACACACGAGAGAGCACTGGGTCACACTGCTGGGCACTGTTCACAGGAGAGAGCACAGGGTCACACTTCTGGGCATTATTACACAGGAGAGAGCACTGGGACACACAGCTGGGCACCGTTACACAGGAGAGAGCACTGGGTCGCACTGCATGACACTATTACTAAGGAGAGAGAACTGCGTCACACTGTTTGGCACTATAACACAGGAGAGAGCAATGGATCACAATGCTGGGCACTGTTACACAGGAGAGAGCACTGGGTCACACTGCTGGGCATTATTACACAGGAGTGAGCACTGGGTCGCACTGCTGAGCACCGTTACATAGGAGAGGGCACTGGGTCACACTGCTGGGCACCGTTACACAGGAGAGAACACTGGGTCGCTCTGCAGGGCACTATAGCACAGGAGAGAGGGCTGGGTCGCACTGCTGGGCACCATTACACAGGAGAGAGCGCTGGGCCGCACTGCTGGGCACTATTACACAGGAGAGAGCACTAGGTCACACTGCTGGGCACTATCACACCGGAGAGAGCACTGGGTCGCACTGCTGGGCACCGCTACAAAGGAAAGAGCACTGGGTCACACTGCTGGGCATTATTACACAGGAGAGAGCATTGGGTCACACTGCTGGGCACTATTACACACGAGAGAGCACTGCGTCGCTCTGCTGGGCATTATTATACAGGAAAGAGCACTGGGTCACACTGCTGGGCATTATTACACAGGAGTGAGCACTGGGTCGCACTGCTGAGCACCGTTACACAGGAGAGGGCACTGGGTCACACTGCTGGGCACCGTTACACAGGAGAGAACACTGGGTCGCTCTGCAGGGCACTATAGCACAGGAGAGAGCGCTGGGTCGCACTGCTGGGCACCATTACACAGGAGAGAGCGCTGGGTCGCACTGCTGGGCACTATTACACAGGAGAGAGCACTAGGTCACACTGCTGGGCACTATTACACCAGAGAGAGCACTGGGTCGCACTGCTGGGCACTGCTACAAAGGAAAGAGCACTGGGTCACATTCCTGGGCATTATTACACATGAGAGAGCACTGGGTCACACTGCTGGGCACTATTACACCGGAGAGAGCACTGGGTCGCACTGCTGGGCACTGCTACAAAGGAAAGAGCACTGGGTCACACTCCTGGGCATTATTACACGTGAGAGAGCACTGGGTCACACTGCTGGGCACTATTACACAGGAGAGAGCACTGCGTCGCACTGCTGGGCATTATTATACAGGAAAGAGCACTGGGTCACACTGCTGGGCATTATTACACAGGAGCGGGCACTGGGTCTCACGGCTGAGCACCGTTACACAGGAGAGAGCACTGGATCGCACTGCTGGGCATTATTACACAGGAGAGAGCACTGGGTCGCACTGCTGGGCACTGTTCACAGGAGAGAGCACTGGGTCACACTGCTGGGCATTATTACACAGGAGAGAGCACTGGGTCGCACTGCTGGGCATTATTATACAAGAGAGAGCATGGGTCACACTGCTGGGCATTAATACACACGAGAGAGCACTGGGTCACTCTGCTGTGCATTAATACACAGGGGAGAGCACTGCTTCACACTGCTGGGCAGCATTAAGCAGGAAAGAGCACTGGGTCACACCGATGGGCACCGTTACAAAGGAGAGAGCACTGGGTCACACTCCTGGGCATTATTACACAGGAGAGAGCACTGGGTCACACTGCTGGGCACTATTACACAGGAGAGAGCACTGCGTCGCACTGCTGGGCATTATTATACAGGAACGAGCACTGGGTCACACTCCTGGGCATTATTACACAGGAGTGAGCATTGGGTCGCACGGCTGAGCACCGTTACACAGGAGAGAGCACTGGATCGCACTGCTGGGCATTATTACACAGGAGAGAGCACTGGGTCGCACTGCTGGGCATTATTACACAGGAGAGAGCACTGGGTCACTCTGCTGTGCATTAATACACAGGGGACAGCACTGGTTCACACTGCTGGGCAGTATTAAGCAGGAAAGAGCACTGGGTCACACTGATGGGCACCGTTACAAAGGAGAGAGCACTGGGTCACACTCCTGGGCATTATTACACAGGAAAGAGCACTGTGTCACACTGCTGGGCATTATTACACAGGAGTGAGCACTGGGTCGCACGGCTGAGCACCGTTACACAGGAGAGAGCACTGGATCGCACTGCTGGGCATTATTACACAGGAGAGAGCACTGGGTCGCACTGCTGGGCACTGTTCACAGGAGAGAGCACTGGGTCACACTGCTGGGCATTATTACACAGGAGAGAGCACTGGCTCACACTGCTGGGCATTATTACACAGGAGAGAGCACTGGGTCGCACTGCTGGGCATTATTACACAGGAGAGAGCACTGGGTCACACTGCTGGGCATTACTTCACAGGGGAGTGCACTGGGTCACACTGATGGGCTTTATTACACACGAGAGAGCACTGGGTCACACTGCTGGGCACCGTTACACAGGAGAGAACACTGGGTCGCTCTGCAGGGCACTATAGCACAGGAGAGAGCGCTGGGTCGCACTGCTGGGCACCATTACACAGGAGAGAGCGCTGGGTCGCACGGCTGGGCACTATTACACAGGAGAGAGCACTAGGTCACACTGCTGGGCACTATTACACCGGAGAGAGCACTGGGTCGCACTGCTGGGCACTGCTACAAAGGAAAGAGCACTGGGTCACACTCCTGGGCATTATTACACATGAGAGAGCACTGGGTCACACTGCTGGGCACTATTACACAGGAGAGAGCACTGCGTCGCACTGCTGGGCATTATTATACAGGAAAGAGCACTGGGTCACACTGCTGGGCATTATTACACAGGAGCGAGCACTGGGTCTCACGGCTGAGCACCGTTACACAGGAGAGAGCACTGGATCGCACTGCTGGGCATTATTACACAGGAGAGAGCACTGGGTCGCACTGCTGGGCACTGTTCACAGGAGAGAGCACTGGGTCACACTGCTGGGCATTATTACACAGGAGAGAGCACTGGGTCGCACTGCTGGGCATTATTATACAAGAGAGAGCATGGGTCACACTGCTGGGCATTAATACACACGAGAGAGCACTGGGTCACTCTGCTGTGCATTAATACACAGGGGAGAGCACTGCTTCACACTGCTGGGCAGCATTAAGCAGGAAAGAGCACTGGGTCACACCGATGGGCACCGTTACAAAGGAGAGAGCACTGGGTCACACTCCTGGGCATTATTACACAGGAGAGAGCACTGGGTCACACTGCTGGGCACTATTACACAGGAGAGAGCACTGCGTCGCACTGCTGGGCATTATTATACAGGAAAGAGCACTGGGTCACACTGCTGGGCATTATTACACAGGAGTGAGCATTGGGTCGCACGGCTGAGCACCGTTACACAGGAGAGAGCACTGGATCGCACTGCTGGGCATTATTACACAGGAGAGAGCACTGGGTCACACTGATGGGCTTTATTACACAGGTGAGAGCACTGCTTCACACTGCTGGGCAGTATTAAGCAGGAAAGAGCACTGGGTCACACTGCTGGGCATTAATTCACAGGAGAGCGCACTGGGTCACACTGATGGGCAATATTACACAGGAGAGAGCACTGCTTCACACTGCTGGGCAGTATTAAGCAGGAAAGAGCACTGGGTCACACTGATGGGCACCGTTATAAGGTAGAGAGCACTGGGTTACACTGCTGGGCATTATTACACAGGAGAGAGCACTGGGTCACACTGCTGGGCACTATTACACAGGAGAGAGCACTGCGTCGCTCTGCTGGGCATTATTATACAGGAAAGAGCACTGGGTCACACTGCTGGGCATTATTACACAGGAGTGAGCACTGGGTCGCACTGCTGAGCACTGTTACACAGGAGAGGGCACTGGGTCACACTGCTGGGCACCGTTACACAGGAGAGAACACTGGGTCGCTCTGCAGGGCACTATAGCACAGGAGAGAGCGCTGGGTCGCACTGCTGGGCACCATTACACAGGAGAGAGCGCTGGGTCGCACTGCTGGGCACTATTACACAGGAGAGAGCACTAGGTCACACTGCTGGGCACTATTACACCGGAGAGAGCACTGGGTCGCACTGCTGGGCACCGCTACAAAGGAAAGCGCACTGGGTCACACTGCTGGGCATTATTACACAGGAGAGAGCATTGGGTCGCACTGCTGGGCACTGTTCACAGGAGAGCACTGGATCACACTGCTGGGCATTATTACACAGGAGAGAGTACTGGCTCGCACTGCTGGGCATTATTACACAGGAGAGAGCACTGGGTCGCACTGCTGGGCATTATTACACACGAGAGAGCACTGGGTCACACTGCTGGGCACTGTTCACAGGAGAGAGCACAGGGTCACACTTCTGGGCATTATTACACAGGAGAGAGCACTGGGACACACAGCTGGGCACCGTTACACAGGAGAGAGCACTGGGTCGCACTGCATGACACTATTACTAAGGAGAGAGAACTGCGTCACACTGTTTGGCACTATAACACAGGAGAGAGCAATGGATCACACTGCTGGGCACTGTTACACAGGAGAGAGCACTGTGTCACACTGCTGGACATTATTACACAGGAGAGAGCACTGCGTCGCACTGCTGGGCACCGTTACACAGGTGTGAGCACTGGGTAACTCTGCTGGGCACCATTACACAGGAGAGAGCACTGGGTCGCACTGCTGGGCATTATTACACAGGAGAGAGCACTGGGTCACACCTCCTGGGCATTATTACACAGGAGAGAACACTGGGTCACACAGCTGGGCATTATTACACAGGAGAGAGCATTGGGTCGCACTGCTGGGCACTATTCACAGGAGAGAGCACTGGGTCAGACTGCTGGGCATTTTTACACAGGAGAGAGCACTGGCTCGCACTGCTGGGCATTATTACACTGGAGAGAGCACTGGGTCGCACTGCTGGGCATTATTACACAAGAGAGAGCATGGGTCACACTGCTGGGCATTAATACACACGAGAGAGCACTGGGTCACTCTGCTGTGCATTAATACACAGGGGACAGCACTGGTTCACACTGCTGGGCAGTATTAAGCAGGAAAGAGCACTGGGTCACACTGATGGGCACCGTTACAAAGGAGAGAGCACTGGGTCACACTCCTGGGCATTATTACACAGGAAAGAGCACTGGGTCACACTGCTGGGCATTATTACACAGGAGTGAGCACAGGGTCGCACGGCTGAGCACCGTTACACAGGAGAGAGCACTGGATCGCACTGCTGGGCATTATTACACAGGAGAGAGCACTGGGTCGCACTGCTGGGCACTGTTCACAGGAGAGAGCACTGGGTCACACTGCTGGGCATTATTACACAGGGGAGAGCACTGGCTCACACTGCTGGGCATTATTACACAGGAGAGAGCACTGGGTCGCACTGCTGGGCATTATTACACAGGAGAGAGCACTGGGTCACACTGCTGGGCATTACTTCACAGGAGAGTGCACTGGGTCACACTGATGGGCTTTATTACACAGGAGAGAGCACTGCTTCACACTGCTGGGCAGTATTAAGCAGGAACGAGCACTGGGTCACACTGATGGGCACCGTTATAAGGTAGAGAGCACTGGGTCACACTGCTGGGCATTATTACACAGGAGAGAGCACTGGGTCATACTGCTGGGCACTATTACACAGGAGAGAGCACTGCGTCGCTGTGCTGGGCATTATTATACAGGAAAGAGCACTGGGTCACACTGCTGGGCATTATTACACAGGAGTGAGCACTGGGTCGCACTGCTGAGCACCGTTACACAGGAGAGGGCACTGGGTCACACTGCTGGGCACCGTTACACAGGAGAGAACACTGGGTCGCTCTGCAGGGCACTATAGCACAGGAGAGAGCGCTGGGTAGCACTGCTGGGCACCATTACACAGGAGAGAGCGCTGGGTCGCACTGCTGGGCACTATTACACAGGAGAGAGCACTAGGTCACACTGCTGGGCACTATTACACCGGAGAGAGCACTGGGTCACACTGCTGGGCACCGCTACAAAGGAAAGAGCACTGGGTCACACTGCTGGGCATTATTACACAGGAGAGAACACTGGGTCACACAGCTGGGCATTATTACACAGGAGAGAGTACTGGCTCGCACTGCTGGGCATTATTACACAGGAGAGAGCACTGGGTCGCACTGCTGGGCATTATTATACAGGAAAGAGCACTGGGTCACACTGCTGGGCATTATTACACAGGAGTGAGCACTGGGTCTCACGGCTGAGCACCGTTACACAGGAGAGAGCACTGGATCGCACTGCTGGGCATTATTACACAGGAGAGAGCACTGGGTCGCACTGCTGGGCACTGTTCACAGGAGAGAGCACTGGGTCACACTGCTGGGCATTATTACACAGGAGAGAGCACTGGGTCGCACTGCTGGGCATTATTATACAAGAGAGAGCATGGGTCACACTGCTGGGCATTAATACACACGAGAGAGCACTGGGTCACTCTGCTGTGCATTAATACACAGGGGAGAGCACTGCTTCACACTGCTGGGCAGCATTAAGCAGGAAAGAGCACTGGGTCACACTGATGGGCACCGTTACAAAGGAGAGAGCACTGGGTCACACTCCTGGGCATTATTACACAGGAGAGAGCACTGGGTCACACTGCTGGGCACTATTACACAGGAGAGAGCACTGCGTCGGACTGCTGGGCATTATTACACAGGAAAGAGCACTGGGTCACACTGCTGGGCATTATTACACAGGAGTGAGCACTGGGTCGCACGGCTGAGCACCGTTACACAGGAGAGAGCACTGGATCGCACTGCTGGGCATTATTACACAGGAGAGAGCACTGGGTCGCACTGCTGGGCATTATTACACAGGAGAGAGCACTGGGTCACACTGCTGGGCTTTAATTCACAGGAGAGCGCACTGGGTCACAGTGATGTGCTTTATTACACAGGAGAGAGCACTGCTTCACACTGCTGGGCAGTATTAAGCAGGAAAGAGCACTGGGTCACACTGATGGGCACCGTTATAAGGTAGAGAGCACTGGGTCACACTGCTGGGCATTATTACACAGGAGAGAGCACTGGGTCACACTGCTGGGCACTATTACACAGGAGAGAGCACTGCGTCGCTCTGCTGGGCATTATTATACAGGAAAGAGCACTGGGTCACACTGCTGGGCATTATTACACTGGAGTGAGCACTGGGTCGCACTGCTGAGCACCGTTACACAGGAGAGGGCACTGGGTCACACTGCTGGGCACCGTTACACAGGAGAGAACACTGGGTCGCTCTGCAGGGCACTATAGCACAGGAGAGAGCGCTGGGTCGCACTGCTGGGCAGTATGAAGCAGGAAAGAGCACTGGGTCACACTGATGGGCACCGTTATAAGGTAGAGAGCACTGGGTCACACTGCTGGGCATTATTACACAGGAGAGAGCACTGGGTCACACTGCTGGGCACTATTACACAGGAGAGAGCACTGCGTCGCTCTGCTGGGCATTATTATACAGGAAAGAGCACTGGGTCACACTGCTGGGCATTATTACACTGGAGTGAGCACTGGGTCGCACTGCTGAGCACCGTTACACAGGAGAGGGCACTGGGTCACACTGCTGGGCACCGTTACACAGGAGAGAACACTGGGTCGCTCTGCAGGGCACTATAGCACAGGAGAGAGCGCTGGGTCGCACTGCTGGGCACCATTACACAGGAGAGAGCGCTGGGTCGCACTGCTGGGCACTATTACACAGGAGAGAGCACTAGGTCACACTGCTGGGCACTATTACACCGGAGAGAGCACTGGGTCGCACTGCTGGGCACTGCTACAAAGGAAAGAGCACTGGGTCACACTGCTGGGCATTATTACACAGGAGTGAGCTCTGGGTCTCACTGCTGAGCACCGTTACAGAGGAGAGGGCACTGGGTCACACTGCTGGGCACCGTTACACAGGAGAGAACACTGGGTCGCTCTGCAGGGCACTATAGCACAGGAGAGAGCGCTGGGTCGCACTGCTGGGCACCATTACACAGGAGAGAGCGCTGGGTCGCACTGCTGGGCACTATTACACAGGAGAGAGCACTAGGTCACACTGCTGGGCACTATTACACCGGAGAGAGCACTGGGTCGCACTGCTGGGCACCGCTACAAAGGAAAGAGCACTGGGTCACACTCCTGGGCATTAGTACACATGAGAGAGCACTGGGTCACACTGCTGGGCACTATTACACAGGAGAGAGCACTGCGTCGCTCTGCTGGGCATTATTATACAGGATAGAGCACTGGGTCACACTGCTGGGCATTATTACACAGGAGTGAGCACTAGGTCGCACTGCTGAGCACCGTTACACAGGAGAGGGCACTGGGTCACACTGCTGGGCACCGTTACACAGGAGAGAACACTGGGTCGCTCTGCAGGGCACTATAGCACAGGAGAGAGCGTTGGGTCGCACTGCTGGGCACCATTACACAGGAGAGAGCCCTGGGTCGCACTGCTGGGCACTATTACACAGGAGAGAGCACTAGGTAACACTGCTGGGCACTATTACACCGGAGAGAGCACTGGGTCGCACTGCTGGGCACCGCTACAAAGGAAAGAGCACTGGGTCACACTGCTGGGCATTATTACACAGGAGAGAGCACTGGGTCACACTGCTGGGCACTATTAAACAGGAGAGAGGACTGCGTCGCTCTGCTGGGCATTATTATACAGGAAAGAGCACTGGGTCACACTGCTGGGCATTAGTACACAGGAGTGAGCACTGGGTCTCACTGCTGAGCACCGTTACACAGGAGAGGGCACTGGGTCACACTGCTGGGCACCGTTACACAGGAGAGAACACTGGGTCGCTCTGCAGGGCACTATAGCACAGGAGAGAGCGCTGGGTCGCACTGCTGGGCACCATTACACAGGAGAGAGCACTAGGTCACACTGCTGGGCACTATTACACTGGAGAGAGCACTGGGACGCACTGCTGGGCACCGCTACAAAGGAAAGAGCACTGGGTCACACTCCTGGGCATTATTACACAGGAGAGAGCACTGGGTCACACTGCTGGGCACTATTACACAGGAGAGAACACTGGGTCACACTGCTGGGCACTATTACACAGGAGAGAGCACTGCGTCGCACTGCTGGGCATTATTATACAGGAAAGAGCACTGGGTCACACTGCTGGTCATTATTACACAGGAGTGAGCACTGGGTCTCACGGCTGAGCACCGTTACACAGGAGAGAGCACTGGATCGCACTGCTGGGCATTATTACACAGGAGAGAGCACTGGGTCGCACTGCTGGGCACTGTTCACAGGAGAGAGCACTGGGTCACACTGCTTGGCATTATTACACAGGAGAGAGCACTGGCTCACACTGCTGGGCATTATTACACAGGAGAGAGCACTGGGTCGCACTGCTGGGCATTATTACTCAGGAGAGAGCACTGGGTCACACTGCTGGGCATTAATTCACAGGAGAGCGCACTGGGTCACACTGATGGGCAATATTACACAGGAGAGAGCACTGCTTCACACTGCTGGGCAGTATTAAGCAGGAAAGAGCACTGGGTCACACTGATGGGCACCGTTATAAGGTAGACAGCACTGGGTCACACTGCTGGGCATTATTACACAGGAGAGAGCACTGGGTCACACTGCTGGGCACTATTACACAGGAGAGAGCACTGCGTCGCTCTGCTGGGCATTATTATACAGGAAAGAGCACTGGGTCACACTGCTGGGCATTATTACACAGGAGTGAGCACTGGGTCGCACTGCTGAGCACCGTTACACAGGAGAGGGCACTGGGTCACACTGCTGGGCACCGTTACACAGGAGAGAACACTGGGTCGCTCTGCAGGGCACTATAGCACAGGAGAGAGCACTGGGTCGCACTGCTGGGCACCATTACACAGGAGGGAGCGCTGGGTCGCACTGCTGGGCACTATTACACAGGAGAGAGCACTAGGTCACACTGCTGGGCACTATTACACCGGAGAGAGCACTGGGTCGCACTGCTGGGCACCGCTACGAAGGAAAGAGCACTGGGTCACTCTGCTGGGCATTATTACACATGAGAGAGCATTGGGTCGCACTGCTGGGCACTGTTCACAGGAGAGCACTGGGTCACACTGCTGGGCATTATTACACAGGAGAGAGTACTGGCTCGCACTGCTGGGCAATATTACACAGGAGAGAGCACTGGGTCGCACTGCTGGGCATTATTACACAGGAGAGAGCACTGGGTTTCACCGCTGGGCATTATTACACAGGAGAGAGCACTGGCTCGCATTGCTGGGCATTAGTACACACGAGAGAGCACTGGGTCACACTGCTGGGCACTGTTCACAGGAGAGAGCACAGGGTCACACTTCTGGGCATTATTACCCAGGAGAGAGCCCTGGGACACACAGCTGGGCACCGTTACACAGGAGAGAGCACTGGGTCGCACTGCATGACACTATTACTAAGGAGAGAGAACTGCGTCACACTGTTTGGCACTATAACACAGGAGAGAGCAATGGATCGCACTGCTGGGCACTGTTACACAGGAGAGAGCACTGTGTCACACAGCTGGGCATTTTTACACAGGAGAGAGCACTGGGTCGCACTGCTGGGCATTATTACACTGGAGAGAGCACTGGGTCGCCCTGCTGGGCATTATTACACAAGAGAGAGCATGGGTCACACTGCTGGGCATTAATACACACGAGAGAGCACTGGGTCACTCTGCTGTGCATTAATACACAGGGGAGAGCACTGGTTCACACTGCTGGGCAGTATTAAGCAGGAAAGAGCACTGGGTCACACTGATGGGCACCGTTACAATGGAGAGAGCACTGGGTCACACTCCTGGGCATTATTACACAGGAGAGAGCACTGGGTCACACTGCTGGGCACTATTACACAGGAGAGAGCACTGCGTCGCACTGCTGGGCATTATTATACAGGACAGTGCACTGGGTCACACTGCTGGGCATTATTACACAGGAGTGAGCACTGGGTCGCACAGCTGAGCACCGTTACACAGGAGAGAGCACTGGATCGCACTGCTGGGCATTATTACACAGGAGAGAGCACTGGGTCGCACTGCTGGGCACTGTTCACAGGAGAGAGCACTGGGTCACACTGCTGGGCATTATTACACAGGAGAGAGCACTGGCTCACACTGCTGGGCATTATTACACAGGAGAGAGCACTGGGTCGCACTGCTGGGCATTATTACACAGGAGAGAGCACTGGGTCACACTGCTGGGCATTAATTCACAGGAGAGCACACTGGGTCACACTGATGGGCTTTATTACACAGGAGAGAGCACTGCTTCACACTGCTGGGCAGTATTAAGAAGGAAAGAGCACTGGGTCACACTGATGGGCACCGTTATAAGGTAGACAGCACTGGGTCACACTGCTGGCCATTATTACACAGGAGAGAGCACTGGGTCCTACTGCTGGGCACTATTACACAGGAGAGAGCACTGCGTCGCTCTGCTGGGCATTATTATACAGGAAAGAGCACTGGGTCACACTGCTGGGCATTATTACACAGGAGTGAGCACTGGGTCGCACTGCTGAGCACCGTTACACAGGAGAGGGCACTGGGTCACACTGCTGGGCACCGTTACACAGGAGAGAACACTGGGTCGCTCTGCAGGGCACTATAGCACAGGAGAGAGCGCTGGGTCGCACTGCTGGGCACCATTACACAGGAGAGAGCGCTGGGTCGCACTGCTGGGCACTATTACACAGGAGAGAGCACTAGGTCACACTGCTGGGCACTATTACACCGGAGAGAGCACTGGGTCGCACTGCTGGGCACCGCTACAAAGGAAAGAGCACTGGGTCACACTGCTGGGCATTATTACACAGGAGAGAACACTGGGTTCCACAGCTGGGCATTATTACACAGGAGAGAGCATTGGGTCGCACTGCTGGGCACTGTTCACAGGAGAGCACTGGGTCACACTGCTGGGCATTATTACACAGGAGAGAGTACTGGCTCGCACTGCTGGGCATTATTACACAGGAGAGAGCACTGGGTCGCACTGCTGGGCATTATTACACAGGGGAGAGCACTGGGTTTCACCGCTGGGCATTATTACACAGGAGAAAGCACTGGCTCGCACTGCTGGGTATTAGTACACACGAGAGAGCACTGGGTCACACTGCTGGGCACTGTTCACAGGAGAGAGCACAGGGTCACACTTCTGGGCATTATTACACAGGAGAGAGCACTGGGACACACAGCTGGGCACCGTTACACAGGAGAGAGCACTGGGTCGCACTGCATGGCACTATTACTAAGGAGAGCACACTGCGTCACACTGTTTGGCACTATAACACAGGAGAGAGCAATGGATCGCACTGCTGGGCACTGTTACACTGGAGAGAGCACTGGGTCGCACTGCTGGGCGTCATTACAAAGGAGAGAGCACTGGGTCACACAGCTGGGCCTTATTACACAGGAGAGAGCACTGGGTCGCTTTGCTGGGCACCGTTACACTGGAGAGAGAACTGCGTCACACTGCTTGGCATTATTACACAGGAGAGAGCACTGGGTCACACTGCAGGGCACCGTTACACAGGAGAGAGCAGTGGGTCACACTGCTGGGCACCGTTACACAAGGGAGAGCACTGGGTCGCACTGCAGGGCACTATTACACAGGAGAGAGCACTGGGTCGAACTGCTGGGCTCTATAACACAGGAGAGAGCACTGGGTCACACTGCTGGGCATTATTACACAGGAGAGAGCACTGTGTCACACAGTTCGGCACTATTACACAGGAGAGAGCACTGGATCGTACTGCTGGGCACCATTGCACAGGAGAGAGCACTGGATCTCACTGCTGGGCACTATTACACAGGAGAGAGCACTGGCTCCCACTGCTGGGCACTGTTACACAGGAGAGAGCACTGGGACGCACTGCTGGGCATTATTACACCAGGAGAGAGCACTGGGTTGCACTGCAGGGCATTAATGCACAGGAGAGAGTGCTGGATCGCACTGCCAGGCCCCGTTCACAGGAGAGAGCACTGGGTCGCACTGCTGGGTACCGTTACACAGGAGAGAGCACTGGGTCACACTGCTGGGCATTATTACACAGGAGAGAGCACTTGGTCGCACTGCTGGGCAACATTACACAGGAGAGAGCACTGGGTCGCACTGCTGGGCATTATTTCACAGGAGAGAGCACAGTGTCGCACTGCTGGGAATTATTACACAGGAGAGAGCACTGGGTCGCACTGCGGGGCACCGTTACAAAGGAGAGAGCACTGGGTCACTCTGCTGGGCACCGTTACAGAGGGGAGAGCTCTGGGTCACACTGCTGGGCATTATTACACAGGAGGGAGCACTGGTTCGCACTGCTGGGCACCGTTACACAGGTATGAACACTGGGTCGCACTGCTGGGCATCGTTACACAGGAGAGAGCACAGGATCGCACTGCTGGGCACATTACACAGGAGAGAGCACTGGGTCGCACTGCTAGGCACCGTTACACAGGAGAGAGAACTGGGTCGCACTGCTGGGCACCGTTACACAGGAGAGAGCCCTAGGTCGCACTGCTGGGCACCGTTATGCAGGAGAGTATTGGGTCGCACTGCTGGGCACCGTTACAGAGGAGAGAGCACTGGGTCACACTGCTGGGCATTATTACACATGAGAGAGCACTGGGTCACACTGCTGGGCACTGTTACACAGGTGTGGGCACTGGGTCACTCTGCTGGGCACCGTTACACAGGAGAGAGCACTGGGTCGGTACTGCTGGGCACCATTACACAGGGTAGAGCACTGGATCGCACTGCTGGGCATTATTACACAGGAGAGAGCACTGGGTCACACTTCTGGGCATTATTACACAGGAGAGAACACTGGGTCACGCAGCTGGGCATTATTACACAGGAGAGAGCACTGGGTCACACTGCTGGGCATTATTACACAGGAGAAAGCACTGGGTCGCACTGCTGGGCATTATTACATAAGTGAGAGCACTGGGTCACACTGCTGGGCATTAATACACAGGAAAGAGCAGCGGGTCACACTGCTGGGCATTACTACACAGGAGAGAGCACTGGTTCACACTGCTGGGCAGGATAAGCAGGAAAGAGCACTGGGTCACACTGCTGGCCACCGTTACATAGGAGAGTGCACTGGGTCACACTGCTGGGCACCGTTACACAGGTGTGAGTATTGGGTCGCACTGCTGGGCACCGTTACACAGGAGAGAGCACTGGGTCACACTGCTGGGTATTATTACACAGGAGAGAGCACTGAGTCACACTGCTGGGCACCGTTACACAGGTGTGAGCAGTGGGTCACTCTGCAGGGCACCGTTACACAGAAGAGAGCACTGGGTCGCACTGCTGGGCATTATTACACAGGAGAGAGCACTGGGTCACTCCTCCTGGGCATTATTACACAGGAAAGAACACTGGGTCACACAGCTTGGCATTATTACACAGGAGAGAGCATTGGGTCGCACTGCTGGGCACTATTCACAGGAGAGAGCACTGGGTCAGACTGCTGGGCATTTATACACAGGAGAGAGCACTGGCTCGCACTGCTGGGCATTATTACACTGGAGAGAGCACTGGGTCGCACTGCTGGGCATTATTACACAAGAGAGAGCATGGGTCACACTGCTGGGCATTAATACACACGAGAGAGCACTGGGTCCCTCTGCTGTGCATTAATACACAGGGGAGAGCACTGGTTCACACTGCTGGGCAGTATTAAGCAGGAAAGAGCACTGGGTCAAACTGATGGGCACCGTTACAAAGGAGAGAACACTGGGTCACACTCCTGGGCATTATTACACAGGAGAGAGCACTGGGTCACACTGCTGGGCACTATTACACAGGAGAGAGCACTGGGTCGCACTGCTGAGCACCGTTACACAGGAGAGAGCACTGGATCGCACTGCGGGGCATTCTTACACAGGAGAGAGCAGTGGGTCGCACTGCTGGGCACTGTTCACAGGAGAGAGCACTGGGTCACACTGCTGGGCATTATTACACAGGAGAGAGCACTGGCTCACACTGCTGGGCATTATTACACAGGAGAGAGCACTGGGTCACACTGCTGGGCTTTATTACACAGGAGAGAGCACTGCTTCACACTGCTGGGCAGTATTAAGCAGGAAAGAGCACTGGGTGACACTGTTGGGCACCGTTACACAGGAGAGAACACTGGGTCGCTCTGCAGGGCACTATTACACAGGAGAGAGCACTGGGTCACACTGCTGGGCATTATTACACAGGAGAAAGCACTGGGTCGCACTGCTGGGCATTATTACATAAGTGAGAGCACTGGGTCACACTGCTGGGCATTAATACACAGGAAAGAGCAGCGGGTCACACTGCTGGGCATTACTACACAGGAGAGAGCACTGGTTCACACTGCTGGGCAGGATAAGCAGGAAAGAGCACTGGGTCACACTGCTGGCCACCGTTACATAGGAGAGTGCACTGGGTCACACTGCTGGGCACCGTTACACAGGTGTGAGTATTGGGTCGCACTGCTGGGCACCGTTACACAGGAGAGAGCACTGGGTCACACTGCTGGGTATTATTACACAGGAGAGAGCACTGAGTCACACTGCTGGGCACCGTTACACAGGTGTGAGCAGTGGGTCACTCTGCAGGGCACCGTTACACAGAAGAGAGCACTGGGTCGCACTGCTGGGCATTATTACACAGGAGAGAGCACTGGGTCACTCCTCCTGGGCATTATTACACAGGAAAGAACACTGGGTCACACAGCTTGGCATTATTACACAGGAGAGAGCATTGGGTCGCACTGCTGGGCACTATTCACAGGAGAGAGCACTGGGTCAGACTGCTGGGCATTTATACACAGGAGAGAGCACTGGCTCGCACTGCTGGGCATTATTACACTGGAGAGAGCACTGGGTCGCACTGCTGGGCATTATTACACAAGAGAGAGCATGGGTCACACTGCTGGGCATTAATACACACGAGAGAGCACTGGGTCCCTCTGCTGTGCATTAATACACAGGGGAGAGCACTGGTTCACACTGCTGGGCAGTATTAAGCAGGAAAGAGCACTGGGTCAAACTGATGGGCACCGTTACAAAGGAGAGAACACTGGGTCACACTCCTGGGCATTATTACACAGGAGAGAGCACTGGGTCACACTGCTGGGCACTATTACACAGGAGAGAGCACTGGGTCGCACTGCTGAGCACCGTTACACAGGAGAGAGCACTGGATCGCACTGCGGGGCATTCTTACACAGGAGAGAGCAGTGGGTCGCACTGCTGGGCACTGTTCACAGGAGAGAGCACTGGGTCACACTGCTGGGCATTATTACACAGGAGAGAGCACTGGCTCACACTGCTGGGCATTATTACACAGGAGAGAGCACTGGGTCACACTGCTGGGCTTTATTACACAGGAGAGAGCACTGCTTCACACTGCTGGGCAGTATTAAGCAGGAAAGAGCACTGGGTGACACTGTTGGGCACCGTTACACAGGAGAGAACACTGGGTCGCTCTGCAGGGCACTATTACACAGGAGAGAGCACTGGGTCACACTGCTGGGCACTATTACACAGGAGAGAGCACTGTGTCGCTCTGCTGGGCATTATTATACAGGAAAGAGCACTGCGTCACACTGTTGGGCACCGTTACACAGGAGAGAACACTGGGTCCCTCTGCAGGGCACTATAGCACAGGAGAGAGCACTGGATCGCACTGCTGGGCACCATTACACAGGAGAGAGCACTAGGTCACACTGCTGGGCACTATGACACAGGAGAGAGCACTGGGTCGCACTGCTGGGGACCATTACACAGGAGAGAGCACTGGGTCGCACTGCTGGGCACCATTACAAAGGAAAGAGCACTGGGTCACAGTGCTGGGCATTATTACACAGGAGAGAACACTGGGTCACACAGCTGGGCATTATTACACAGGAGAGCACTGGGTCACACTGCTGGGCATTATTACACAGGAGAGAGCACTGGCTTGCACTGCTGGGCATTATTACGCAGGAGAGAGCATTGGGTCGCACTGCTGGGCACTGTTCACAGGAGAGCACTGGGTCACACTGCTGGGCATTATTACACAGGAGAGAGCACTGGCTCGCACTGCTGGGCATTATTACACAGGAGAGAGCACTGGGTCGCACTGCTGGGCATTATTACACAGGAGAGAGCACTGGGTTACACTGCTGGGCATTATTACACAGGAGAGAGCACTGGCTCGCACTGCTGGGCATTAGTACACACGAGAGAGCACTGGGGCACACTGCTGGGCACTGTTCACAGGAGAGAGCGCAGGGTCACACTTCTGGGCATTATTACACAGGAGAGAGCACGGGACACACAGCTGGGCACCATTACACAGGAGAGAGCACTGGGTCGCACTGCATGGCACTATTACTAAGGAGAGAGAACTGCGTCACACTGTTTGGCACTATAACACAGGAGAGAGCAATGGATCGCACTGCTGGGCACCATTACACTGGAGAGAGCACTGGGTCGCACTGCTGGGCATCATTACAAAGGAGAGAGAACTGGGTCACACTGCTGGGCATTATTACACAGGAGAGAGCACTGGGTCACACAGCTGGGCATTATTACACAGGAGAGAGCACTGGGTCGTACGGCTGGGCACCTTTACACAGGAGAGAGCACTGGGTCACACTGCTGGGCACCGTTACACAAGGGAGAGCACTGGGTCGCACTGCAGGGCACTATTACACAGGAGAGAGCACTGGCTGCCACTGCTGGGCACCGTTACACAGGAGAGAGCACTGGGTCGCACTGCTGGGCATTATTACACCAGGAGAGAGCAAAGGGTCACACTGCTGGGCATTAATGCACAGGAGAGAGCACAGGATCGCACTGCCGGGTCCCGTTCACCGGAGAGAGCACTGGGTCGCACTGCTGGGTACCGTTACACAGGAGAGAGCACTGGGTCACACAGCTGGGCATTATTACACAGGAGAGAGCACTGGGTCGCACTGCTGGGCAACATTACACAGGAGAGAGCACTGGGTCACACTGCAGGGCAGTTTTACACAGGGGAGAGCACAATGTCGCACTGCTGGGAATTATTACACAGGAGAGAGCACTGGGTCGCACTGCTGGGCACCGTTACACAGGAGAGAGCACTGGGTCACTCTGCTGGGCACCGTTACAGAGGGGGAGAGCTCTGGGTCACACTGCTGGGCATTATTACACAGGAGAGAGCACTGGGTCGTACTGCTGGGCACCGTTACACAGGTATGAACACTGGGTCGCACTGCTGGGCATCGTTACACAGGAGAGAGCACAGGATCGCTCTTCTGGGCACATTACACAGGAGCGAGCACTGGGTCGCACTGCTGGGCACCGTTACACAGGAGAGAGCACTGGGTCGCACTGCTGGGCACCGTTACACAGGAGAGAGCCCAAGGTCGCTCTGCTGGGCACCGTTACACAGGAGAGAGTATTGGGTCGCACTGCTGGGCACCGTTACAGAGGAGAGAGCACTGGGTCACACTGCTGGGCATTATTACACAGGAGAGAGCACTGGGTCACACTGCTGAGCACCGTTACACAGGTGTGGGCACTGGGTCACTTTGCTGGGCACCGTTACACAGGAGAGAGCACTGGGTCGCACTGCTGGGCACCAGTACACAGGGTAGAGCACTGGATCACACTGCTGGGCATTATTACACAGGAGAGAGCACTGGATCACACTGCTGGGCCTTATTACACAGGAGAGAACACTGGGTCACGCAGCTGGGCATTATTACACAGGCGAGAGCAGTGGGTCGCTCTGCAGGGCACATTTCACAGGAGAGAGCACTGGGTCACACTGCTGGGCAATACAGCACAGGAGAGAGCACTGGCTCGCACTGCTGGGCATTATTACACAGGAGAAAGCACTGGGTCGCACTGCAGGGCATTATTACACAAGTGAGAGCACTGGGTCACACTGCTGGGCATTAATACACAGGAGAGAGCACTGGGTCACACTGCTGGGCATTACTACACAGGATAGAGCACTGGTTCACACTGCTGGGCAGGATAAGCAGGAAAGAGCACTGGGTCACACTTCTGGCCACTATTACAAAGGAGAGAGCACTGTGTCACACTGCTGGGAATTAATACACAGGAGTGAGCACTGGGTCACACTGCTGGGCACCGTTACACAGGAGAGAGCACTGGGTCGCACTGCTGGGCATTGTTATACAGGATTGAACACTGGGTCACATTGCTAGGCACAATTACACTGGAGAGAGCACTACGTCGCACTGCTGGGCATTATTAATCTGGAGAGAGCACTACGTCGCACTGCTGGGCATTATTAATCTGGAGAGAGCAATGGGTCACACTGCTGGGCGTTATTACAGAGGGGAGAGCACTGGGTCGCACTGCTGGGCATTATTACACAGGAGAGAGCACTGGGTCACACTGCTGGGCACCGTTACACAGGAGAGAGCACTGGGTCGCACTGCTGGGCACCTTTACACAGGGGAGATCTCTGGGTCACACTGCTGGGCATTATTACACAGGAGAGAGCACTGGGTCGCACTGCTGGGCACCATTACACAGGTATGAACACTGGGTCGCACTGCTGGGCTCCGTTACACAGGAGAGAGCACTGGGTCGCACTGCTGGGCACCGTTACACAGGAGAGAGCACTGGGTCGCACTGTTGGCCACCGTTACACAGGAGAGAGCCCAAGGTCACACTGCTGGGCACCGTTACACAGGTGTGAGTATTGGGTCGCACTGCTGGGCACCGTTACACAGGAGAGAGCACTGGGTCACACTGCTGGGCATTATTACACAGGACAGAGCACTGGGTCAAACTGCTGGGCACCGTTACACAGGTGTGAGCACTGGGTCACTCTGCTGGGCACCGTTACACAGGAGAGAGCACTGGGTCGCACTGCTGGGCACCATTACACAGGAGAGAGCACTGGGTCGCACTGCTGGGGATTATTACACAGGAGAGAGCACTGGGTCACACCTCCTGGGCATTATTACACAGGAGAGAACACTGGGTCACACAGCTGGGCATTATTACACAGGAGAGAGCATTGGATCGCACTGCTGGGCACTATTCACAGGAGAGAGCACTGGGTCAGACTGCTGGGCATTTTTACACAGGAGAGAGCACTGGCTCACACTGCTGGGCATTATTACACTGGAGAGAGCGCTGAGTCGCACTGCTGGGCATTATTACACAAGAGAGAGCATGGGTCAACTGCTGGGCATTAATACAAACGAGAGAGCACTGGGTCACTCTGCTGTGCATTAATACACAGGGGAGAGCACTGGTTCACACTGCTGGGCAGTATTAAGCAGGAAAGAGCACTGGGTCACACTGATGGGCACCGTTACAACGGAGAGAGCACTGGGTCACACTCCTGGCAATATTACACAGGAGAGAGCACTGCGTCGCACTGCTGGGCATTATTATACAGGAAAGAGCACTGGGTCACACTGCTGGGCATTATTACAAAGGATTGAGCACTGGGTCGCACTGCTGAGCACCGTTACACAGGAGAGAGCACTGGATCGCACTGCTGGGCATCATTACACAGGAGAGAGCAGTGGGTCGCACTGCTGGGCATTATTACACAGGAGAGAGCACTGGCTCACACTGCTGGGCACCGTTACACAGGAGAGAGCACTGGGTCGCACTGCTGGGCATTGTTATACAGGATTGAACACTGGGTCACATTGCTAGGCACAGTTACACTGGAGAGAGCACTACGTCGCACTGCTGGGCATTATTAATCTGGAGAGAGCAATGGGTCACACTGCTGGGCGTTATTACAGAGGGGAGAGCACTGGGTCGCACTGCTGGGCATTATTACACAGGAGAGAGCACTGGGTCGCACTGCTGGGCACCATTACACAGGGGAGATTTCTGGGTCACACTGCTGGGCATTATTACACAGGAGAGAGCACTGGGTCGCACTGCTGGGCACCGTTACACAGGAGAGAGCACTGGGTCGCACTGTTGGCCACCGTTACACAGGAGAGAGCCCAAGGTCACACTGCTGGGCACCGTTACACAGGTGTGAGTATTGGGTCGCACTGCTGGGCACCGTTACACAGGAGAGAGCACTGGGTCACACTGCTGGGCATTATTACACAGGACAGAGCACTGGGTCAAACTGCTGGGCACCGTTACACAGGTGTGAGCACTGGGTCGCACTGCTGGGCACCATTACACAGGAGAGAGCACTGGGTCGCACTGCTGGGCATTATTACACAGGAGAGAGCACTGGGTCACACCTCCTGGGCATTATTACACAGGAGAGAACACTGGGTCACACAGCTGGGCATTATTACACAGGAGAGAGCATTGGGTCGCACTGCTGGGCACTATTCACAGGAGAGAGCACTGGGTCAGACTGCTGGGCATTTTTACACAGGAGAGAGCACTGGCTCACACTGCTGGGCATTATTACACTGGAGAGAGCGCTGAGTCGCACTGCTGGGCATTATTACACAAGAGAGAGCATGGGTCAACTGCTGGGCATTAATACACACGAGAGAGCACTGGGTCACTCTGCTGTGCATTAATACACAGGGGAGAGCACTGCTTCACACTGCTGGGCAGTATTAAGCAGGAAAGAGCACTGGGTCACACTGATGGGCACCGTTACAACGGAGAGAGCACTGGGTCACACTCCTGGGCATTATTATACAGGAAAGAGCACTGGGTCACACTGCTGGGCATTATTACAAAGGAGTGAGCACTGGGTCGCACTGCTGAGCACCGTTACACAGGAGAGAGCACTGGGTCGCACTGCTGGGCATCATTACAGAGGAGAGAGCAGTGGGTCGCACTGCTGGGCATTATTACACAGGAGAGAGCACTGGCTCACACTGCTGGGCATTATTATACAGGAGAGAGCACTGGGTCGCACTGCTGGGCATTATTACACATGAGAGAGCACTGGGTCACACTGCTGGGCATTAATTCACAGGGAGCGCACTGGTTCACACTGCTGGGCTTTATTACACAGGAGAGAGCACTGCTTCACACTGCTGGGCTTTATTAAGCAGGAAAGAGCACTGGGTCACACTGATGGGCACCGTTATAAAGTAGAACACACTGGGTCACACTGCTGGGCATTATTACACAGGAGAGAGCACTGGGTCACACTGCTGGGCACTATTACACAGGAGAGAGCACTGCGTCGCTCTGCTGGGCATTATTATACAGGAAAGAGCACTGGGTCACACTGCTGGGCATTATTACACAGGAGTGAGCACTGGGTCACACTGCTGGGCATTATTACACAGGAGTGAGCACTGGGTCACACTGCTGAGCACCGTTACACAGGAGAGAGCACTGGGTCGCACTGCTGGGCATTATTACACAGGAGAGAGCACTGGGACACACAGCTGGGCATCGTTACACAGGGGAGAGCACTGGGTCGCACTGCATGGCACTATTACTAAGGAGAGAGAACTGCATTACACTGTTTGGAACTTTAACACAGGAGAGAGCAATGGATCGCACTGCTGGGCACCGTTACACTGGAGAGAGCACTGGGTCGCACTGCTGGGCATCATTACAAAGGAGAGAGCACTGGGTCACACTGCTGGGCATTATTACACAGGAGAGAGCACTGGGTCACACAGCTGGGCATTATTACACAGGAGAGATCACTGGGTTGCATTGCTGGGCACCGTTACACTGGAGAGAGAACTGCGTCACACTGCTTGGCATTATTACACAGGAGAGAGCACTGGGTCGCACTGCTGGGCATTATTACACCAGGAGAGAGCAAAGGGTCACACTGCTGGGCATTAATACACAGGAGAGAGCGCTGGATCGCACTGCCGGGCCCCGTTCACAGGAGAGAGCACTGGGTCGCACTGCTGGGTACCGTGACACAGGAGAGAGCACTGGGTCACACAGCTAGGCATTATTACACAGGAGAGAGCACTGGGTCACACTGCTGGGCAACGTTACACAGGAGAGAGCACTGGGTCGCACTGCTGGGCACCATTACACAGGAGAGAGCACTGGGTCACACTGCTGGGTATTATTACTCAGGAGAGAGCACTGGGTCATACTGCTGTGCACCATTACACAGGAGAGAGCACTGGGTCAGACTGCTGGGCATTATTACACAGGAGAGAGCACTGGGTCACACTGCTGGGCATTAATTCACAGGAGAGCGCACTGGGTCACACTGCTGGGCATTATTACACAGGAGAGAGCACTGGGTCACACTGATGGGCACCGTTATAAAGTAGAGAGCACTGGGTCACACTGCTGGGCATTATTACACAGGAGAGAGCACTGGGTCACACTGCTGGGCACTATTACACAGGAGAGAGCACTGCGTCGCTCTTCTGGGCATTATTATACAGGAAAGAGCACTGGGTCACACTGCTGGGCATTATTACACAGGAGTGAGCACTGGGTCACACTGCTGGGCACCGTTACACAGGAGAGAACACTGGGTCGCTCTGCAGGGCACTATAGCACAGGAGAGAGCACTGGGTCGCACTGCTGGGCACCATTACACAGGAGAGAGCACTAGGTCACACTGCTGGGCACCATTACACAGGAGAGAGCACTGGGTCGCTCTGCTGGGCACCGTTACAAAGGAAAGAGCACTGGGTCACAGTGCTGGGCATTATTACACAGGAGAGAACACTGGGTCACACTGCTGGGCATTATTACACAGGAGAGAGCATTGGGTCGCACTGCTGGGCACTGCTCACAGGAGAGCACTGGATCACACTGCTGGGCACCATTACACAGGTGAGAGCACTGGGTCGCACTGCTGGGCACCGTTATAAAGGAAAGAGCACTGGGTCACAGTGCTGGGCACAGTTACACAGGAGAGAACACTGGGTCACACAGCTGGGCATTATTACACAGGAGAGAGCATTGGGTCGCACTGCTGGGCACTGTTCACAGGAGAGCACTGGGTCACACTGCTGGGCATTATTACACAGGAGAGAGCACTGGCTCGCACTGCTGGGCATTATTACACAGGAGAGAGCACTGGGTCGCACTGCTGGGCATTATTACACAGGAGAGAGCACTGGGTTACACCGCTGGGCATTATTACACAGGAGAGAGCACTGGCTCGCAATGCTGGGCATTAGTACACACGAGAGAGCACTGGGTCACACTGCTGGGCACTGTTCACAGGAGAGAGCACTGGGTTACACCGCTGGGCATTATTACACAGGAGAGAGCACTGGGTCACACTGCTGGGCACTGTTCACAGGAGAGAGCACTGGGTTACACCGCTGGGCATTATTACACAGGAGAGGGCACTGGCTCGCACTTCTGGGCATTATAACACAGGAGTGAGCATTGGGTCGCACTGCTGGGCACTGTTCACAGGAGAGCACTGGGTCACACTGCTGGGCATTATTACACAGGAGAGAGCACTGGCTCGCACTGCTGGGCATTATTACACAGGAGAGAGCACTGGGTCGCACTGCTGGGCATTATTACACAGGAGAGAGCACTGGGTTACACCGCTGGGCATTATTACACAGGAGAGAGCACTGGCTCGCAATGCTGGGCATTAGTACACACGAGAGAGCACTGGGTCACACTGCTGGGCACTGTTCACAGGAGAGAGCACTGGGTTACACCGCTGGGCATTATTACACAGGAGAGAGCACTGGGTCACACTGCTGGGCACTATTACACAGGAGAGAGCACTGCGTCGCTCTTCTGGGCATTATTATACAGGAAAGAGCACTGGGTCACACTGCTGGGCATTATTACACAGGAGTGAGCACTGGGTCACACTGCTGGGCACCGTTACACAGGAGAGAACACTGGGTCGCTCTGCAGGGCACTATAGCACAGGAGAGAGCACTGGGTCGCACTGCTGGGCACCATTACACAGGAGAGAGCACTAGGTCACACTGCTGGGCACCATTACACAGGAGAGAGCACTGGGTCGCACTGCTGGGCACTGTTACAAAGGAAAGAGCACTGGGTCACAGTGCTGGGCATTATTACACAGGAGAGAACACTGGGTCACACTGCTGGGCATTATTACACAGGAGAGAGCATTGGGTCGCACTGCTGGGCACTGCTCACAGGAGAGCACTGGATCACACTGCTGGGCACCATTACACAGGTGAGAGCACTGGGTCGCACTGCTGGGCACCGTTATAAAGGAAAGAGCACTGGGTCACAGTGCTGGGCACAGTTACACAGGAGAGAACACTGGGTCACACAGCTGGGCATTATTACACAGGAGAGAGCATTGGGTCGCACTGCTGGGCACTGTTCACAGGAGAGCACTGGGTCACACTGCTGGGCATTATTACACAGGAGAGAGCACTGGCTCGCACTGCTGGGCATTATTACACAGGAGAGAGCACTGGGTCGCACTGCTGGGCATTATTACACAGGAGAGAGCACTGGGTTACACCGCTGGGCATTATTACACAGGAGAGAGCACTGGCTCGCAATGCTGGGCATTAGTACACACGAGAGAGCACTGGGTCACACTGCTGGGCACTGTTCACAGGAGAGAGCACTGGGTTACACCGCTGGGCATTATTACACAGGAGAGAGCACTGGGTCACACTGCTGGGCACTGTTCACAGGAGAGAGCACTGGGTTACACCGCTGGGCATTATTACACAGGAGAGGGCACTGGCTCGCACTTCTGGGCATTATAACACAAGGGAGAGCACTGGGTCGCACTGCAGGGCACTATTACACAGGAGAGAGCACTGGGTCGAACTGCTGGGCTCTATAACACAGGAGAGAGCACTGGGTCACACTGCTGGGCATTATTACACAGGAGAGAGCACTGCGTCACACAGTTCGGCACTATTACATAGGAGAGTGCACTGGGTCGCACTGCTGGGCACCATTGCACAGGAGAGAGCACTGGATCTCACTGCTGGGCACTATTACACAGGAGAGAGCACTGGCTCCCACTGCTGGGCACCGTTACACAGGAGAGAGCACTGGGTCGCACTGCTGGGCATTAATACACAGGAGAGAGCGCTGGATCGCACTGCCGGGCCCCGTTCACAGGAGAGAGCACTGGGTCGCACTGCTGGGTACCGTTACACAGGAGAGAGCACTGGGTCACACAGCTGGGCATTATTTCACAGGAGAGAGCACTGGGTCGCACTGCTGGGCAACGTTACACAGGAGAGAGCACTGGGTCGCACTGCTGGGCACCATTACACAGGAGAGAGCACTGGGTCACACTGCTGGGCATTATTACTCAGGAGAGAGCACTGGGTCACACTGCTGCGCACCGTTACAAAGGAGAGAGCACTGGGTCACACTGCTGGGCATTATTACACAGGTGAGAGCACTGGCTCGCACCGCTGGGCACCGTTACACAGGAGAGAGAACTATATCTTACTGCTGGGCACTATAACACAGGAGAGAGCACTGGAGCGCACTGCTGGGCACCGTTACACAGGAGAGAGCACTGGGTCACACTGCTGGGCATTATTACACCGGAGAGAGCACTAGGTCGCACTGCTGGGCACCATTACACAGGAGAGAGCACTGGGTCACACTGCTGGGCATTATTACACCGGAGAGAGCACTAGGTCGCACTGCTGGGCACCATTACACAGGAGACAGCACTGGGTCACACTGCTGGGCATTATTACACAGGTGAGAGCACTGGCTCGCACTGCTGGGCACCTTTACACAGGAGAGAGCACTGGGGCACACTGCTGGGCATTATTACACAGGAGAGAGCACTGGGTCACACTGCTGGGCACCGTTACACAAGGGAGAGCACTGGGTCGCACTGCTGGGCACCATTACACAGGAGAGAGCACTGGATCTCACTGCTGGGCACTATTACACAGGAGAGAGCACTGGCTCCCACTGCTGGGTACCGTTACACAGGAGAGAGCACTGGGTCGCACTGCTGGGCACCATTACACAGGAGAGAGCACTGGGTCACACAGCTGGGCATTATTACACAGAGAGAGCACTGGGTCGCACTGCTGGGCAACGTTACACAGGAGAGAGCACTGGATCGCACTGCTGGGCACCATTACACAGGAGAGAGCACTGGGTCACACTGCTGGGCATTATTACTCAGGAGAGAGCACTGGGTCACACTGCTGCGCACCGTTACAAAGGAGAGAGCACTGGGTCACACTGCTGGGCATTATTACACAGGTGAGAGCACTGGCTCGCACTGCTGGGCACCGTTACACAGGAGAGAGAACTGGTTCACACTGCTGGGCACCATTACACAGGAGAGAGCACTGGATCTCACTGCTGGGCACTATTACACAGGAGAGAGCACTGGAGCGCACTGCTGGGCACCGTTACACAGGAGAGGGCACTGGGTTGCACTGCTGGGCTCTAATACACAGGTGTGAGCACTGGGTCACACTGCTGGGCATTATTGCACAGCAGAGAGCACTGGGTCACACTGCTGGCCATTATTACACAGGAGAGAGCACTGGGTCGCACTGCTGGGCACTAATACACAGGAGAGAGCACTGGGTTGCACTGCTGGGCACCATTACACAGAAGACAGCACTGGGTAACACTGCTGGGCATCATTACGCAGGAGAGAGCACTGGGTCACACTGCTGGGCACCGTTACACAGGAGAGAGCACTGGGTCACACTGCTGGTCACTATTACACAGGAGAGAGCTTTGGATCGCACTGCTGGGCACCATTACACAAGAGAGAGCATGAGTCGCACTGCTGGGCATTATTACACATGAGGGAGCTCTGGGTCACACTGCTGGGCACTATTACACAGGAGAGATCACTGGGTCGCACTGCTGGGCACTATTACACAGGGGAGAGCACTGGGTGGCACTGTTGGGCACCGTTACACAGGAGAGAGCACTGGGTCGCACTGCTGGGCATTATTACACAGGAGAGATCACTGGGTCGCACTGCTGGGCACCATTACACAGGGGAGAGCACTGGGTGACACTGTTGGGCACCGTTATACAGGAGAGAGCACTGGGTCGCACTGCTGGGCATTATTACACAGGAGAGAGCACTGCATCACACTGCTGTGCCTTATTACTTAGGAAAGAGCACTAGGTCACACTGCTGGGCACTATTTCACAGGAGTGAGCACTGGGTCACACTAAAACAAAAACAGAATTACCTGGAAAAACTCAGTAGGTCTGGCAGCATCGGCGGAGGAGAAAAGAGTTGACGTTTCGAGTCCTCATGACCCTTCGACAGAACTAGAACAAGTTCTGTCGAAGGGTCATGAGGACTCGAAACGTCAACTCTTTTCTCCTCCGCCGATGCTGCCAGACCTACTGAGTTTTTCCAGGTAATTCTGTTTTTGTTTTAGATTTCCAGCATCCGCAGTTTTCTTTGTTTTCAACTGGGTCACACTGCTAGGCATTATTACTCAGGAGAGAGCACTGGGTCACACTGCTGTACATTATTGCAGAGGAGAGAGCAGTGATCGCACTGCTGCACATTAGTACACAGGAGAGAGCACTGGGTCACACAGCTGGGCACCGTTACACAGGAGAGAGCACTGGGTCACTCTGTACAATGGTCCTGGGTACTTGGATCACAGGAAAGGTGAGTGAGCCAAATATTATATTTTAATTTGGAATAACTTGTCAGTCTTCTGATAAGGCTGACAATTATTTGGACTGGCTTTCAAAGAGTGTGGACTTTGACTGCCAAGTTGTGTGAAAGTATCTTGAGATGATGTTCAGTGATGTTGTGTATTGCACCAGTGCAGAAATTTAGATGTAGAATTTTAGATAAATGCAATGGCTTTAGTGCTTCAGGAATTTAGCACACAATGCAGGCTGACACTATCATTGTACTGAGAAATACTGCACTGTTGGAGGTGCCATATTTCTCTCTGCCTTCAGGAAATAGCTAATCCCACTGCTGGAAGCCAAACAGCAGAGTTTTCTCCGATGCCCTGGCTAATATTTACCCCTCAAACAGCATCACTAACAGCCAACAAGATTAACCGGTCATTTAGCTCTGTGATGTGTATGTGGGATCTTGCTGTGCATAATTTGGCTGGTGCATTTCCTGCATTACAACAGTGACCACACTTCATTCTGAGTGCTCCATTCACCGTAGAATTGTTTGGGAGGTCCTGAGGTCATGATAGTCACTATATAAATGCGAGTTCTTTCATTGGAGGCAACACTGGTCTTGCAACAAGTGGAGTGCCAGAGCCAAGGATTGCTAATTAAATGGAGTAGTCATGCTCGAAATGCAGATAGAGTTTTGATGTGTTTATCAACTCCTGGGATTGATAAATTGCTGAATTTGGCAAGTGTTGTTGGGGAATTGATTGGGTTTGCGCCTTTGCGTCTGGTGCCAGCTTAACATTCAATTGGCATTAATACTTGTTTCATTTGCTTCCAATACTAATATTTCTATGTGTCACATGTCGAATAAAGTACTTACCTCACGGGCTTTGGGAGGTCCTGAAATACAAGTTATTTATTTTCCTTTATTAAAAAATTCTTGTACAGGATGCGAGTGTTAAAGTCTGGTCCAGCTTTTATTGCCCATCCCTCATTACCCTCAAGAAGGTGGTGGTGAGCCGCAGCCTTGAATAGAACTCAATGGCTTGTTAGGCCATTCCAGAGGGCAGTTAAGAATCAACCACATTGCCCTATGTTTTGTGTCACATGAATGCGCTAGAAATGCTGCCTAGAGTGGATAAGTCCCCTGGTCTGGATGGCTTATATCTCAGGTTGCTAATGGAAGTGGCTGGCGGTGGAGATAGAGGGAGGGTTTGACTTTATCTACCAATTTTCTATAGATATGCGGGAGGTGCCAGAGGGTTGGAGAGTGGAAAATAAGACATCCTTATTCAAGAAAGGGTGTAAGGACATTCCTGGTAAATACAGTTTAACATCAGTGGTGGGTAAGGTTTTAGAAACAATATTCAGGAAAAATCAACATACACTTGGAGAGGTTCGAGTTAATTAAGGAGAGGCAGATCGTGCTTGACTAAATGAATTTTTTGATGAAGTAATAGAGAACGTTGATGAAGGGAATGTGGTGGATGTTGTCTATAGAGATTTTAAGAAAGTATTTGACGAAGCACCACAAGGAAGACTGGTTAACAAAATTGAGGCTTATGGAATAGGAGGGTCAGTGTCAACCTGGATAAAAAATTGGCTTAAGGACAGAAAAGAGTGAATCATGGTAGATGGTTGTTTTTCAGACTGGAGGATGGTAGACAGTGGTGTTCCCCTAAGACCACTGCATTTTAGATGTATATGAATGAATTGGATATTAGAATATTGAGTAACGTTTCAAAATTTGCCAGGTACCAAACTTGGAGGAATGGCAAACAGTGAAGATGATACCAATCAACTGCAACAAGACATAGATAGGCTAGCAAAATGGGCAGACAAGTGGCAGATGGAATTTAATACAGAGAAATGGGAAGTGATATATTTTGGTAGAAGGGATGGGGGGAGGAAAAGTAGACTCAATGGCACAGATCTAAAGAGTGTGTAGGAACAGAGTGGGGCTTCATGTGCATCAATCTTTGAGAGAGTGGTTAGAAAAGCATATGGGATATTGGGCTTCATAAATAGAGGGACTGAGTACAAAACAGGGAGGTTATGCTGAACCTTTATAAAGCTCTGGTTAGACCACAACTTGAGTATTGTGTCCAGTCCTTGAGAGGGTGCGGAGGAGATTTACCAGAACGGTTCCAGGGATGAGGGATTTTAGTTACAAAGTTGGGTTGGAGAAGCTGGGGTTGTTCTCTTTGGAGCAAAGGAGATTGAGGGGAGATTCGATAGAGGTGTACAAGATTATGGCAGGTTTGGATAAGGTAGACAAAGAAATACTTTTCCCATTGACTGAAGGTACAAGTATTAGGGGACACCAATTTACAGTTTTGGATAAGAAATGCAGGGGGAATGTGAGGAAGAATTTTTTACACAGTGAGTGGTAATGACCTGGAACTCGCTGCCTATGAGGATGGTGGAAGCGGAGACAGTCAGTGATTGGGAAATTGGAAGGGCACTCGAGCAAAATAGTCTTGCAGGGCTACAGGGGGAATGGTATTGATTGGATTACTCTACAGAGAGCTGGCATGGACTTGATGAGGCAAATAGATTCCTTCTGTGCTGTAGTGATTCAATGACTCTATTTTAAATTGAGGAATTTAGGTGAAAGACAGGAGATTGAAAAGGTTAAGAGGAAAGAATAAGCATATCAAAATGAGTTGTCAGATGAGGCTAAGTTTGTGTTTTAACAAATCTGTAGATTGTAGGAGGAAGAGACAGTTGGAGGAGGTGAGGAACTCCTTGCTGTTGGAGATTTGGAGAAGAATGAAGAGATGAGGGCACAAGGCATCATCATACAACACAGTGAGGGTGCAGGCTGGTGAGGATCGTGGTATATTGGGAGCAGAAACGAACACATAATTCAGACTGACACTCAGTGTCGTGCTGAGAGAGTGCTGCACTGTTCGAGGGTCAGTACTGCGGGAGTGCTGCACTGTTAGAGGGTCAGTACTGAGGGAGTGCTGCACTGTTAGAGGGTGAGTATTGAAGGAGTGCTGCACTGTCGGAGGTTCAGTACTGCGGGAGTGCTGCACTGTTAGAGGGTCAGTACTGAGGGAGTGCTGCACTGTTAGAGGGTCAGTATTGAAGGAGTGCTGCACTGTCGGAGGTTCAGTACTGCGGGAGTGCTGCACTGTTAGAGGGTCAGTACTGAGGGAGAGCTGCACTGTCAGAGGGTCAATACTGAGGGAGTGCTGCACTGTCGGAGGGTCAGTATTGAGGGTTTGCTGCACTATCAGAGGGTGAGTACTGAGAGAGCCCTGCACTGTTGGAGGGTCAGTACTGACAGAGAGCTGCACTGTTGGAAGGTCCATACTGATGGAGTGCTGCACTGCTGAAGGGTCAGTACTGAGGGTGTGCTGCACTGTCAGAGGGTGAATACTGAGGGTGTGCTGCACCGTCAGAGAGGCAGTGCTGAGGGAATGCCGTACTGTCAGAGGGTCTGTACTGAGGGAGTGCTGCACTGTCTGAGGGTGAATACTGAATGAGCGCTGCACTGTCTGAGGGTGAATACTGAATGAGCGCTGCACTGTCTGAGGGTGAATACTGAATGAGCGCTGCACTGTATGAGGGTGAATACTGAAGGAGTGCTGCACTGTTGGAGGGTGAATACTGAGGGACTGCTGCACTGTCTGAGGGTGAATACTGAGGGAGTGCTGCACTGTCAGAGGGTGAATACTGAGGGAGTGCTGCACTGTCGGAGGGTCAGTATTGAGGGTTTGCTGCACTATCGGAGGGTGAGTACTGAGAGAGCCCTGCACTGTTGGAGGGTCAGTACTGACAGAGAGCTGCACTGTTGGAAGGTCCATACTGATGGAGTGCTGCACTGCTGAAGGGTCAGTACTGAGGGTGTGCTGCACTGTCAGAGGGTGAATACTGAGGGTGTGCTGCACTGTCAGAGAGGCAGTGCTGAGGGAATGCTGTACTGTCAGAGGGTGAATACTGAAGGAGCGCTGCACTGTCTGAGGGTGAATACTGAAGGAGTGCGGCACTGTCGGAGGGTGAATACTGAGGGACTGCTGCACTGTCTGAGGGTGAATACTGAGGGAGTGCTGCACTGTCGGAGGGTGAATACTGAGGGAGTGCTGCACTGTCTGAGGGTCAGTACTGAGAGAGTGCTGCACTGTCTGAGGGTTAATACTGAATGAGCGCTGCACTGTCTGAGGGTGAATACTGAGGGAGTGCTGCACTGTCTGAGGGTGAATACTGAGGGACTGCTGCACTGTTGGAGGGTGAATACTGAGGGAGTGCTGCACTGTCGGAGGCGCCATCCTTCAGTAAACCATATTCCCTCTCAGCTGGTGTAGGAGATTAAAGGAAAGAACCAGGCGTTTTTCCAAGTGTCAAGGCCAATATGTATCCTTCAATCTCTAAAACAGATTATCTGGTGTCTTTGTGGGAATTTGCTGTGGGGTAGCTGGCTGCCTTAAAGCAGTGAGTACCCTGCAGAAACACTTCATGGGCTCTGAACGCTTGGAGAGGTTTGGAGGTGGTGAGAGGTGCTATAGAAATGCAGGAGTTTTCTTTTTTTTTTGAAGGGGTAGGAGACAGGAAAATGCAGAGTTTGACAATCAGCTGATGGCAGCCCTGATCAGGCTACAGGGTGGGGGAAAGGTTAACAGGGCAGGGGGGTGGGGGGTTGGAGAGACTGAAGTGGGGGATCTACACACTAACATTAAGCAACGACTTGGTTCCTCCGCCTTTCTCCAGAGGAGAAGGGAAAAAAAAAACTCAGAAAACTTTACAGCGACAGAATACTGACTGGCAGCCGGCTGCACTCCTGCTGCTGCTCTTTTTCCCTATCAGTGGTCACTGGCCTGGCCGGACACCTCAGGGTTGTTGTTACCCTGATCGAGGGTGGGAGGGGGGGGGGGGGGGGGGTAAAACGACAGGGGCAAGGCTGGTGCCCTAGAATTCGGCAGGCACTAGGACTCCCGCAAGCCAGAATAAAAACACCTTCAAACAGAAAGTTAACCATTCCCAGAGCCAACGTTGCGTCACTTTTGCTTCTCCCAGCAAGGGGGTAGGGTGGGATTTGGGGAGGAGGGGTGGGGTGGGGGGTAATTGGAGCCGCGACTGTGGAGAGTTAGGAACTGGTTTTCAGCCTGGACAGGAGAGGAGCGAGCAGGAGGCTGGAGAGAGATAGAGGGGAACAGAGTCAGAGAGAGAGAGAGAGAGACTAGGGGGACAGGCAGGGGCACAGAGTCAGTCTGGGGGCTGGGGGCTGGGTGGGGGGGGGGGGGCAGACACAGAAATAGACAAACTTAGATACAGTAAGAGAAACTGGGAGGGGGGGGGGAGAGAGAGAGAGATTGGGGGGGTGGCGAGACTGAGGCACAGTGGGAGACTGGGAGAGAAAGACTAGGAGACAGACAGAGACAAGGATTGAGACAGCCTGGGGAAGGGAGAGAGTGAGACTGGGAGACAGACAGACAGAGGGAGGCAGGCAGAGAGTCTGGATCAAGAGTCAGAGATAGAAACGGATTCAGAGAGAGGGAGAGAGAGACAGGGACAAGAGAGTTTCCAGTTAAAGCCCCAATTTACAGGGTAAGTTTGCAGTTGTGCAGTGGGAGTTGTAACCAGCAGTGGGACAGAGGCTGGGACATCTCACAGAGCCTCCTGCTTAACCTGGCTTCCTGTCCGGAGGAACTTCCAAAGTCGATCAGTTCCAAACGTCGTCCCCCGCCCCCCAGTGCTGTTGGCTGGGGTGGTAAATACAGAAAGCGGTCGAGCAAGGATTACAGCGGGAAGATCTAACCTACCGCAGTCCAGCAGTCAGAGGGCAGGCACAATGAGAGCATGTTTGCTGTGTGTTTCAGTGGTGCTCACTCTTTGGAAGGTAGCTTGAATTACCCTCGGGGCTTTGCAATCACCTCGGTGTCAGCTCTCTGAGGTCTTCACTCTTTTATCCTTTATTTACCCAGGTGACCGGAGAATCAGAAGCAGCCCCGGCACTCACAGGTAAGCCAAAACTCTCAATAACCTGAAAGGTCATCGACCTGAAAGGACTGTCTGATCTGGCGAGTGTTCCCAGCATGTTCTGCTTTTATAGCAACGCAAACGGAATCATTTCACTCCAGCTCCATTCGGGATCCTGAGAGACACAGCAAGAGTTACACAGACACTTCCATATATCACACACACACACACACACACGCACACACGTACATATACATCTATAGACACATTTACAACATCCCACAAGGTTAGTAACATTACTTTACTCAGACAGTTGTTGATGAGATGATTTGCCACAATCAGTGAGTGCAGTTTTTCAGGAAAAATTGGATCAATAATTCAAACAGAGTAATGTACAGGGAGTGTGTGGGACAGTGGGATTAGTTTGGGGTTGGTACAGGGCTATGGGGAGACAGTGGGACAGTGGGATTAGTTTGGGATTGATACAGGACTATGGGGAGACAGTGGGATTAGTTTGGGATTGATACAGGGCTATGGGGAGACAGTGGGATTAGTTTGGGATTGATACAGGACTATGGGGAGACAGTGGGACAGTGGGATTAGTTTGGGATTGATGTAAGACTATGGGGAGACAATGGGATCAGTTTGGGATTGATACAGGGCTATGGGGAGACAGTGGGATTAGTTTGGGATTGATACAGGGCTATGGGGAGACAGTGGGATTAGTTTGGGATTGATATAGGGCTATGGGGAGACAGTAGGACAGTGGGATTAGTTTGGGATTGATACAGGACTATGGGGAGACAGTGGGATTAGTTTGGGATTGATACAGGGCACCCGGAGAGAGCAGGACAGTGGGATTAATTTAGGATTGATACAAGGCACCGGGAGAGAGCGGGACATTGGGAATAGTTTGGGATTGATACAAGGCACCGGGAGAGAGCGGGACATTGGGAATAGTTTGGGATTGATACAGGGGTTTTGGAATTCCTGACACTGATCTACACAGACACAACGACTTTGTTGGCTATAGTAAGTTACAGTTAATTGTTTACTAGTGGCTAAAAGTGCTTCTGATTGAAGATTATTTTGCATTGATAATGTTTGATTAAGTTTGGGTGAATTTACTTTAATTGATTTTAGAATAGTTACTCAATTCAAATATTTTTGATTTATTCTGTTTTCAATACCTATCCTTTCCCACTCCTCGCCAGCTGGTTTCAATCTTTCATTCTTTCAGTTTCCTTGTCATTTCTTCCTCTCCTGATTCTTTCTTTTCTCCTTGTTCTCTTTGGGATTGTTTTCAGTTTTGTGTTCCCTTTGTGTCCGGGTGAATTCCTTGGCCGGACCTCCTGCTGCAGCAGAGAGAAATGTCAACAGGCTTGTGCTGTAGCAGAATTTCAGTTCAAGATATCCCTTCTCCGGGGGTCATCTTCAGCTTGGTGTTAATTACAAAGTATTATACTGAGCCTACAGCCCGGAAACAGTCCATTCAGCCCAACAGGTCTATACAGGAGCACATGAGCCTCCTCCCTAGTACTTTGAATCACACGGCCAGCGTATCCTTCTATTGTTTGTGGTAGGGACCCACTGTAAGTACAAAAAGGGCACAAACTGTTTATAATGTGCAGTGTAGACCCAAATAACAACAACTGGCATTTAAGTGTCGGCTTGAATGTAACGAAAGGTCCCAAGGTGCTTGAGAGGTGCTGTGATCGGAAGATGAGCCAGAGGGGGACATTAGGAGGGGTGATCAGTGTTCAATGAAACTGGTGCAAAGGTTGAGTTAAAGGAAGAAAGACTTGCATTTATATAGCGCTTTTTGTGACCACCTGATGTCCCAAAGCACTTTACAGCCAATGAAATATTTTTGAAGCGTAGTTGCTGTTGTAATGTAGGAAATGCAGCAGATTGTGCATAGCAAGATCCCACAGACAGTGATGTGATATTGAGCAGATAAACTATTTTGTAATGTTGATTTGACCAAAGCACAGCCGATAACACACCTGCCCTGCCTTGCAGTAGCAGCTGTGGGATTGTTTTTCCATCTACCCAAGCTTTTGGATGGGGCCGAGGTTTTCCATGTGCATAAGACGCGCCTCCAACAGAACAGCAGCAGCAGAGTCCCAGCTGGGGTTTTGTGCTCTAGTCCTGAGTGGGATCTGAACCCAGAATCTTGTGACTCAGAGGCCAGAGTCTACCAACTGATTCACAGCTGACAGAGTTTTGGGGGACCTTATCACTGGCCTGCTCGGAGGTGGGCAGGTTAGGGTTAGGGGGTTGGTGGTATCTGCAATTGCACAGGTTCCACACCCCAGATCAAAGAGGCAGGCTTTAAAGATGGTAGAGGATGGTAGAGAGAGGTAGAGAGGTGTAGGGAGTGTATTCTAGGCCCTCTGGATTTGGGTGTCTGAAATCATGGTCACCATTAGAGAGATTAAAATTGGGAATGCATAAGTGAATGGAGTTAGAGGAGCACAGATACCTCAGAGGCTAGAGGGGCTGGTGGCAATTATGAGGGGTGAGACCATGGAGGGATTTGAAAACAAGGATGAGAACTTTAAAATCAAGGCATGGTTAAACTCGGAGCCACTGTAGGTCAGTGAAGACAGGACCGATGGGTGAACGGCCTTGCTGTGAGTTTGGATATGTACAGCAGATTTTTGGATGAGCTGAGGTTGAGAGGGGGTGGGGGTGAGGGACGGGTTAGGGGAACATGGGAATAGTTGAACTGGGAGATGACAAAAGACTTGAGAGGAATCAGGAAAATCTGTCACAAATTCCTGTCAGATGCTTCGGAGGTGATGAAAACTCCGGAACCACAAAAATGAATAGTTGGAAAATCAGTCATGAAGCTTGACAAAACACTTCTGATGGGCGTAGATTCCCCACTTTGAGCGTGGAATCTGAAAATGCTGCCTGATGTGTATGCAGTCCTAAAAATGTAATTTGAAAGTGTGTAATTTCTCTATGTTACTGAGATGGTAGAGGTCGTGGGTTTGGAAGGTGCTGTCATAGGAGCCTTGGTGGATTCCTGCAGTACATCTTGTAGACGGTTCACACTGCTGCTACTGTCGGTGGTGGAGGGAGTGAATGTTTGTGGATGGGGTGCCAATCAAGCAGGGCTGCTTTCCCTGGACGGTGTCAAGTTTCTTGAGTGTTGTGCGAGCTGCACTCACCCAGGCAAGTGGGGAGTATTCCATCACACTCCTGACTTGTGGAAAGGAGAAAAAGGAAATTGGCAGAAATCATCTGGGTGTTCAAAAAAAATCCACCCTCAATTTAAAAAAAATGTAATCATAATGTTAATAGCCTGAGATAAATGGCAGCACAGCCAGCACTCTTTGATTGCCCCTTCACACTGCACTAATACAAAGCAGCTGGAGATTATAGAGTTGCTGGATGTGTTGGTGAGCACATTACAGTCGGTGATTGTGGTGAAAATTGAGCGACAGTGAGAAAGCCTTTTGGATTTATGGTTTGTTGAGTTTAAGAGAATTTTTGTGCTATGTGAGAAAAGAGGGAACTGGTCATTTTAGTTCTTGTTCTCGCCCGTGTGGGATGAGATTATTAGTTCAGGAACATGTGACCTATCCCTGCTGTTGTGTAATACACCCCAGAACCCTGCACTATTCTGCAAGCAGCTTCATTTCGTTTCTGCGACCCTTAATATCAGTGTTGAGGCTGTTTGCTTTGTTGGTTTCCGATTAAGTAATGCCTCGTTTTCAAATTCTTCTCCTCCTTGTTTCAAAATTCCTCCATGGTCTCACCCTTGCCCTACCTCTGTAACCACCTCCAGCCCCTCAGCTCTCTGAGATCTTTACATTCCTCCAATTCTGACCTCTTACACTTTCCCGATTTCCATCACTCCACTGTTGGTGGCCGTGCCTTCCTCTGTCTGGGGCCTAAGCTCTGGAATTCCCTCCCTAAATCTCTCCACCCCTCCTCCTATCTTTCCTCCTTTATGACTCTCCTACCACTTTGACCAAACTTTTGCTGATCTGTGCTTACTGACTCGGTACCAAAATTTGTTTGGTCATCTTCCTGTGAAGTGCCTTGGGGAATTCTACCGCGTTAAAGTTGCTGGATAAATACAAGTTATTCTTGTGTTTTGTCCAGTCCCTCTTCCCCCTACAGAATATGAGGCTTTACCCTAATCCTGCACATCTGGTCAGAGCTGATGTTGAAGGGAGCACAGCCGAGAGTATTGCTACAACAGCCTCATAGTCAAATCTGAGGCACGTACTCCCTTCCAATCTGGGAACACCAGATGGGTGCAATTACCCTCATAAACAGACAACATCAGTTCAGGCTCTGGTATCAAGTGGCCTGTTTCATAATGTAAATATTTCCCCTTTTTTTGACACTGAATGTAGGAGGCCATTCAGAGCCTTTGTCCTGTTCCACCATTCTATTGGACGATGGCTCAACTGCACACCAGCTCCATTTACCCACCTGAGTCCCATACCCTTCAATACTCTCACCCAACAAAAGTCTATCAATCTCAGTCTAGAAAGCTCCAATTAACTTTCAGCATCCACAACCTTCTGAGGGCGAGAGTTCCAGATTTCCATAACCTAATTTTAAGGTTCTGCCCCCTTGTTCTAAGAACCCCCCCCCCCACCCCCCCCACACCCACACAAACCCTCAACCCCATCAGAGGAAATAGTTTCTCTCTATCTACACTATGGAACCCTTTGAACATTTTTTAACACTTCATCTAGATTGCTACACAATATCCTTTCCTCAAGCGAATAAAAGCTGAGCCTATTTATATTATCCTGGCACCCTAATGTAATCTCCTGTGTGATTCTGGTGAATCTACACTGCGTCCCTCCAAGTAGCTGTGTGTGCTGCCCTGAAATGAATGTTGTGTCAAAGTGTATGGAGCTTTATAGAGTTAAAGCTCCACTCCTTGTGGATAAAAGCACGCATCCCATCCTCCTTTTGGATTGATCTTGTATCCATTTGCTAGCTTTAATTAATTTGAGTGATTTTTTTTTTTGCACTCTAGATTAGAAAAAAGTCATGGCTGGAAGTGGGAGAATTTTCTATTTTTAAAAACACCATGCCCTGTTTTGCACAGAACAGTAGCTTCAAGCTGTCCCCGCCCACCCACACACCACCCCCCCCCACACACCACCACCACCACCACCCCCCCCCCCCGCAAAAGGACAGCCAACAAAGTGACAGTTGTATCTTATCCAAGTAGAAGCCAATAGCAGACAATTCAAATGATTATCAACAAAAAAACTGCGGTTCTGTCGAAGGGTCATGAGAACTCGAAACGTCAACTCTTTTCTTCTCCGCCGATGCTGCCAGACCTGCTGAGTTTTTCCAGGTAATTCTGTTTTTGTTTTTGTTTCAAATGATTATCGTTGTTTTGGAGAGTTCCAGCCCATACCCCAAAGGTGAAGGTAGTGGGCACTGTCCACTGTGCCCCTTGAGTTTGGATGTTGATGTAAGTCATATTCCTGAGGTTTCACCCTCTGAAATTCCCTCCCTCACCCTCCCTGCCTCTCTCCTCTCTCTGCTCCTTTGAGGCATCCCTTAAAAGCTACCTGTTTGAACAAACTTCTGCTCTCCTGTGTAAATATCTCCTTTGCCTGGATGCCAGATTTTTGTTTAACAATCCCTCCTGTGAAGCACCTTGGGATGTTTCACTGTGCTAAAGGCGCTATATAAATGGAAATTATTGTTTTCTATCCTGCTGCACAGTGTGCTGGGATTTTCTTCAGTTTTTCCAAAGCACTGCTTGGTTATGGTCCTGTGTCCAAATGAATTTGAGAGAGATGGCGGCCAGACTGACACCATCTCTGAGAGCTGCAGTTTGATGTAAATTGGTAATAAGCTGCTTGTGTTTAACGTTTCCAGATGAAAATCACACTTTGTTGCTGATTTCTGCAGAGTTCCTGGACACATCAGCAACAACCAATCCTGAGCCAGTACAAACCCTCCCACTTGTGCTTTTGCTTAAGGCGTTTCATCAAATTGAAAACTCTTTAACTGAATATAAGCCAAAAGGATTTAATTTTACACTTGAGTAATAACTTTTGGATTGAACAGTATGACCATATGGACTAGTCCAGAATCTATGTACAGATATTGAGGGGAAGGATATTTGTAGCAAAATATGCAGTTTGCGGTTACAAAAAATATTTTAAAAAGCGACCAACCAACAGCTTGCAATAATTATCATATTTTTCTCTTAAGCATTTAGTTTGTTGTAATTGCCAGTGAAAGGATATTAATACATCAACTTGACAACATCCTCCCCAGCTAAAGAATTAATTCATTAGATTTTCTGGGTGTGGAATGATGTCAATTTTAAAATCTGGGATTGATTAGGAAACCTTTCATTTTTAATACCAGCGTTACATGTACAGAATTGGATCATTGTCATCTCTTTGTTCTCACACTCTGTTTCAGACTGTAGGTTTTTAAAATTAACTCATTAATGTTTATGTTCCATCTCAAAACATTGTGGCAAAGGAATTCATTGGCACCCAAACCAGGAAAAGCATAAGAAATAGGAACAGGAGTTGGCCATTCTGTATCTCAAACTTCCTCCGCCATTTGAAGTGAACATGGCTGATCTTCCACTTCATCTCCACCTTCCCACATTATCCCAGTATCCCTTAATTCCGTTAGCGTCCAAAAACCTATCAGCGTCAGTCTTGAATATATTCAACAACTGAGCACCCGGAGTTCTGTGGGGTAAAGAGTTCCAAAGGCGGAGAGGGTTCACGGTGAGGCAGCCCGAGGCTGGTTCAAAATTGGGTTTTGTGTGCCTTCTGTGGGATTTACGGCACATGTCACACCTCCGGCCACTGGAAGAAAATTAATCCAAGGCTGTTTGCCTTGACGGCAATGATCAGCTGCTGAATCCCAGGGAGAGAGCTGGAAATGGGGAATGAAGCCAATCGGGATGTTATAGGATTGGGAGGGTGTGGGGATAGGGGTTACTCCCGAGGCACCACACTAAATAATGCAAAATAAAAAATTAATAAAAGACTGTACTGCAAAATGATCCAATTGCCTGGAAAGTTCTTTCTCTAATCAGATATGCAATGAAGCGGTTTCCACAACCTCGTGCTTGTGTTATGGACTAGTAACCCAGAGGCCGGGGCTAATGCTCTGGATACGATTTCAAATCCCATCATGGTAGCAGGGGAGTTAAAACTTACTTACTTAAATAAATTGAGAATAAAAAACCGTCTCAATAATGGTGACCAATGCAACTATTGGACTGTTGTAAAAACACACCTGGTTCACTAAGGTCCTTCAGGGAACGAAATCTGCTGACCTTACCTGGTCTGGCCTATGTGTGACTCCAGACCCACAGCAACGTGGTCACTCTGCCGTGGTCTAGCAAGCCACTCAGTTGCATTCAAGAAGGCAGCTCACCACCAGTTTCTCAAGGGCAATTAGGGATGGGCAATAAATGTTGCCCTAGCCAGTGATGTTCTCATCCAGCAAATAAAAAGAAAATCTATATTCTCAATTAGCCACAGGCAGTGAGTGACTAATGTATAAACTGAGTCGGATAGAATTGCCAGTGCAGATTTGATCAGCCATTTTATCTTTGAAGGCTCATGAAATTCCTCCACAGAATTTAAGCCATGTCATTTTTAGAGCTGGGATGTGTTTCTGGGGAAACATTAAATGGAATGATCCTGATTTTCCCATGTGCTGAGATTCTGTGGATGCCAGTCGCTTGTAGGGATCACGTTCAACTAGCCTCTTCCTATCTGGGTCATCACATCCAGATCTACAACCCTTTGAGATCGCCGTGCTCCTTTCACTGGCTGCTTCAGTATCCCTGATTTCCATCACTCTACCAATGGCGGCTATTCCTTCAGCTACCGAGGGCCTATGCTCAAGAATTCCCTCCCTAAACCTCCTTGCTTCGATCTCCTCTTTAAGGTGCTTCTTAGAACCTACCTCTTTAACTAAAGCAAGCAAGTAATAGACAGAACTAAGCAATTCCACAACCATTGGATCAGATCCAAGCTCATAGTCCTGACACATCCAGTGGTGAATGGTGGTGGACAATTAAACAACTCACTGGAGGAGGAGGCTCTACAAAGATCCCCATCCTCAATGATGGGGGAGCCCAGCACATCAGTGGAAAAGATAAGGCTGAAGCATTTGCTACAATCTTCAGCCAAAAGTGCCAAGTGGATGATCCATCTCAGCCTCCTCCGGAGGTCCCCAGCATCACAGATGCCAGTCTCCAGCCAATTCGATTCACTCCACATGACACCAAGAAACAGCTGAAGGCACTGGATACAGCAAAGGTTATGGGCCCTGACAATATTCCAGCAATAGTATTGAAGACTTGTGCTCCAGAACTTGCCGTGCCCATAGCCAAGCTGTTCCAGTACAGCTACAACACTGGCATCTACTCAGCTATGTGGAAAATTGCCCAGGTATGTCATGTACACAAAAAGCAGGACAAATCCAACCCGGCCAATTACCGCTCCATCGGTCTGTTCTTGATCATCAGTACAGTAACGGAAGGATTCATCAACAGTGCTATCAATTGGCACTTGCTTAGGAATAACCTTCTCACTGATGCCCAGTTTGGGTTCCATCAGGGACACTCAGCTCCTGACCTCATTACTGCCTTTGTTCAAACATGGATAAAAGAGTTGAACTCGTGAGGTGAGGTGAGAATGTCTGTCCTTGACATTAAGGTAGCATTTTGTCCAAGTGTGGCATCAAGGAGCCCGAGCAAAACTGGAATGAATGGGAATCAGGGGGAAAACGCTCCACTGGTTTGAATCATACCTAGCACAAAGGAAGATGGTTGTGGTTGTTGGACGTCAATCATCTCAGCTCCAGGACATCACTGCAGGAGTTCCTCAGGGTAGTGTCCTCGGCCCAACAATCTTCAGCTGCTTCATCAATGACCTTCCTTCCATCATAAGGTCAGAAGTGGGGATGTTCGCTGATGATTGCACAATGTTCAGCACCATTCATGACTCCTCAGATACTGAAGCAGTCCATGTGCAAATGCAGCAAGACCTGGAGAATATCCAGGCTTAGGCTGACAAGTGGCAAGTAACATTCACGCCTCACAAGTGCCAGGCAATGACCATCTCCAACAAGAGACAGAATCTAACCATTGCCCCTTGACATTCAAATTCAATGGCATTACGATTGCTGAATACCCCACTATAAACATCCTGGGGGTTACTGTTGAAGCTGAACTGGACTAGCCATATAAATACCGTGTGTATAAGAGGAGGTCAGAGGCTAGGAATTCTGCAGCAAGTAACTCACCTCCTGACTCTCCAAAGCCTGTCCACCATCTACAAGGCACAAGTCAGGAGTGTGATGGAATACTCCCCACTTGCCTGGATGAGTGCAGCTCCCACAACACTCAAGAAGCTTGACACCATCCAGGACAAAGCAGCACAATGAATGGCATCTCATGCACAGACATTCACTCCCTCCACCACCTGACACACAGTAGCAGCAGTGTGTGTACCATCTACAAGATGCAATGCAGGAACTCACCAAGGCTCCTTAGACAGCATCTTCCAAACCCACGACCACTACCATCTAGAAGGACAAGAGCAGCAGATAGATGGGAACACCACCACCTGGAAGTTCCCCTCCAGGTCACTCACCATCCTGACTTGGAAATATATCACCGTTCCTTCACTGTCGCTGGGTCAAAATCCTGCAACTCCCTCCCTAACAGCACTGTGGGTGTACCTACACCACATGGGTGGCAGCGGATCAAGAAGGCAGCTCACCACCACCTTCTCAAGGGCAATTAGGGATGGGCAATAAATGCTGGCCCAGCCAGCGACACCCACATCCCATGAATGAATTTTTTAAAAAAGCTTTCAGTCAACTGTCTCATTATCACCTGTGGCTCAGTGTCAAAGGTTTTACCATGAAGTGCTTTGGGATGTTTTACTGTATTGATGCAAGGTGTTGTTCTCAGTGGTGGGAGTGAATTGAGGTAAGTGCCTGCGTGTGGGGGTGGGCAGTCAATAGGAGTCTTCTCTTCCGACTCGGTACTTTACAGCCTTCCAGACTGAATATTGAGTTCAACAATTTTAGATCATGAACTCTCTCCTCCATCCCCACCCCCTTTCTGATCCCCCTTTTTTCCAATAATTTATAATCTTTAAAATATATATTTTTCTTTTCCCACCTATTTCCATTATTTTTAAATGTATTTCCATCCATTGTTTTATCTCTACCTTTTAGCCTATTTCGATCCCTTCCCTTCCCCCCACCCCCACTAGGGCTATCTGTACCTTGCTCGTCCTGCTTTCTACCCTTAATTAGCACATTCCTTAGATAATATCACCACCTTCAACACCTCTTTGTCCTTTTGTCTGTGACATCTTTTTGTTATCTCCACCTATCACTGGCCCTCTATCCAGCTCCACCTGTCCCACCCCCCCCCCTAAATAGCTTATATTTCACCTCTTTTCTATTTTTCTTAGTTCTGATGAAGAGTCATACGGACTCGAAACGTTAACTGGGTTCCTCTCTGCAGTTGCTGCCAGACCTGCTGAGTTTTCCAGCTGTTTTTGTTTTTGTTTCAGATTTCCAGCATCTGCAGAATTTTGCTTTTATCTTGGAGTCTTCTCTTTGTCCCCCTTCCCACACAGCTGTATCCTGCTGTACTTGGAGGATAAGAACACGGGCTGTCACATTGTGTTCCACTTGAGCTTAGTGCCGGAGTGAAAGAGAAGCTTTCACAAGTGCTTTGTGCCCCAGTTTAGGCGCCAACCTAGAGGTGCTGAAATATGCAAAATAGGTTGTCTTGTGCCATGAGCTTGCAATGGGCGCTCTGGGACACGAAAGGGGACAGTGTGCCAATCACAAAGAGAATGAAATTGGGCAAATGGGAAATGGGCATCGGGTCCACCGTTAACTCAAGTGGGTGAGGGGATTGGGGACAGGACACCTCTCCTGGCTCCACTTTGAGCCAAGGTTTCTTCACCTTTTTGGCACCAATCCCTTCAAAGACCCTCTGATTTAACTGGCGAGGACTGACTGGCGCCCTGATGGGCTGTGTTGCTGTGAATCATGAGCTAATATTGGAATGTGACCAAAATAGTTGCTACTCCCTCCCACTCCCCACGCCTGATTTAAATCTACACCTATTCCAAGCAGGCGTTCTCCATGTCAACAGGGAACCCTAACCAATATGGAGTGCCATGCCCCTCCACCGACTGAGATTGTGCACCTTCCAAATTAGACTCTTCAGCCCCCAATTCAACACCTGAAAAATGACCACAGCACAATACAATTTCTAGGTTCATGTTTTTATGCTTTTATTAGGTATAAAACAGTTTCTCAAATAATCACAGCAATGAATCATAAATGTAATTTAAAGTACAGTGTTAAGATTCCATGTGAAGGATTATCTTTGCATGGCAAATTGGTGCAAAGAGTTGTTATATTCAAATTATCCTTACAATTATGGATGAGGTAATATGAAGCTATGATCTAACACATAGTGTAAGAGCAAATCATTGCTCTATTTAATCCTGGTATAGAAAATCCAAGAACTGTCCTAAGTCATTCCAGATGTAAAAATTCTGACTGCACCCAACAAAATCCATGAAAGAATTATTTTGTTCAAGATTATTTTCTAGTTAAAGTATCAAATGTTAATTCTGATTTTTTTTGTGGCAATAGGTGCTAAATGGTTGGGAAAAATTCCAAGTGATTTTTCCTGTTCTTAAACTATTGCAGTCGAGTGATGTAACCTCTACATCTGAGAAATCTTACCACAGACCAAGGATCAACTAATGCATCAACAGGATGCACTGAATACCATCCAACATAAAATCTTGCAGCACAGGCAGCCATTCAGCCTGTCTTGTCTGTGCTGTCTCTTCGAAAGAGTTATCCTGAATTAGCCCCACACCACTGCTCTTTCCCCGTAGACCTGAATTTCTTTTCCTTTTCAAGTATTTCTCCAATTCTCCTTTGGAAGTTAATGAATTTTCTGGCCGCACGCTTTCAGGCAGCACATTTCCAAATATCCCAAGTTGTTTTATCTTGCTTCCATCCCAGCAGTAGGTTTGCATTTTGGCCTCTGATTCAGAAGGTCCAGAATTCAAATCCTATTCCAGACATCCCCAGAGAGTGCAGATTGGGGGCTCGGAGCTCCAGTTAGGAATTCTGGGTTGACATCCAGTGGGATACTCTCATGTCTGGCGGATGTGGATCCCCTCCTCATCGTATGTGTTGTGGGAGCTCGTAAAACCTCTCTGCTCCACAGGACGAACCCTCTCTTTCAGCCGGGGTAAAGGTGGTCATGGAGGGAGAGTTCATGTCTCTACCAGTCAGATTGTTAATCAGCCTGTGAACCCTTCCACTGCTGTACGCTGTTCACTGTAAGGGAAGAGTGGCAAGATCCAGAAACAAGGAGGCCACCACCTCGTCAGGCTGTTAATGACCTTGTAGATCCTTCTGTTAATTCCCACTGCTCTCTGAGGGAAGTGTGTGCATGAATACTAACTCAGGGCGATTTGTTATTTGGTGTTTAGTCTGCAAATTAGTAATTGCCCCAACTTGTGTTGGGATTTTTGATTGGATTTTACTGTAACAAACACTGAACTAACCAGCTGTTTTGTAGGTTTCCAGGTGTTAGAATCAGCATCACATTATTGGCCCTTGGATCCCGTGGCAGGACTGAACGAACTGTGTGATGTGAACGGAAGTCAAACAGGTCATGTCAATAGCGGTGAAATAAGTATAAGCGTGCCGGTTAGTGATGATGTCCTGTTCTTACGTTGCATTTTATAATGCTCCATTCGCTTGCTGCAAAGTTCAAAACTATTAACTGCAGCACAGTGGGAGATTTAACCTTTACATCCATTTAATTTCAGGCAAAGCACGGGAGTTTATTTCTAGAATTGAAATGCAGGGGAGTTATGTTAAACTTGTGTTGAACTTTGCTGAGACTACACTTGGAGCCTGGGAACAGTTCTGGTCTCCATTTTATACAAAGGAGATAGAGGCACTCGAGAAGGGGCAAAAATAAACATTTACAAGGATTATACAAGAACTGAAAGGTTTAATCTATCAACAAAGACTGAACAGGGTGGGTCTCTTTTCTCTGGAATAGAGGAGGTTGAGAGGTGATCTGATAAGGGCTTTCCGATTATGAAAGCCTTTGATAAGGTCGACAGAATAAATCTGGGCGAGACCAGAATTAGGGGGCTATAGATATAAGACAGTCACTAATAAATCCAACCGGGAATTCAGGAGAAACTTCTTTACCCAAAGAGGGGTGAGAATGTGGAACTCACTCCCACAGGGAGTAGTTGAGGTGAATAGTACAGATACATTTAAGGGGGAAGCTGGATAAACACATGAGGGAGAGAGGAATAGATGGATATGTTGATAGGGTGAGAAGAGGGGTGGGAGGAGGCTCGTGTGGAGCACGAATACTAGCATGGAGCATTTGGGCTGAATGGTTACACTGCTATACATTCTATGTAATGGTTTCTACTTTCTTGCTCCCGATATTCCTGTTCTTGCTCAATCAATGTTACCACATTCTCCAAACGTTGTCATGCAGTGACCAAATGTCACAAAGCTTTGCACGTTTTAATGTATTTGCTATTTAATTTCACTCTCAGCGATCTGTTGTGGATGTGGTAAGCACCATGTCTTGATGTCCTGTCTCATTGTTCTTCATCTCACAGAGTCTTTGCTTCTCTTCCTTCAGTGCTCAGAATCCACAACTTCACTGAGCTTCCCTCCTATAACTCTACCTCTGTCTACACCATTGACTCTGCCTTCTCTAATCTCTCGACAATTGTAGGTGAGAATTTATGGCTTTGCTTTTGATGATACAAGGCCAAGGCAAAGTCAATCTTTAGTTTTGTGATGTGAAACCTATAAATATTTTGACAGGTCCCAGGTTATCAACACATCACTAATGAGCAATAACCTGAGTCAGACAGTAGTTAAAGTTTTCATAACCTCACAGCATTTGAACATTGTATTTTTCTCCTTTTCAATTTCCTGTTGACTTTTGATGAAGCCCTAACTTATACCGGGGTACAGTCCCATAATATCCTGGGTATATTGGGGTACAGTCCCATAATATCCCGGGTATATTGGGGTACAGTCCCATAATATCCTGGGTATATTGGGGTACAGTCCCATAATATCCTGGGTATATTGGGGTACAGTCCCATAATATCCCGGGTATATTGGGGTACAGTCCCATAATATCCTGGGTATATTGGGGTACAGTCCCATAATATCCTGGGTATATTGGGGTACAGTCCCATAATATCCCGGGTATATTGGGGTACAGTCCCATAATATCCTGGGTATATTGGGGTACAGTCCCATAATATCCTGGGTATATTGGGGTACAGTCCCATAATATCCCGGGTATATTGGGGTACAGTCCCATAATATCCCGGGTATATTGGGGTACAGTCCCATAATATCCCGGGTATATTGGGGTACAGTCCCATAATATCCCAGGTATATTGGGGTACAGTCCCATAATATCCCGGGTATATTGGGGTACAGTCCCATAATATCCTGGGTATATTGGGGTACAGTCCCATAATATCCCGGGTATATTGGGGTACAGTCCCATAATATCCTGGGTATATTGGGGTACAGTCCCATAATATCCTGGGTATATTGGGGTACAGTCCCATAATATCCCGGGTATATTGGGGTACAGTCCCATAATATCCCGGGTATATTGGGGTACAGTCCCATAATATCCTGGGTATATTGGGGTACAGTCCCATAATATCCCAGGTATATTGGGGTACAGTCCCATAATATCCCGGGTATATTGGGGTACAGTCCCATAATATCCCAGGTATATTGGGGTACAGTCCCATAATATCCCGGGTATATTGGGGTACAGTCCCATAATATCCCAGGTATATTGGGATACAGTCCCATAATATCCCAGGTACACTGGGGTACAGTCCCATAATATCCCAGGTATATTGGGGTACAGTCCCATAATATCCCAGGTATATTGGGGTGCAGTCCCATAATATCCCGGGTATATTGGGGTACAGTCCCATAATTATACCCCAGGTATATTGGGGTGCAGTCCCATAATATCCCAGGTATATAGGGGTGCAGTCCCATAATTATATCCCGAGTATATTGGGGTACAGTCCCATAATATCCCAGGTATATTGGGGAGAAGTCCCATAATTATATCCCGGATATATTGGGGAGCAGTCCCATAATATCCCAGGTATATAGGGGTGCAATCCCATAATTATATCCCGAGTATATTGGGGTACAGTCCCATAATTATATCCCAGGTATATTGGGGTGCAGTCCCATAATATCCCAGGTATATAGGGGTGCAGTCCCATAATTATATCCCGAGTATATTGGGGTGCAGTCCCATAATTATATCCCAGGTATATTGGGGTGCAGTCCCATAATATCCCAGGTACACTGGGGTACAGTCCCATAATATCCCAGGTATATTGGGGTACAGTCCCATAATATCCCAGGTATATTGGGGTACAGTCCCATAATATCCCAGGTATATTGGGGTACAGTCCCATAATATCCCAGGTACACTGGGGTACAGTCCCATAATATCCCAGGTATATTGGGGTACAGTCCCATAATATCTCAGGTATATTGGGGTACAATCCTATAATATCCCAGGTACACTGGGGTACAGTCCCATAATATCCCAGGTATATTGGGGTGCAGTCCCATAATATCCCGGGTATATTGGGGTACAGTCCCATAATTATACCCAGGTATATTGGGGTGCAGTCCCATAATATCCCAGGTATATTGGGGAGCAGTCCCATAATTATATCCCGGGTATATTGGGGTGCAGTCCCATAATATCCCAGGTATATAGGGGTACAGTCCCATAATTATATCCCGAGTATATTGGGGTACAGTCCCATAATATCCCAGGTATATTGGGGAGAAGTCCCATAATTATATCCCGGATATATTGGGGAGCAGTCCCATAATATCCCAGGTATATAGGGGTGCAGTCCCATAATTATATCCCGAGTATATTGGGGTACAGTCCCATAATTATATCCCAGGTATATTGGGGTGCAGTCCCATAATATCCCAGGTATATAGGGGTGCAGTCCCATAATTATATCCCGAGTATATTGGGGTGCAGTCCCATAATTATATCCCAGGTATATTGGGGTGCAGTCCCATAATATCCCAGGTACACTGGGGTACAGTCCCATAATATCCCAGGTATATTGGGGTACAGTCCCATAATATCCCAGGTATATTGGGGTACAGTCCCATAATATCCCAGGTATATTGGGGTACAGTCCCATAATATCCCAGGCACACTGGGGTACAGTCCCATAATTATATCCCAGCTACACGGTGTACAGTCCCATAATTATATCACAGGTATATTGGGGTGCAGTCCCATAATTATATCCCAGATAAATTGGGCTACAGTCCCATAATTATATCCCAGGTATATTGGGGTACAGTCCCATAATTATACCACAGGTGTATTGGGGTAAAGTATCTTAATTATATCCCAGGTATATTAGTTTACAGTCCCATAATTATATCCCAGTTATATTTGGGTACAGTCCCATAATTATATCCCAGGTATATTGGGGTACAGTCCCATAATTATATCCCAGTTATATTGGGGTACAGTCCCATAATTATATCCCAGTTATATTGGGGTACAGTCCCATAATTATATCCCACGTATATTAGGGTACAGTCCAATAATTATACCCCAGATATACTGGGGTACAGGTTCTCAATTATATCCCAGGTATATTGGGGTACAGTCCCATAATTATATGCCAGGTATATTGGTGTACAGTCCCAAAATTATACCCCAGGTATATTGGGGTACAGTCCCATAATTATATCGCAGGTATATTGGGGTACAGTCCAATAATTATACCCCAGCTATACTGGGATACAGGTTCTCAATTATACCCCAGATATATTGGGGTACAGTCCCATAATTATATCGCAGGTATATTGGGGTAATTTTCCATAATATCCCAGGTACACTGTGGTACAGTTCCATAATTGTATCCCAGGTATATTGGGGTACAGTCCCATAATTATATCCCAGGTATATTGGGGTACAGTCCCATAATTATATCCCAGGTATATTGCGGTACAGTCCCATAATTATATCCCAGGTATATTGGGGTACAGTCCCATAATTATAACCCAGGTATATTTGGGTTCAGTCCCATAATTAAATTCCAGATATATTGGTGTACAGTCCCATAATTATATCCCAGGTATATTGGGGTACAGTCCCATAATTATGTCCCAGGTATATTGGGATACAGTCCCATAATTATATCGCAGGTATATTGGGGTACAGTCCAATAATTATACCCCAGATATACTGGGGTACAGGTTCTCAATTATACCCCAGATATATTGGGGTACAGTCCCATAATTATATCCCAGGTATATTGGGGTAATTTTCCATAATATCCTAGGTACACTGTGGTACAGTTCCATAATTGTATCCCAGGTATATTGGGGTACAGTCCCATAATTATATCCCAGGTATATTGGGGTACAGTCCCATAATTAAGTCCCAGGTATATTGGGATACAGTCCCATAATTATATCCCAGGTATATTGGGGTACAGTCCCATAATTATGTCCCAGGTATATTGGGATACAGTCCCATAATTATATCCCAGGTATATTGGGGTACAGTCCCATAATTATATCCCAGGTATATTGGGGTTCAGTCCCATAATTAAATTCCAGATATATTGGTGCACAGTCCCATAATTATGTCCCAGGTATATTGGGATACAGTCCCATAATTATACCCCAGGTATATTGGGGTACCGTCCCATAATTATATCCCAGGTATATTGGGGTACAGTCCCATAATTATACCCCAGACGTATTGGGGTACAGTCCCATAATTATAACCCAGGTATATTTGGGTTCAGTCCCATAATTAAATTCCAGATATATTGGTGTACAGTCCCATAATTATATCCCAGGTATATTGGGGTACAGTCCCATAATTATGTCCCAGGTATATTGGGATACAGTCCCATAATTATATCGCAGGTATATTGGGGTACAGTCCAATAATTATACCCCAGATATACTGGGGTACAGGTTCTCAATTATACCCCAGATATATTGGGGTACAGTCACATAATTATATCGCAGGTGTATTGGGGTAATTTTCCATAATATCCCAGGTACACTGTGGTACAGTTCCATAATTGTATCCCAGGTATATTGGGGTACAGTCCCATAATTATATCCCAGGTATATTGGGGTACAGTCCCATAATTATGTCCCAGGTATATTGGGATACAGTCCCATAATTATATCCCAGGTATATTGGGGTACAGTCCCATAATTATGTCCCAGGTATATTGGGATACAGTCCCATAATTATATCCCAGGTATATTGGGGTACAGTCCCATAATTATATCCCAGGTATATTGGGGTTCAGTCCCATAATTAAATTCCAGATATATTGGTGCACAGTCCCATAATTATGTCCCAGGTATATTGGGATACAGTCCTATAATTATACCCCAGGTATATTGGGGTACAGTCCCATAATTATATCCCAGGTATATTGGGGTACAGTTCCATAATTATATCCCAGGTATATTGGGGTACAGTCCCATAATTATATCCCAGGTATATTGGGGTTCAGTCCCATAATTAAATTCCAGATATATTGGTGTACAGTCCCATAATTATATCCCAGGTATATTGAGGTACAGTCCCATAATTATATCCTAGGTATATTGGGGTAATTTTCCATAATATCCCAGGTATATTGGGGTACAGTTCCATAATTATATCCCAGGTATATTGGGGTTCAGTCCCATAATTATACCCCAGACATATTGGGGTACAGTCCCATAATTATATCCCAGGTATATTGGGGTACAGTCCCATAATTATGTCCCAGGTATATTGGGATACAGTCCCATAATTATACCCCAGGTGTATTGGGGTACAGTCCCATAATTATACCCCAGGTATATTGGGATACAGTCCCATAATTATACCCCAGGTGTTTTGGGGTACATTCCCATAATTATACCCCAGCTGTGAATTCTGTCACACCTCCAGCCTGGTACAACTGCAGCCCTCATGGCTGCAAAAAGTTTTTGCAAAATCTGCAATTCTGTGTTGAACAGTTAGAGTTGCCAACTCTAATTGGACATATTCCTAAAGGGCTCATCATATGAACTCCAACTTCCTCACGCCCCACACTCCCACCATGGGCCTCGTCCTGCAGTGCCCACTTCCCCCAGCCAATCAGAAAGCAAGCAGGCTTCTTGTTCGCACGCTGGGGATGACTTGTGAATATCAAACAGCCCTTTCTCCGTCTCAAATCCTTTTATAACTAGTAAGGATGTTTTTTATTCCCCTGTTACTCATAGGTGTCCTAGAGGTTAATCTTTAATTGCTGGGATTCCAGGGTTAATCCAGGAAGGTTGGAAGCTCTCTTAACCTTTCAGTCGCCAATAGTCAATCTGTAAACCTTTGCTCTTTTCTTTTTCAGATATAGTTGAGGGAGTTGTTAACAAGGGGATTTACCTCAATGGAGATTCGGGTGGTACTTTCCTACACTTTGGAAGCTACAAAAACTCCTGCATTAGTGACCCAGCACAATGCAGTGAGGCAGGTTGGTGTCAGTTGTCTTTCTCCAGCCACTTCGACCACCTTGGGATGTCCTAAAACGCCATTGACACATTTTTTTTGAAATTTGGCACTGTTGCAAAGCAGGAAATGTAGCAACAATGTGCGCACAGCAAGATCCCACAAAGGGCAATGAGGCAATGCCCCGGATCGTATATTTTTCACTGACGTTGTTTGAGGGATAATTATCGTCCAGGGTTAGGGAGGTTGGGTTTTTAGTGACCGTCAGACATTTTGTTTTGCTTCTCCTACGTAAATAACCAGATAATAGTTCAGGATGTTTTGGAATGGCATTTGAACAGATAAGGCCTGGACGCTCAATGGCCGGTGCAGCCAACAGCTTGAATAAAAGTTCTAGTTGCCACTTGGCATTAGCCCCACTCTTATCTCTCTCTCTCTGCACCTTTCAATGTTTATGCGATCAGCCCTCATACCAGCCGCAAAATGATTGCAATTTCTACCTTCTGCTCACTATTGCTGCAGGTTTAATCATTGTCCAACTTCCCTTCAGGTGTCACCTTCTCCTTCTTCTGGAAGAACCTGGAGAAGCCGTCCCGGTTCGCGACTGCCTCTGGGGGGAAGGTGCTGTCAAATGGATTCTCTATCTGTGCAAATGTTAACGGAGGCTATGTCGAATTTTACACTCGCAAAACCTTACGCAAGTGGAAAGCAATGATAAGCCCACCAGGTAAGAATGGGGTTGAGAAACTTATCAGCCATGATTGAATGGCGGAGCGGACTCGATGGGCCGAATGGCCTACTTTCTGCTCCTATGTCTTATGGTCTTACGGCTTAAGAAATGTTTCCCTCTCTAATTTTTGTAACTTTGTGGGCCCCTTGCTTTAAGTGTCCGTTGAGTCACGGGGGAGAATCTTCGGCTCGGCGAGCGGGGTCCGAGGTATAACATGATGTGGGGTGATGTCAGGCGCGTGTCCCGAGCGCCATTTAGATTTTCAGTTCGGTGGGCGCGCAACTGACTTGACTGCACGCCCGACGAACTGTCAAAGGCCTATTAAGGCCATTTACCTAACAATAGAAATAATTAACGGAGCTGCCCGTCCAACCTTAAGGTTGGTGGGTGGACAGGCGAAGAGCGGGTGATGATTTTAAATTTTCTCAAAAATTTTTATTGAAATTAATGCACGCGTCTCAGCTCATGTGACAGTTTCACATGGGGGGACCCATCATAAAACTTCTCTCAATACTTTATTGGACCGGTAAAACTGAAAACTAATCTCCCTGAGGCAGCTCCCTAGCCTGAGGGAGATTTGCCGCGCTCTTTTGCGAGCGTGCCGGAAAGGATGTAGGCCCCAACTCAGTGAATCCCCACCGCACCCCCCCCCCCACCCCCACCCCCACACAATCGCCCTGACGGGAAGGGAAATTCTACCCGTGAGCTGCTGGTAATGCTCATTAGTGCCGCAGGTTTTCAAACTGTTTCTGTGGAATTCTCATAGTCGTTGAACTCATCAAGACCCTGTCTGTGCTTAGATCTGTGCGTTGTCCCCACTTGTTTATTTATTCCCGATTATTGCTCCTGCTGCTTTTTTTGCTAAGGTTGCCCTTGTTTCTAATGCCTACCTTTGGGTAGGTGAGACTATCTGTTAGAAGTTAGGACAAGGTTCTCCCAGAAATCTGTCAGGATTTACTGGAGCACAGAAACCCAGGAATGTGAGACCCCAGGTCCCCCCGATTCACCGGCTCCCGCCCTGGTGGTCACATGATACAGTGACGGTGGAGTTATTGGCCAATCGCAGTGATCAGTCTCTATCAACGAGTCTACAGTAGAGCTAAATATGAGGGGGGCTGGCTTTTCATCCTGGAGGTGGGTAAAGGGAGACAGGAAAATTCCCAGCTTGCTCTGTCCACCTTGGGAGAAAGTGCCTGCAAGGACAGAATTTTCATTGTGATGAGTTGGGGGGTGGGTGCAGGCTGCAGCTGTGCCAGCAGACCTGGGAAAAGGTCTAGAGGCAGCCGTAAGAGCTGCTGAGTGCCATGTAGGGGGGGGGCCAGGGGCAGTTTAAAAGACCCACCTCAGTGCTGTGGGACTATGTCCCAGTTGTGAAAAAAACAGAAAGGCCCTCGAGCCCTTATCCCTCTAACCCCCTAACACGCCTTGCACTCTCCCCATGCTCTATCCATGTCACCTCATGATCCTCGCTCATCCCCTGTGGCTCCTCGTGTCAAGTTATGCCCCCCAATCACTCCTATGGCGCCCTCCCACACCAAGGTATGGTACCTCCAAGCCCAGTCACCCACTATACACTGAATAGAAGCAATGATAGTGATTGTAGGATGTATAAAAATGAAAAAAAAATGTTATTCACTGATAAATTCCCATTTTTAAAAAGAAACTCCTTTTTACTACAGCCCAATAAAAGTGTCAATCATCCACACCCTTTAAAATATGGATAGCTGAAACAGCAAGCACTTGAAACCTCTTCTTATTGGGTAAATAATCATTGTGAATTGGACAGCATAGATCCAAGAGCCAGAGAAGTAAATCAAGCATTTTTTTACCCCTGGGGCTCAGATGTTTCATCAGGCTAATGAATGTTTTGCCTCTCAGTCAAGAATACATAATGAGGCTTGGCTGAGAGCCCAGAAATCCATTAGAGCATTGAAACACCTGAGCTCCAGGGAAAACATTGCTTGATTGACAGCTCTGGCTCTCTGATTTAAGTTGTCCATTTCACAATGTTCATTTACACAAGATAAAGAGGTTTCAAGTGCTTGCTGTTTCCACTATCAATACTTTAAAGGGTGTCAATGATTGACACTTTTATTGGGCTGTAATAAAAAGGAATTTTTTTTAAAGGAAGTGGAAAGTTATCAATGAATAACTTCTTGAGAGCATTTTTAACGCATCCTACTGTCACTATAGTGTTCATTGCTTCTATATAGTGGGTAGTCAGTGAATGGGTATGGAAGTGCCACACTTTGCCATAGGGGGCATGAGGAGAATCTTTTGAACTTGCCTTTGAAAAGGTCCCCTCATGCAGACTATGGTTCAGGCACATCTGAAGCATCGTGAACCACAACTCTTTGGAAAACTGACCTGACTCCGTGAAAATTGCGGATGAGTAGGATGTGCTTATTGTCTCAATGGAGCCAGCCAGCTCAGGAGTGCAGGGTGTGGGCTTGCTACCAGAACCATTGAAAGGCAAGATTAAAAGGCAGCTTAAAAATCGGAAGTCAGGGGAATGGTATCAGGAAATCCCAAAGTTGGGACCCGCCCACCATTTTTAAAGGGCTCCCGGTCACCCCAACTCAGTGAAAATCTGGGTAGAGGTGAGGAGACTCCCTAGTGGGTGGAAAGCTTTGGGATCCATATTCCACTGTCGCCTGTTCCAATCACACTCCACTCTCATACGTCAGGACTTCAATTACTCGGACAGTGTGTCCCAAAAATGTTATTTTCTGAAGGACATCTCTCAAACTTGCATTTGAATACATCAGCCCTAGTGGTTTCCACTGACATTGAAAGATGACCCAGCGAGAGAAACTGAGCTTGGTTTAAGACCACGTGTAAGAATTATTGATGGAGTCAGTCTTTCCTGAAAGTCTTAATTGAAAGGAGCCTGGACAAGGAGTTCTTGTACTGTGGCTGGTAGGAACCTGATTGATGGACAGTACACGTAGCATGAGATTGTCTGTAGGAACCTTATTACAATCGTTGTTGTGAACTTCAATTCCAGTTTGAACAATGGTGATAACGTTAAAGTGGCTAGTTAGTGAACCCACAGGGAATAGTGCTGAATGTGTATTGTGAGGGAGTAGATTCAGTTATGTTCAGCCCTATTGAACAGACATTATGGCTTAAAAACAGAATGACGTCTGAATCCATACTGGGTGAGCTGGAACTTCTTCCCCCCACAACCTCCCCTCCCCTTCAACCCCCCACCCCACCTATTCCTGCCTCAACCCCAGCCAAAGAGCTGTTGGGCCTGGGAGTCAATTGACAATGTCAAAGGCTGTGATCAATAGATTTTTGCTGAGTATGGATCTTGAGGGATTATGGAATCAAGGCGCGTAAATGGTTGAGTTACATAACATACGAACATACAAATTAGGGGCAGGAGTAGGCCACTCAGCCCCTCGAGCCTGCTCCCCCATTCAATAAGGTCATGGCTGATCTGATTGTAACCTCAGCCCTACATTCCTGCCTACCCCCCAATAACCTTTCACCTCTTTGTTAATCAAGAAGCTATCTAGCTCTGCCTTAAAAATATTCAAATACTCTGCTTCCACTGACTTTTGAGGAAGAGAGTTCCAAAGATTCACAACCCTCGGAGAGAAACTAAACTAAAATGGCAGGGGGATGGGAACCTATACAAGGAGTCAGAGGAGGGGGAATTGAAGACAAGAACAAAAGACAGAAAGGGGAATAAGAAAAGTGATGGTCAGAGAAATCAAGGGCGAGAATCAAACAGGGCCTCAGCGAAAAATAGTGGGAACAGGACAAGTAATGTTAAAAAAGACAAGCCTTAAGGCTTTGTGCCTTAACGCAAGGAGCATTCTCAATAAAGTGGATGAATTAACAAATAGATGTAAACAGGTATGATATAGTCAGGATTACAGAGACATGGCTGCAGGGTGACCAGGAATGGGAACTGACCATCCAGGGGTACTCAATATTTAGGAAGGACAGACATAAAGGAAAAGGTAGTGGAGTTGCATTGCTGGTTAAAGAGGAAATTAATGCAATAGTGAGGAAAGATATTAGCTCCGACGATATAGAATCAGTATGGGTAGAGCTGAGAAACACCAAGGGGCAAAAAATGTTGGTGGGGGTTGTATATAGACCCCCAAACTGTAATGGTGATGTTGGGAATGGCATTAAACAGGAAATTAGAGACGCGTGTAATAAAGGAACATCTGTAATTAAGGGTGACTTTAAGTCGCTTGCTTGTCCCTACAACCACCAACACCCCTCCCCCCCACCCCACTCCACCCCACCTTAAACCAGCTTATATTTTACCCCTTCCTATTTTTACTTAGTTCTGTTGAAGAGTCATGAGGACTCGAAACATCAACTTTGTTCTTCTCCACCGATGCTGCCAGACCTGGAGAGTGATGTAGTTGATTCTGAGACTTGGGTCCTGAATCTTAAAAAAAAGAAACTACGATGGTATGAGGCGCGAGTTGACTATGATGGATTGGGAAACGTTACTTAAAGGGATGACGGTGGATAGGCAATGGCAAACATTCAAAGAGCACATGGGTGAACTGCAACAACTGTTTATTTCTGTCTGGCGCAAAAGTAAAACAGGAAAGGTGGCCAAACCTTGGCTTACAAGGGAAATGAGAGATAGTATTAGATCCAAGGAAGAGGCATACAAATTGGCCAGAAAAAACAACAAACCTGAGGATTGGGAGCAGTTTAGAATTCAGCAAAGGAGGACCAAGGGATTGATTAAGAAAGGGAAAATAGAGTACAGGAGTAAGCTTGCAGGGAACATAAAAACTGACTGTAAAAGCTTCTACAGGTATGTGAAGAGAAAAAGATTGGTGAAGACAAATGTAGGTCCCTTACAGTCAGAAACAGGGGAATTTATAATGGAGAACAAAGAAATGGCTGGCCAACTAAATACATACTTTGGTTCTGTCTTCACAAAGGAGGACACTAATATCATACCAGAAATGTTGGGGACACAGGATTTAGTGAGAGGGAGGAACTGAAAGAAATCAGTATTAGTAGGGAAATGGTGTTGGAGAAATTGATGGGATTGAAAGCCGATAAATCCCTGGGGCTTGATAATCTAAATCCCAGAGTACTTAAGGAGGTGGCCCTAGAAATAGTGGATGCATTGGTGACCTTCTTCCGAGATTCTATAGACTTTGGATTGGACGATAGCTAATGTAACCCTGCTATTTAAAAAGGGAGGCAGAGAGAAAACAGGGAATTATAGACCAGTCAGCTTGACGTTGGTAGAGGGAAAATTCTAGACTTCATTATAAAAGATTTAATAGCTGAGCATGTGGAAAACAGTGGCAGAATCAGACAGAGTCAGCATGGATTTATGAAAGGGAAATCATGCTTGATAAATCTACTGGAATTTTTCGAGGATGTAACTAGTAGAGTTGTTGAGGGGGAGCCAGTGGATGTGGTTTATTTGGACTTTCAGAAGGCTTTCGACAAAGTCCCATATAAGAGATTGGTGTGTAAAACTAAAGCACATGGGATTGGGGGTAGTGTATTGAGATGGATAGAAAACTGGCTGGCAGATTAGAAGCAAAGAGTAGGACTAACGAGTCTTTTTCCGAATGGCAGGCAGTGACTAGTGGGGTACCGCAGGGATCGGTGCTGGGACCCCAGCTATTCACAATATATATTAATGATTTAGATGAGGAAATTAAATGTAATATCTCCAAATTTGCAGATGACACAAAGCTGGGTGGGAGGGTGAGCTGTGAGGAGGATGCAGAGATGCTTCAGTGTGATTTGGACAAGCTGAGTGAGTGGGCAAATGCATGGCAGATGCAATATAATGTGGATAAATGTGAGGTTATCCATTTGGTAGCAAAAACAGGAAGGCAGGTTTTTATCTGAATGGCTATAAATTGAGGGGAATGTACAACGAGACCTGGGTGTCCTTGTACACCAGTCGCTGAAGGTAAGCATGCAGGTGCAGCAGGCGGTAAAGAAGGCAAATGGCCTTCATAGCCAGAGGATTCGCGTACAGGAGCAGGGATGTCTTGCTGCAATTGTACAGGGCCTTGGTGAGACCACACCTGGAATATTGTGTGCAGTTTTGGTCTCCTTATCAGAGGAAGGATGTTCTTGCTATAGAGGGAGTGCAGGGAAGGTTTACCAGACTGATTCCTGGGATGGCGGGACTGACATATGAGGAGAGATTGAGTCGATTAGGATTATATTCACTGGAGTTCAGAAGAATGAGGGGGGATCTCATAGAAACCTATAAAATTCTAACAGGGCCAGACAGGGTGGATGCAGGAAGGATGTCCCCGATGGTGGGGGAGTCCAGAACCAGGGGTCACAGTCTGAGGATATGGGGTAGACCATTTAGGACTGAGATGAGGAGAAATTTCTTCACCCAGAGAGTGGTGAGCCTGTGGAATTCGCTACCACAGAAAGTAATTGAGACCAAAACATTGTATGTTTTCAAGAAGGAGTTAGATATAGCTCTTGGGGTGAAAGGGATCAAAGGGTATGGGGAGAAAGCGGGAGCAGGTTATTGAGTTGGATGATCTGCCATGATCATAATGAATGGGGGAGCAGGCTCGTAGGGCCGAATGGCCTCCTCCTGCTCCTAGTTTCTATGTTTCTATCTCTGTCTGAAATGAGCGACCCCTTATATTTAAACAGTGCATCTTAGTTCTAGATTCTCCCACAAAAAGAAACACCCTCTCCACATCCACCCTGTCAAGACCCCTCAGAATCTTAAAGGTTTCAATTAAGTTGCCTCTTACTCTTCTATGACCTCACTGAACAGGCTTAAGGAGCTGAATGGCCTCCTCCTGTTCCTACATCCCCCGGAACATTAGTAGGAGCGTAACAATGGCCAAAATTAGCCCCACGTTTTCCTCTAATTGTTTTAATTATTGCACTGTCTGTAGCCTTTCCTTCTGAACTATTAATCACTTCTGGCTCATGCCACACAGACACATATACAAATCCACTCTGTGATCAGATTCCCTGCCAACTGAAGGACCTGGAGAGAATTATAACAAAATGATTCAGGGAGAGAAGAATGAAACAGCAACTGATGCCAATTGACAGTGAAACACACAGGAGAACAAATGCCTGAAAGTGCTTCCAAGGCATTCATTTCAGTGAGGGGGGTTAACTGAAACTCAAAATGAGATTACTGCCTTCAAATTATTCTCTAGTCTCTGTTAGTTATTCATTTTTCTGTATATGCTATGTAGCCTTTGAGAAAGTTTCATTTTACTTGCTCTGCCGTTCACCATCTCCGCTTTCCATTGAGAAATTTTGGCTGTGTTTCTGTCGTTTAATTAACGTGGAACTGTTTTATAGAGAGTCCAGTAGGGAATAAAGAATTTATTTAAACTGTATGAAGTTACAGCTCACCAGGTGCAGCTATTCAAGAAGAAAGTCATGAGAAATTGTGCCAATGTGACTTTAAAGTTGGTTTTTAAACAATATTGGGCTTGGAATTTCTCTGGCTGCCCTTGATTGAGTTTTGTTGGGAGGACAGAGGGCTAGCTTCACAAGGTTGCCTGTACATTTGTGAGCACTCAGCTGTTACTGTGCCTTTACTTTATAATCATTTATTTTCTACCATCAGAAATGTGCTAATATTGCAGAGTAACCATGTTTATTAATTTGTGTGCCTGTCAGCCTGTGTCCTGTCAGGTGTGTATCCATCTGTCACTGTATGTCTATGTCTGCATGTCTGTATTTGTGTGTGTTGATCTGGGCCTGTATATGTCTATGTCACAGGCATGTGGTCATGTGTTGTGTTTGGGCATGTGGGTGTGTGCTTGTATGTACGTATGTGGATGTAGTTGTGGGTTTACTTGCCACTCACCAACATGCACATCGACTTTGTGCCATCTTTAATAAGTTAAAAATTCTGAGCCTCCAGATTCCCTGATAATTTCTTTGCAAACAAATTAAGTTCTGAGAAATGTCTGACCCATAGCAGTAAAACCTGGTTTAAACCTGAGAGTCAAGCAAGTAAAGTTTTGAAAAGCCAAAGGGTACAACAGTGCAGAACTTTGTGTGAAGGGATTCATTTAGGCTTCCCTGCTTTGCAGGTCCTGAATGGACACACATTCTGTTCACCTGGACACCTGACGATGGCCTGAAGATTTATGTTAATGGCACGTTCAGCACCAATGATACCTATGGGAAGCTGGCTCCAGACTATGAAAGCCAGTACGCTAACCTGGTGGTTGGAACAAAGAATGAGCAGTCCTACAGTCAGTATGTGACCAGGTCATTTGATGAGTTTGTGATCTGGGAACGCGCACTCACATCACACGAGGTTCAGCTGTACTACAACGCCACTACAGGTAAACTAAAGAGAGAGAGAGAGAGAGAAAGCTTGCATTTATATAGCGCCTTTCACCACCTCAGGATGTCCCAAAGCCTTGACCCTGTTACATCACAACGCTGACTATACTTTGAAAAGTTACAGCATTTGCTGTAAAAGGCTCTGGGACAGCAGGAGGCCATAAAAGGCAGGATCTGAATGAAAGTGTTTTTTTTATATGGGAAATGTTCTTCTGTAGAGTGGATCGTGGCCTTTTTTATCGACCTTTTTAAACTGCCACAGATGACCAGAAAATGACGTGTAATAAAACACTCAAACAAATAATAGAAAACCCATGAACAACTGTGTCCATCCATGCTCTCTCCCCAGGCCTTCCTGTTTGCACAACTGAGAGTGTGTCTATACCACCCCCCAGGGAGTTGGAGTCTGGCTCTGCCACAACAGATACTTCAGTAAGTCTCCAAATCCAGAATTTATTTTGTTTGGAATAACTCCCTGAACCGTTCCTGAGGTTGGATTGGTTGGGGAGGGGGGGGGGGTGGTGGGGGGTGGGTGGTGGGGGGGGGGGGGGGGGTGGTATTTGAGTGAAATGTTTGTGATACGATCACATTCCAAATGTTCTTTATTCATTCCAGCCCTCTGTGGGGACTTATCCCCCCGATGTGGTCAGTCCAGAAGAGGGAACAGAGAAATTTCAGTATCCAGACACCACTGATGGTTTCCTTGATTCTTCCTTTGTTTTTCCCAACGAAACATTGCTGCAGCAAAGCGCTTCCAATCTGACTGAGGTAACACTTATTTGTGAATTAATAATCGCACAGTTTGACCCTTACGCTGAGCCCCCTGTGCATGTCTTCCCGATGGAAGCAAAGTTTCAGTGCCCGTGCTTTCCAGCCAGTGCCAACATCTTTCTTTTACATTTGGAGGAAAGACCCGGAGATTGAGGTCACGCTGGACTCACGGACAACTTTGCAAAAAAGGAGCCGGATTGATATCACTTTGAGAAGTGGGAATCAGGAATCTAGAGATAGCAAGAGGGGATAGTTCTGGGTCTATTATTCTCTCAGGTATCCTGGGCTCAAGGGTGAGAGGTCGAATCCCGTCATGGCAACTCAACAAAGTTAAGCTGCTGATTGTTACTGAAGCCCATAACATTAGAAATAGGAGCGGGAGCCCCCTTGAGTCCGCTGCACCATTCAATAAGGTCATGGATGATCTTCTACATCAACTCCATCTTCCTTTACTATCTTCATATCCCTTAATCCCCTTGGTATCCAAACATCTAATGGCTATGGTCTTGAATATCTGCAATGACTGAGCATCCAGAACACTCTTGATTAGAAACTCTAAAGATTCATAATTTCTCCCTATCTCAGTCCTAAATGACCGACCTCTTATCCTGAAATGATGGGCCTTAGTTCTAGACTCTCCATCTAGGGGACACAATCTCTTAGCATCTACCCTGTCAGATCCTCTTAAACTCAAACTTGTTCAACAGTATCCTCAGGTGGTAAAGCCTACCAGATATGGGCCTACACGTGACTCCAGTCCCACACAATGAGGTTGACCTTTGATAACCATTGGCTTGGCAGATCCATCTCTCTCACTCCTACTGGAGAGAGTTGGAGGTAGACCAAAGGAGACTTTGTTGGGAGTGCCCATAACCTGAAAACAACCAAAGAGACTTTACAATTAAATGAATAGAATGGGAATCGGGCAGATTCTGTAAAGATGGTACTCAGCTTTACCATATTCCCACCCGGGCAATGAAGAGGAAAGTCTACCCCAGTCCTACCTCAGCCCACCTGCCACCGAAAGTCTCGCCCAATAATTTTTTCCCTCCAGGCTTGACTATCCCAATGCCATCTTGGTTAGCGTCCCATCTTGCACCCTCTGTAAACCTAAGCTCATCCAAAACTTACAGCAGGTCTCCTTTACCCATCACCTTCTATGCCCTCTGATCTAAATTGTCACCCAGTCTGGTCCGACCTTGTTTTTAAAATTCTCATCCTTGTTTTCACATCGCTCCATGGACTTCTCCCTCCCTATCTCTGTAATCTCCTCCAGCCCTACAGCCCTGCTTTCATTCTGTACCTCCAGCATTGGCTTCTTCAACATCCCATTTTAATCACCTCATTCTTGGCCCAAAGCTCTGAAATTCACTGCCTGAACCCTCTTCACCTCTCTCTCCTCCTTAAGACGCTCCTTAAAACCGGCCTTTTTACTTATCCTAGTATCTTTTTATGTGGTTCAGCATCAACTCTTGTTTGATAATACTGCTGTAAAGAACCTTGGGGCAATTTACAATGTTAAAAGTGCTATATAAATGCAAGTGTTGTTGTTGCAATGTGGTGTCATACTCTCTTGTGGAGTCAAGACTTTAATGTTCAAAAATTTCCCATGGTATCACAGACTATCTGCTGTAACCCCCCCAGATGTTGTGTAGGGTAGAGTCTGGCACAGATCATGATACTCCTGTCAGTGGTGGCGATGATATCTAACTGCATTATTTGGTTGCTTTTCTAGAATTTTCTGCAGACTGTTGGTGAAGTTCTGGCCTTGCCCAGTTGGAGTGGAACAGCAGAGGTAAGGAACATTTTGGCGTTGGCCCCATCGGTCACTGTGTTGGGCAGCCCCTCTTTCAGTTTAAAACCATGGGCTGATACAGTTTGGGGGATTGTTGACACTTGTCAAAGGTTGTAGAATAGAATGAAACATAGCATTGGGACCAACAGACGGAGGCCATGTTTTAAGTCTGTGGAGAGTGAGGCACTGCACTACAGACTATAACATCTTTCACTTCCTGAGTATGTCCCAAAGCAGGTCACCGTGACTTCACTTCCAAACCAAAATCAAGCAGCAGCTCCTCAGAATCCTTCACGGAGATGTGGATGGGTCCAGTGTGTACACAGCTGTGAACTCCGTCCAGTGAAAAGAACAACTTTCCTTCACATTCATGGATTTTAAAAAAAATCCCAATTTCCTTTTTAATAAGAATATCTTACATTACGTTTTAGTGGAGAACAAATCAAGGAATATAGGTCTTTGTTGGTCCCCGATGGCTTTTGAACAATTACTGAACTTTGCAGACTTTGAATGCAATTGTGTTGTACAGAAGGAGGCCATTCAGCCCATTGTGTCTGTGCTGGCTTTGTTGGAAGAGCTATTCAGTTAGATGCACTTCCTCACTCTAACCTTCCTGTAGGCCTGCAGTTCAACTCTGTAGCAAAACATACTTTGTAAAGGGAGAGGCTGCTCTTTATAAAGGAATGTGTTTGCTGATCTCATTCTACAAGAAGGAAAATCTCCCCACATAGATGACGAATTAGAACAAGTAATTCCACAACCGATGGGTCCCAGTGGGAAGTGGAATTCACCAGGGGTAATCCTGGGTTGTCTAGTTGCACATATTCTTAAAAGTTTCATGTCATGACCTCCCATTTCTCAAAGTAAAAGAGTTCAAAGAAAATGGTTTTTAGAGGAAAAAAAAAACCCTGTGGTTTTGCTGGCACAGTACTCAGGAGAATAATGTCCCGTTCCTCGAAACTCCAGGACATGCCTAGAGTGTTAGCAACCAGCAGCTGGGTGGCCCATATCCCAGCATCATCTCAATGTTTTACAAAGAGTAGAGAAACGACATATGTTGGGTGAAAACTGACCCTTTGACATGATCAGCTTGTCCTAATATCTCCTTTACGTGTCTTGGTCTCAAAGTTTGCCTGGTTTATGCTCATGTGAAGTACCTGGAAACGTTTCACTGTGTTAAAAGCGATATATAAATGTGAGTAGTTGTTTATTTAGTAGGGCGTGTGTTTTTTTTTGGACTGATCCCCAGAGATAGCAGTTGGAGCATGTTTGTAATTGGAATGCTTAAGACTAGAGTACTTACTGACGTAGAGATGGAAACTTCACTGAGAAAGGGAGTGAGATAATTATTTAACAAGGAACATAAACTATTACAACGAAAGGAGAGGGGGACAGGATTAAATTCCAATAATACCACAGGTAGAGAAGAACAGACAGCACGTTTTCATAATTTCAATTGAACAAGCTGGACACTGTAAGATCCAACAAACAGCAATGTGCAGATTCATGTGCTTTGAACCGATAATCCATAACAGCCAGGACACAATGGAGAACTCACTTTGCGCTTTTTCAAAGCAGTGCTGTGGAGTTTTTTACACTCACCTGAGAGGACAGTTAAATATCTTGTCTGAAAGATAGCACCTCTGACAGTGCAGCATTCCCTCAGTGCTGCACTGGAATGTCAACCTGCATTTTTGGGCTTAAGTCTCTGGGGTGAGGTTTGAACCCTAACTTTCTGACTCAAAGGTAAGAGTGCTACCCACTAAGCCACCACTGACACAGACATGATGGGCTGAATTCCCTCCTTCTATTGTATAATTTGTAGGGATGTCTCTATTAATTAATTGTGGTTATTTTCATTACTCACTTTATTTTTGCACCATGTTAGTTTTGATTCCAATGCCGAACAAAATTGTTTATCTGGTGTCTTGGAAATTTCTCTTCAGAGCAGACATTGCATTTTAATTTATGTCTTATGCCCCCAGTCTGCGACTGTTGTGAATGGATTGATTGGGATGGTCGACAAGGTCATGATTCACGTGGGAAGTAATCTGGAGGGAAGCCCTACCTCGGTTGTGAGCATCGAGGGAAGATCTGCAGTGGCCGGTGGGTGTTTTAAAGTCTGTTTCTGCCCAGTTTTCTCTTATCCACTCTTCTCCTAGACAAAGGGCAGGGCAGAGAAAGGCGCAGACACACATGGGCATGAACAAACACGCAGACACACATGGGCATGAACAAACACGCAGACACACATGGGCATGAACAAACACGCAGACACGCGCAGACACACATAGGCATGAACAACCACGCAGACACACATAGGCATGAACAAACATGCAGACACACATAGGCATGAACAAACATGCAGACACACATAGGCATGAACAAACACATAGACACACATAGGCATGAACAAACACGCAGACACACGTAGGCATGAACAAACACGCAGACACACATAGGCATGAACAAACACGCAGACACGCGCAGACACATGTAGGCATGAACAAACACGCAGACACACATAGGCATGAACAAACATGCAGACACACAAGCATGAACAAACATGCAGACACACATAGGCATGAACAACCACGCAGACACACATAGGCATGATCAAACACGCAGACACGCGCAGACACACGTAGGCATGAACAAACACGCAGACACGCGCAGACACACGTAGGCATGAACAAACACGCAGACACACATAGGCATGAACAAACATGCAGACACACAAGCATGAACAAACATGCAGACACACGTAGGCATGAACAAACACGCAGACACACGTAGGCATGAACAAACACGCAGACACACATAGGCATGAACAAACACGCAGACACACGTAGGCATGAACAAACACGCAGACACACATAGGCATGAACAAACACGCAGACACACATAGGCATGAACAAACACGCAGACGCACATAGGCATGAACAAACACGCAGACACACATAGGCATGAACAAACACACAGACACACATAGACATGAACAAACACGCAGACACACATAGGCATGAACAAACACGCAGACACACATAGGCATGAACAAACACGCAGACACACATAGGCATGAACAAACACGCAGACACGCGCAGACACACATAGGCATGAACAAACACGCAGACACACATAGGCATGAACAAACACGCAGACACACATAGGCATGAACAAACACGCAGACACACATAGGCATGAACAAACAGGCAGACACGCGCAGACACACATAGGCATGAACAAACACGCAGACACGCGCAGACACACATAGGCATGAACAAACACGCAGACACACATAGGCATGAACATACACGCAGACACACATAGGAATGAACAAACACGCAGACACACATAGGCATGAACAAACACGCAGACACACGCAGACACACATAGGCATGAACAAACACGCAGAAACACATAGGCATGAACAAACACGCAGACACACATAGGCATGAACAAACACGCAGACACACGCAGACACGCATAGGCATGAACAAACACGCAGACACACGCGGACACAAAGGCATGAACAAACACACAGACACACATAGGCATGAACAAACACGCAGACACACATAGGCATGAACAAACACGCAGACACACATAGGCATGAACAAACACGCAGACACACATAGGCATGAACAAACACACAGACACACATAGGCATGAACAAACACGCAGACACACATAGGCATGAACAAACACGCAGACACGCGCAGACACACATAGGCATGAACAAACATGCAGACACACATAGGCATGAACAAACACGCAGACACGCGCAGACACACATAGGCATGAACAAACATGCAGACACACATAGGCATGAACAAACACGCAGACACACATAGGCATGAACAAACACGCAGACACACATAGGCATGAACAAACACACAGACACACATAGGCATGAACAAACACGCAGACACACAGAGGCATGAACAAACACACAGACACACATAGGCATGAACAAACACGCAGACACACATAGGCATGAACAAATACGCAGACACACATAGACATGAACAAACACACAGACACACATAGGCATGAACAAACACGCAGACACACATAGGCATGAACAAACACGCAGACACACATAGGCATGAACAAACACGCAGGCACACATAGACATTAAAAAACACTCAGACACACATAGGCATGAACAAACAGGCAGACACGCGCAGAGACACATGGGCATGAACAAACACGCAGACACACATAGACATGAACAAACACGCAGACACACATAGGCATGAACAAACACGCAGACACACATAGGCATGAACAAACACGCAGACACGCGCAGACACACATAGGCATGAACAAACACGCAGACACACATAGACATGAACAAACACGCAGACACACATAGGCATGAACAAACACGCAGACACACATAGGCATGAACAAACAAGCAGACACACATAGACATGAACAAACACGCAGACACACATGGGCATGAACAAACACGCAGACACGCGCAGACACACATAGGCATGAACAAACACATAGACACACATAGGCATGAACAAACATGCAGACACACATAGGCATGAACAAACACGCAGACACACATAGGCATGAACAAACACGCAGACACGCGCAGACACACGTAGGCATGAACAAACACACAGACACACATAGGCATGAACAAACATGCAGACACACAAGCATGAACAAACATGCAGACACACGTAGGCATGAACAAACACGCAGACACACGTAGGCATGAACAAACACGCAGACACACATAGGCATAAACAAACACGCAGACACACATAGGCATGAACAAACACGCAGACAAACATAGGCATGAACAAACACGCAGACACACATAGGCATGAACAAACACGCAGACACACATAGGAATGAACAAACACGCAGACACACATAGGCATGAACAAACACGCAGACACACATAGGCATGAACAAACACGCAGACACACATAGGCATGAACAAACACGCAGACACGCGCAGACACACATAGGCATGAACAAACACGCAGACACACATAGGCATGAACAAACACGCAGACACACATAGGCATGAACAAACACGCAGACACACATAGGCATGAACAAACACGCAGACACACATAGGCATGAACAAACACGCAGACACACATAGGCATGAACAAACACGCAGACATGCGCAGACACACATAGGCATGAACAAACACGCAGACACACATAGGCATGAACAAACACGCAGACACACATAGGCATGAACAAACACGCAGACACACGCAGACACACATAGGCATGAACAAACACGCAGACACGCATAGGCATGAACAAACACGCAGACACACATAGGCATGAACATACACACAGACACACATAGGCATGAACAAACACGCAGACACACATAGGCATGAACAAAAACGCAGACACACGCAGACACACATAGGCATGAACAAACACGCAGACACACATAGGCATGAACAAACAGGCAGACACACATAGGCATGAACAAACACGCAGAAACACGCAGACACGCATAGGCATGAACAAACACGCAGACACACGCAGACACACATAGGCATGAACAAACACACAGACACACATAGGCATGAACAAACACGCAGACACACATAGGCATGAACAAACACGCAGACACACATAGGCATGAACAAACACGCAGACACACATAGGCATGAACAAACACACAGACACACATAGGCATGAACAAACACGCAGACACACATAGGCATGAACAAAAACGCAGACACGCGCAGACACACATAGGCATGAACAAACACATAGACACACATAGGCATGAACAACCACGCAGACACGCGCAGACACACATAGGCATGAACAAGCACGCAGACACACATAGGCATGAACAAACAGGCAGACACACATAGGCATGAACAAACACGCAGACACACAAAGGCATGAACAAACACGCAGACACACATAGGCATGAACAAACACGCAGACACGCGCAGACACACATAGGCATGAACAAACACGCAGACACACATAGGCATGAACAAACACGCAGACACACATAGGCATGAACAAACACGCAGACACACATAGGCATGAACAAACAGACAGACACGCGCAGACACACATAGGCATGAACAAACACGCAGACACACATAGGCATGAACAAACACACAGACACACATAGGCATGAACAAACACGCAGACACACATAGGCAGGAACAATCACACAGACACACATGGCAATGAACAAACACGCAGACAAACATAGGCATGAACAAACACGCAGACACACATAGGCATGAACAAACACGCAGACACACATAGGCATGAACAAACACGCAGACACACATGGGCATGAACAAACACGCAGACACAGATAGGCATGAACAAACAAGCAGACACACATAGGCATGAACAAACACGCAGACGTGCGCAGACAGACATAGGGATGAACAAACATGCAGACACACATAGGCATGAACAAACACACAGACACACATAGGCATGAACAAACATGCAGACACACATAGGCATGAACAAACACGCAGACACACATAGGCATGAACAAACATGCAGACACAAATAGGCATGAACAAACACGCAGACACACATAGGCATGAACAAACACGCAGACACACATAGGCATGAACAAACACGCAGACACACACAGGCATGAACAAACACGCAGACACACGTAGGCATGAACAAACACGCAGACTCACATAGGCATGAACAAACACGGAGACACACATAGGCATGAACAAACACGCAGACACACATAGGCATGAACAAACATGCAGACACACATAGGCATGAACAAACACGCAGACACACATAGGCATGAACAAACACGCAGACACGCGCAGACACACATAGGCATGAACAAACACGCAGACACACATAGGCATGAACAAACACGCAGACACACATAGGCATGAAAAAACACGCAGACACACGCAGACACACATAGGCATGAACAAACACGCAGACACGCATAGGCATGAACAAACACGCAGACACACATAGGCATGAACATACACGCAGACACACATAGGCATGAACAAACACGCAGACACACATAGGCATGAACAAAAACGCAGACACACGCAGACACACATAGGCATGAACAAACACGCAGACACACATAGGCATGAACAAACACGCAGACACACATAGGCATGAACAAACACGCAGAAACACGCAGACACGCATAGGCATGAACAAACACGCAGACACACGCAGACACACATAGGCATGAACAAAAACACAGACACACATAGGCATGAACAAACACGCAGACACACATGGGCATGAACAAACACGCAGACACACATAGGCATGAACAAACACGCAGACACACATAGGCATGAACAAACACACAGACACACATAGGCATGAACAAACACGCAGACACACATAGGCATGAACAAACACGCAGACACGCGCAGACACACATAGGCATGAACAAACACATAGACTCACATAGGCATGAAGAAACACGCAGACACACATAGGCATGAACAAACACGCAGACACGCGCAGACACACATAGGCATGACAAACACGCAGACACACATAGGCATGAACAAACACGCAGACACACATAGGCATGAACAAACATACAGACACGCGCAGACACACATAGGCATGAACAAACACGCAGACACACATAGGCATGAACAAACACACAGACACACATAGGCATGAACAAACACGCAGACACACATAGGCATGAACAATCACACAGACACACATGGCAATGAACAAACACGCAGACACACATAGGCATGAACAAACACGCAGACACACATGGGCATGAACAAACACGCAGACAAACATAGGCATGAACAAACATGCAGACACACATATACATGAACAACACGCAGACACACATGGGCATGAACAAACACGCAGACACACATGGGCATGAACAAACACGCAGACACACATAGGCATGAACAAACATGCAGACACACATAGGCATGAACAAACACGCAGACGTGCGCAGACAGACATAGGGATGAACAAACACGCAGACACACATAGGCATGAACAAACACGCAGACACACATAGGCATGAACAAACATGCAGACACACATAGGCATGAACAAGCACGCAGACACACATAGGCATGAACAAACACGCAGACACACATAGGCATGAACAAACACGCAGACACACATAGGCATGAACAAACACACAGACACACACAGGCATGAACAAACACGCAGACACACGTAGGCATGAACAAACACGCAGACTCACATAGGCATGAACAAACACGGAGATACAGGCAGACACACATAGGCATGAACAAACACGCAGACACGCGCAGACACACATAGGCATGAACAAACATGCAGACACACATGGGCATGAACAAACACGCAGACACACATGGGCATGAACAAACACGCAGACACACATGGGCATGAACAAACACGCAGACACACATGGGCATGAACAAACACACAGACACACATAGGCATGAACAAACACGCAGACACGCGCAGACACACATAGGCATGAACAAACAAGCAGACACACATAGGCATGAACAAACACGCAGACACACATAGACATGAACAAACACGCAGACACACATAGGCATGAACAAACACGCAGACACACATAGACATGAACAAACATGCAGACACACATAGGCATGAACAAACACGTAGACACACATAGACATGAACAAACATGCAGACACACATAGGCATGAACAAACACGTAGACACACATAGGCATGAACAAACACGCAGACACACATAGGCATGAGCAAACACGCAGACACACATAGACATGAACAAACACGCAGACACGCGCAGACACACATAGGCATGAACAAACACGCAGACACACATAGGCATGAACAAACACGCAGACACGCGCAGACACACATAGGCATGAACAAACACGCAGACACACATAGGCATGAACAAACACGCAGATAAACATAGGCATGAACAAACACGCAGACACACATAGGCATGAACAAACACACAGACACGCGCAGACACACATAGGCATGAACAAGCACGCAGACACACATAGGCATGAACAAACACACAGACACACATAGGCATGAACAAACACGCAGACACACATAGGCATGAACAATCACACAGACACACATGGCAATGAACAAACACGCAGACACACATATACATGAACAAACACGCAGACACACATGGGCATGAACAAACACGCAGACACACATAGGCATGAACAAACATGCAGACACACATAGGCATGAACAAACACGCAGACGTGCGCAGACAGACATAGGGATGAACAAACACGCAGACACACATAGGCATGAACAAACACGCAGACACACATAGGCATGAACAAACATGCAGACACACATAGGCATGAACAAACACGCAGACACACATAGGCATGAACAAACACGCAGACACACATAGGCATGAACAAACACACAGACACACATAGACATGAACAAACACGCAGACACACGTAGGCATGAACAAACACGCAGACACACATAGGCATGAACAAACACGCAGACACACATAGGCATGAACAAACACGCAGACACGCGCAGACACACATAGGCATGAACAAACACGCAGACACACATAGGCATGAACAAACACGCAGACACACATAGGTATGAACAAACACGCAGACACACATAGGCATGAACAAACACGCAGACACACATAGGCATGAACAAACACGCAGAAACACGCAGACACGCATAGGCATGAACAAACACGCAGACACACGCAGACACACATAGGCAGGAACAAAAACACAGACACACATAGGCATGAACAAACACGCAGACACACATAGGCATGAACAAACACGCAGACACACATAGGCATGAACAAACACGCAGACACACATAGGCATGAACAAACACACAGACACACATAGGCATGAACAAACACGCAGACACACATAGGCATGAACAAACACGCAGACACGCGCAGACACACATAGGCATGAACAAACACATAGACTCACATAGGCATGAAGAAACACGCAGACACACATAGGCATGAACAAACACGCAGACACACGCAGACACACATAGGCATGACAAACACGCAGACACACATAGGCATGAACAAACACGCAGACACACATAGGCATGAACAAACATACAGACACGCGCAGACACACATAGGCATGAACAAACACGCAGACACACATAGGCATGAACAAACACGCAGACACACATAGGCATGAACAATCACACAGACACACATGGCAATGAACAAACACGCAGACACACATAGGAATGAACAAACACGCAGACACACATGGGCATGAACATACACGCAGACAAACATAGGCATGAACAAACATGCAGACACACATATACATGAACAAACACGCAGACACATATGGGCATGAACAAACACGCAGACACACATGGGCATGAACAAACACGCAGACACACATAGGCATGAACAAACATGCAGACACACATAGGCATGAACAAACACGCAGACGTGCGCAGACAGACATAGGGATGAACAAACACGCAGACACACATAGGCATGAACAAACACGCAGACACACATAGGCATGAACAAACATGCAGACACACATAGGCATGAACAAGCACGCAGACACACATAGGCATGAACAAACACGCAGACACACATAGGCATGAACAAACACGCAGACACACATAGGCATGAACAAACACACAGACACACACAGGCATGAACAAACACGCAGACACACGTAGGCATGAACAAACACGCAGACTCACATAGGCATGAACAAACACGGAGATACAGGCAGACACACATAGGCATGAACAAACACGCAGACACGCGCAGACACACATAGGCATGAACAAACACACAGACACGCGCAGACACACATAGGCATGAACAAACATGCAGACACACATGGGCATGAACAAACACGCAGACACACATGGGCATGAACAAACACGCAGACACACATGGGCATGAACAAACACGCAGACACAAATGGGCATGAACAAACACGCAGACACACATAGGCATGAACAAACACGCAGACACGCGCAGACACACATAGGCATGAACAAACAAGCAGACACACATAGGCATGAACAAACACGCAGACACACATAGACATGAACAAACACGCAGACACACATAGGCATGAACAAACACGCAGACACACATAGACATGAACAAACATGCAGACACACATAGGCCTGAACAAACACGTAGACACACATAGACATGAACAAACATGCAGACACACATAGGCATGAACAAACACGTAGACACACATAGGCATGAACAAACACGCAGACACACATAGGCATGAGCAAACACGCAGACACACATAGACATGAACAAACACGCAGACACGCGCAGACACACATAGGCATGAACAAACACGCAGACACACATAGGCATGAACAAACACGCAGACACGCGCAGACACACATAGGCATGAACAAACACGCAGACACACATAGGCATGAACAAACACGCAGATACACATAGGCATGAACAAACACGCAGACACACATAGGCATGAACAAACACACAGACACGCGCAGACACACATAGGCATGAACAAGCACGCAGACACACATAGGCATGAACAAACACACAGACACACATAGGCATGAACAAACACGCAGACACACATAGGCATGAACAATCACACAGACACACATGGCAATGAACAAACACGCAGACACACATATACATGAACAAACACGCAGACACACATGGGCATGAACAAACACGCAGACACACATAGGCATGAACAAACATGCAGACACTCATAGGCATGAACAAACACGTAGACGTGCGCAGACAGACATAGGGATGAACAAACACGCAGACACACATAGGCATGAACAAACACGCAGACACACATAGGCATGAACAAACATGCAGAAACACATAGGCATGAACAAACACGCAGACACACATAGGCATGAACAAACACGCAGACACACATAGGCATGAACAAACACGCAGACACACATAGGCATGAACAAACACGCAGACACACATAGGCATGAACAAACACGCAGACACACATAGGCATGAACAAACACGCAGACACACATAGGCATGAACAAACACACAGACACACATAGACATGAACAAACACGCAGACACACGTAGGCATGAACAAACACGCAGACACACATAGGCATGAACAAACACGCAGACACACAAAGGCATGAACAAACACGCAGACACGCGCAGACACACATAGGCATGAACAAACACGCAGACACACATAGGCATGAACAAACACGCAGACACACATAGGTATGAACAAACACGCAGACACACAGAGACATGAACAAACACGCAGACACACATAGACATGAACAAACACACAGACACACGCAGACACACATAGACATGAACAAACACGCAGACACACGCAGACACACATAGGCATGAACAAACACGCAGACACACATAGGCATGAACAAACACGCAGACACACATAGGCATGAACAAACACGCAGACACGCGCAGACACACATAGGCATGAACAAACACGCAGACACACATAGGCATGAACAAACACGCAGACACACATAGGCATGAACAAACACGCAGACACACATAGGCATGAACAAACACGCAGACACACATAGACATGAACAAACATGCAGACACACATAGGCATGAACAAACACGCAGACTCGCGCAGACACACATAGGCATGAACAAACACGCAGACACACATAGGCATGAACAAACATGCAGACACACATAGGCATGAACAAACACGCAGACACACATATGCATGAACAAACTCGCAGACACACATGGGCATGAACAAACACGCAGACACACATAGGCATGAACAAACACACAGACACACATATGCATGAACAAACATGCAGACACACATAGGCATGAACAAACACGCAGACACACATAGGCATGAACAAACATGCAGACACTCATGGGCATGAACAAACACGCAGACACACATAGGCATGAACAAACACGCAGACACACATGGGCATGAACAAACACGCGGACACACATAGGCATGAACAAACACGCAGACACACATAGGCATGAACAAACACGCAGACACACATAGGCATGAATAAACATGCAGTCACACATAGGCATGAACAAACACGCAGACACACATAGACATGAACAAACACGCAGACACGCGCAGACACACATAGGCATGAACAAACACACAGACACGCATAGGCATGAACAAACACACAGACACACATAGACATGAACAAACACGCAGACACACATAGGCATGAACAAACACGCAGACACACATAGGCATGAACAAACAAGCAGTCACACATAGGCATGAACAAACACGCAGACACACATGGACATGAACAAACACGCAGACACGCGCAGACACACATAGGCATGAACAAACACACAGACACGCATAGGCATGAACAAACACACAGACACTCATAGACATGAACAAACATGCAGACACACATAGGCATGAACAAGCACGCAGACACACGTAGGCATGAACAAACACGCAGACACACATAGGCATGAACAAACACGCAGACACACATTGGCATGAACAAACACACAGACACGCATAGGCATGAACAAACACACAGACACACATAGACATGAACAAACACGCAGACACACATAGGCATGAACAAACACTCAGACACACATTGGCATGAACAAACACGCAGACACACATGGGCATGAACAAACACGCAGACACACATAGGCATGAACAAACACACAGACACGCATAGGCATGAACAAACACACAGACACACATAGACATGAACAAACATGCAGACACACATGGGCATGAACAAGCACGCAGACACACGTAGGCATGAACAAACACGCAGACACACATAGGCATGAACAAACACGCAGACACACATTGGCATGAACAAACACACAGACACGCATAGGCATGAACAAACACACAGACACACATAGGCATGAACAAACACGCAGACACACATAGGCATGAACAAACACTCAGACACACATTGGCATGAACAAACACGCAGACACACATAGGCATGAACAAACACACAGACACACATAGGCATAAACAAACACGGAGACACACGCAGACACACATAGGCATGAACAAACACACAGACACACATGGGCATGAACAAACATGCAGACACACATAGGCATGAACAAACACGCAGACACACATAGGCATGAACCAACACGCAGACACGCGCAGACACACATAGGCATGAACAAACACACAGACACGCATAGGCATGAACAAACACGCAGACACACATAGGCATGAACAAACACGCAGACACACATTGGCATGAACAAACACACAGACACGCATAGGCATGAACAAACACACAGACACACATAGACATGAACAAACACGCAGGCACACATAGGCATGAACAAACACGCAGACACACATAGACATGAACAAACATGCAGACACACATAGGCATGAACAAACACGCAGACTCGCGCAGACACACATAGGCATGAACAAACACGCAGACACATATAGGCATGAACAAACACGCAGACACACATAGGCATGAACAAACACGCAGGCACACATGGGCATGAACAAACACGCAGACACACATAGGCATGAACAAACACACAGACACACATATGCATGAACAAACACGCAGACACTCATGGGCATGAACACACATGCAGACACACATAGGCATGAACAAACACGCAGACACACATAGGCATGAACAAACACGCAGACACACATAGGCATGAACAAACACGCAGACACACATTGGCATGAACAAACACGCAGACACACATAGACATGAACAAACACACAGACACACGCAGACACACATATGCATGAACAAACACGCAGACACACATAGGCATGAACAAACACGCAGACACACATAGGCATGAACAAACACACAGACACACATAGCCATGAACAAACACACAGACACACATAGGCATGAACAAACACGCAGGCACACATAGACATGAACAAACACACAGACACATGCAGACACACATAGGCATGAACAAACACGCAGACACACATAGACATGAACAAACACGCAGACACACATAGGCATGAACAAACACGCAGACACACATAGGCATGAACAAACACGCAGACACACATAGGCATGAACAAACAAGCAGACACGCGCAGACACACATAGGCATGAACAAACACGCAGACACACATAGGCATGAACAAACACGCAGACACACATAGGTATGAACAAACACGCAGACACACATAGACATGAACAAACACGCAGACACACATAGACATGAACAAACACACAGACACACGCAGACACACATAGACATGAACAAACACGCAGACACACGCAGACACACATAGGCATGAACAAACACGCAGACACACATAGGCATGAACAAACACGCAGACACACATAGGCATGAACAAACACGCAGACACACATAGACATGAACAAACACGCAGACATACATAGACATGAACAAACACGCAGACACACTTAGACATGAACAAACACACAGACACACGCAGACACACATAGGCATGAACAAACACGCAGACACGCGCAGACACACATAGGCATGAACAAACACGCAGACACACATAGGCATGAACAAACACGCAGACACACATAGGCATGAACAAACACGCAGACACGCGCAGACACACATAGGCTTGAACAAACACGCAGACACACATAGGCATGAACAAACACGCAGACACACATAGGCATGAACAAACACGCAGACACACATAGGCATGAACAAACACGCAGACACACATAGGCATGAACAAACACGCAGACACACATAGACATGAACAAACACGCAGACACACATGGGCATGAACAAACACGCAGACACACATAGGCATGAACAAACACACAGACACACATATGCATGAACAAACACGCAGACACTCATGGGCATGAACAAACATGCAGACACACATAGGCATGAACAAACACGCAGACACACATAGGCATGAACAAACACGCAGACACACATAGGCATGAACAAACACGCAGACACACATTGGCATGAACAAACACGCAGACACACATAGACATGAATAAACACGCAGACACACGCAGACACACATAGGCATGAACAAACACGCAGACACACATAGGCATGAACAAACACGCAGGCACACATAGGCATGAACAAACACACAGACACACATAGGCATGAACAAACACGCAGACACACATAGGCATGAACAAACACGCAGGCACACATAGACATGAACAAACACACAGACACATGCAGACACACATAGGCATGAACAAACACGCAGACACACATAGACATGAACAAACACGCAGACACACATAGGCATGAACAAACACGCAGACACACATAGGCATGAACAAACACGCAGACACACATAGGCATGAACAAACACGCAGACACGCGCAGACACACATAGGCATGAACAAACACGCAGACACACATAGGCATGAACAAACACGCAGACACACATAGGTATGAACAAACACGCAGACACACATAGACATGAACAAACACGCAGACACACATAGACATGAACAAACACACAGACACACGCAGACACACATAGACATGAACAAACACGCAGACACACGCAGACACACATAGGCATGAACAAACACGCAGACACACATAGGCATGAACAAACACGCAGACACACATAGGCATGAACAAACACGCAGACACACATAGACATGAACAAACATGCAGACACACATAGACCTGAACAAACACGCAGACACACTTAGACATGAACAAACACACAGACACATGCAGACACACATAGGCATGAACAAACACGCAGACACGCGCAGACACACATAGGCATGAACAAACACGCAGACACACATAGGCATGAACAAACACGCAGACACACATAGGCATGAACAAACACGCAGACACGCGCAGACACACATAGGCTTGAACAAACACGCAGACACACATAGGCATGAACAAACACGCAGACACACATAGGCATGAACAAACACGCAGACACACATAGGCATGAACAAACACGCAGACACACATAGACATGAACAAACATGCAGACACACATAGGCATGAACAAACACGCAGACTCGCGCAGACACACATAGTCATGAACAAACACGCAGACACACATAGGCATGAACAAACACGCAGACACACATAGGCATGAACAAACACGCAGACACACATGGGCATGAACAAACACGCAGACACACATTGGCATGAACAAACACACAGACACACATATGCATGAACAAACATGCAGACACACATAGGCATGAACAAACACGCAGACACACATAGGCATGAACAAACATGCAGACACTCATGGGCATGAACAAACACGCAGACACACATAGGCATGAACAAACACGCAGACACACATGGGCATGAACAAACACGCAGACACACATAGGCATGAACAAACACGCAGACACACATAGGCATGAACAAACACGCAGACACACATAGGCATGAACAAACATGCAGTCACACATAGGCATGAACAAACACGCAGACAGACATAGACATGAACAAACACGCAGACACACGCAGACACACATAGGCATGAACAAACACACAGACATGCATAGGCATGAACAAACACACAGACACACATAGACATGAACAAACACGCAGACACACATAGGCATGAACAAACACGCAGACACACATAGGCATGAACAAACATGCAGTCACACATAGGCATGAACAAACACGCAGACACACATAGACATGAACAAACACGCAGACACGCGCAGACACACATAGGCATGAACAAACACACAGACACACATAGACATGAACAAACACGCAGACACACATAGGCATGAACAAACACGCAGACACACATAGGCATGAACAAACATGCAGTCACACATAGGCATGAACAAACACGCAGACACACATAGACATGAACAAACACGCAGACACGCGCAGACACACATAGGCATGAACAAACACACAGACACGCATAGGCATGAACAAACACACAGACACACATAGTCATGAACAAACATGCAGACACACATAGGCATGAACAAGCTCGCAGACACACATAGGCATGAACAAACACGCAGACACACATAGGCATGAACAAACACGCAGACACACATTGGCATGAACAAACACACAGACACGCATAGGCATGAACAAACACACAGACACACATAGACATGAACAAACACGCAGACACACATAGGCATGAACAAACACGCAGACACACGTAGACATGAACAAACATGCAGACACACATAGGCATGAACAAACACGCAGACTCGCGCAGACACACATAGGCATGAACAAACACGCAGACACACATAGGCATGAACAAACACGCAGACACACATAGGCATGAACAAACACGCAGACACACATGGGCATGAACAAACACGCAGACACACATAGGCATGAACAAACACACAGACACACATATGCATGAACAAACACGCAGACACACATGGGCATGAACAAACATGCAGACACACATAGACATGAACAAACACGCAGACACACATAGGCATGAACAAACACGCAGACTCACATAGGCATGAACAAACACACAGACACACATAGGCATGAACAAACACACAGACACACATAGGCATGAACAAACACGCAGACACACATAGGCATGAACAAACACTCAGACACACATTGGCATGAACAAACACGCAGACACACATAGGCATGAACAAACACACAGACACACATAGGCATAAACAAACACGGAGACACACGCAGACACACATAGGCATGAACAAACACACAGACACACATGGGCATGAACAAACATGCAGACACACATAGGCATGAACAAACACGCAGACACACATAGGCATGAACCAACACGCAGACACGCGCAGACACACATAGGCATGAACAAACACACAGACACGCATAGGCATGAACAAACACGCAGACACACATAGGCATGAACAAACACGCAGACACATGCAGACACACATGGGCATGAACAAACACGCAGACACACATAGGCATGAACAAACACGCAGACACACATAGGCATGAACAAACACGCAGACACACATAGGCATGAACAAACACGCAGACACACATAGGCATGAACAAACACGCAGACACGCGCAGACACACATAGGCATGAACAAACACGCAGACACACATGGGCATGAACAAACACGCAGACACACATAGGCATGAACAAACACGCAGACACACATAGGCATGAACAAACACGCAGACACGCGCAGACACACATAGGCATAAATAAACATGCAGACACACATAGGCATGAACAAACACGCAGACACACATAGGCATGAACAAACACGCAGACACACATAGGCATGAACAAACACGCAGACACACATAGGCATGAACAAACACGCAGACACACATAGGCATGAACAAACACGCAGGCACAAGTGAACAATGGAACACATGCAGACATTGCCAGGCATGAGCAGACACAGGTGTGTGTGCGAACACATTCACATCGACACACACAGATGCACAGACAAAGACACACATAAGGAAAGCGAATGAACTGTAAATTCAATTCTGTTGTGCAATATTTATATATATATTTATATTTAAATATTTATATTAAATTTATATATTTATATTTACATATATTTATATATATTTATATTTATAATTATATATTTATTTTATATATATATATACTTATATATTTGTGTGATCAAGTTAAAATGGTTTCAGTTTCGTTCAGGTTCCTTGTGAGCCTTGGTGCCTGGGGACTGGATAGACTCCTAATAAAAGCTCAAGCCTTTTGCGTTTGTTTGTATATGTACATTTTCTAATGAGCTTTTTCACTCCCGAAGTTAAGGAAATGGGTTAAAAAATTATTGATCCTGGACTAAAATAACCACAAAGTAGAAAAACTCTACCTGTTGCCTAGCGACAGTCGTCATCTGACACATTCACAGAGAAAAGACAGAAAAGAGAGCTGAGTATGTGTCAGAGAGAGAGGACAGGAATTTTAAGCTCGCTGTGAAATAAGCCTACAAGGCTGTTGGGACAGTAGCTGACTGAATAACGAGCTATAGGACTCAGTGAAGGGATCAGTTGCTACTCGAAGACTGAGTTTAGGGTATTCATTTGTTTGCTCTGCAGTTGAAAAGCAGGATTTAGAATGCAGTTTTTTGGGGGTCTCGGGAGACACATGAGTTGGGTGAGAAGCATCAAGTGAATGTCCAGGAATTCACAGGAAGAAAACTGTTTGCAGCTCTGCCAGTCCCAAACAAGAAGCCTTTGTGTCAAGTTGTGGTAACTGTGCACTGGTTTATGCATCTGTTAAGATATAGCTGGGATAAAGAAATAGTTGGGATTTCATTCATCATCTTGTGTTTGTATTGAGGTATTTCCGACCTTTTTGTCTGGTTAGTATAGTTAATTTTTCTTGTTTGATAAATATTTTATTCTTTGTGTTAAAAGTTCATCAGCAGACTCCTGTGAATTTGTTCAGTAACTTACCTCCATGGTTTCTTAAAAAAAATGTTAGGATCTATCAAGCCAGGTTCTACTCTGGGATCTGACTTGTCCAGTATTAACATCAGCTGGGGTTGTAACATTTGTGTGTGTTTTTATCTCTTATACCCCTTCTGTTCTGTTTCTTTGTAAACACTGCTCTGTTCAGTTCTGGTTAAGGATCCCCACTTTAAACATGTTATGACACAGCAGTTGGTAAAGGCTGAGTTGTTCAAATCCCAGAGGGAAACTTCAGCAACTGTCATAACCTATATTTTCAATTTGTGTGTTTGAGATGCAGCTCTGAATTCAGGAATAAGACCACCGAGCCTCAAGAGGTTTTTATATATACAACTAAATTAAACATTTATTAATTTAACAACAAATTAAACACAGACACAACTACAAATTACTACCATAATAACTTTTAAACAAATCCCCAAATGAATCACTCCCAGGTAAATCTTCACCAAAACAACAATAACCCATAGACTTTAAACAGACACCAGGCAAAGTACATTTGACCTTATGAATTCAAAATGAGGTTCCTTTCAATTTGGTTCCTTTTTCAGATAGTTACAGGGCTGATTGGCTGGTTAGATGTTAAATGCCTCTGACTCACACACAAACTCCTTTTGGTTTATATGTAGCTTACCCGTTGACTGTACGTTTTCCATTGTTTTACTAGGCTTTTTAAAATGTTATCTCTCCTAACAATAATCCTTTCATTCCACCAATTTTATTAGTAATATAAACACATTGCTTGGTATCTCCCAGCTCATTGCAAGATTTTACCCATTCTTTTGAATGGTTTATTCAACAAATGCAACTGTACCCTTTACCTTCCAACTTATGTTTATCTAATTAACATCTCATACTCTATCATACTCTACATTAAGCATTCAGTCTAGCTAGCTTTAATCCAATTAAGCCGCACACAGACACAGACTCTACTACAATTCCAATGTAAAAATAATTTCCAATAGCATTATAGACATTAATCACTTCATGATAAACATTAACTCACCAGTTCTCTCTCTACAGATGCTGCCGGATCTGCTGAATGTTTTTAAAGATTTCTGCTTCCATTTCAGGTTTTCAGCACCTGAGATAGTTTGCTCCCTGTTCAGTTCTGAATCTGATTTTGTTCAGATCTGTCAGAACATTGTCCAGTTATTGTCCTGTGTTAATGCAGAACTGATGTAATTTTGAAGGGGGCGCAGGAGCAGAAAGATCTGGCTGTATATGTGCACAGATCATTGAAGGTGACAGGATAGGTGGAGAGAGCAGTTAATAAAGCATATAGTATCCTGGGCTTTATTAATAGGGGCATAGAGTACAAGAGCAGGGAGGTTATGCTGAATTTATGTAAGACATTTGTTAGACCTCAGCTGAAATATTGTGTACAGTTCTGGGCATCACATTATAGGCAGGATATGAACACATTGGAGAGAGTGCAGAAGAGGTATACAAGAATGATTTCAGGGATGAGAAACTTCAGCTATGAAGATAGATTGGAGAGGTTGAGACTGTTCTCCTTGGAGGGAAGAAGGCTATGAGGAGATTTGATAGAGATGTTCAAAATCATGAGGGGGCTGGACAGAGTAGATAGGGAGAAACTGTTCCCGCTTGTAAAAGGATCAAGAACGAGAGGGCACAGATTTAAAGTGATTTGCAAAAGAAGCTAGTGTGACATGAGAAAAAACTTTTTCACACAGCAAGTGGTTTAGGTCTGGAATGCAATACCTGGAAATGTGGTGGAGGCAGGTTCAATCGAGGCATTCAAGAGGGCATTAGATGATTACTTGAATAGGAACAATGTGCAGGGATACGAGGAAAAGGCAGGGCAATGGCACTAGGTCATAATGGTCATTTGGAGAGACACAATGTGATTCTGTGATGCAGCATCTCAACTCATTCAGATCCTATTGATTTCATACTGTGTTGTTTTGTTATAAACGGACATTCAAACAGCAGCTGATGAAAATTTCAAATACATCAATTAAATTATAAACTAAATTATACTTTAATCTCATAGCTAAACCTTAGGACTGCTCACTCAATGTTGTAATGTTGAAATTAAGAGAAGGCAGTGGTGTAGTACCCCACTAGTCACAGCCTGCCAATGTGAGAATGACCTGTTTATTCCTACTCTGTTTTCTGCCTGTTAGCTAATCCTTAATCCATGCCAGTGTATTATCTCCCATCCCATGTGTTTTTATTTTGCTAATCAACCTCCTGTGGGAGACTTTATCAAAAGCCTTCTGGAAATTCAAGCATACTATGTCCATCGACTCTCCTTTATTTATTTTGTTAGTAACATCCTCAAAAAAATCCAAGTTTGTCAAACATCCCATTCGTAAATGCCCAATCAGATCATGATTATCCAAGTGTCCATTTATCACATTCTTTATAATAGATTCTAGCATTTTCCCTACCACTGATGTAAGGCTAACAGGTCTGTAGTTCCCAGTTTTCTCCCTCCCTCCTTTCATAAATAGTGGGGTGACATTTGCTACCTTCTAATCTTCAGGAGTCATTCCAGAATCTATAGAATTTTGGAAAATGATCACCAATGCATCCACTATCTCTATAGCAACCTCTTCCAACATACAGGGATGCAGAATATCAGGTCCCAAGGACTTATCAACTTTCAGTCCCATTAACTTCTCCAGTACAACTTTCTGACTTATACTAATTTCCTTCGACCCCTCATTTTCCTTAGACCCTTGGATCTCTAAACCTGGGAAATTTCCTGTATCTTCCTCAGTGAAAACAGACACAAAGTAATCATTTAACTTCTCTGCCAATTCTCTATTCCCCATTAACAGCACCAGGTGTACCTAAAAATGAGGTGTCAACCTGGTGAAGCTATAACACAGGACTAATTGCATGCCAAACAACATAAGCAGCAAGTGATAGACAGAGCTAAGCAATTCTACAACCAATGGATCAGATCTAAGCTCTGCAGTCCTGCCACATCCAGTAGTGAATGGTGGTGGACAATTAAACAGCTCACTGGAGGAGGAGGCTCCACAAATATCCCCATCCTCAAGGATGGAGGAGCCCAGCACATCAGTGGAAAAGATAAGGCTGAACATTTTCAAGAATCTTCAGCCAAAAGTGTCAAGTGGATGATCCATCTCAGCCTCCTCCGGAGATCCCCAGCATCACAGATGCCAGTCTTCAGCCAATTCAATTCACTCCAACTGATAACAAGAAGTAGCTAAGGGCACGGGGTACTGCAAAAACTATGGGTCCTGACAATATTCCGGCAATAGTACTGAAGACTTGTGCTCCAGAACTTGCCGCGCCCCTAGCCAAGCTGTTCCAGTACAGCTACAACACTGGCATCTACCCGGCTATGTGGAAAATTGCCCAGGTATGTCCTATGTACAAAAAGCAGGACAAATGCAACCCGGCCAATTACCGCCCCATCAGTCTACTCTTGATCATCAGTAAAGTAATGGAAGGGGTCATCAACAGTGCTATCAAGTGTCACTTACTTGGCAAAACCTGCTCAGTTTGGGTTCTGCCAGGGCCACTCAGCTTCTGACCTCATTTCAGCCTTGGTTCAAACATGGACAAAAGAGCTGAACTCCTGAGGTGAGGTAAGAGTGACTGCCCTTGACATTGAGGCAGAATTTGACTGAGTGTGGCATCAAGGAGCCCTAGCAAAACTGGAGTCAATGGGAATCAGGGGGAAAACTCTCTGCTGGTTGGAGTCATACCCAGCACAAAGGAAGATGTTTGTGTTTGTTGGAGGTCAATCATCTCAGTTCTAGCAGGAGCTCCTCAATAGTGTCCTCAGTCCAACCATCTTCAGCTGCTGCTTCATCAATGACCTTCCTTCCATCATAAGGTCAGAAGTGGGGATGTTTGCTGATGATTGCACAGGGTTCAGATCCATTCACAACTCCTCAGATACTGAAGCAGTCCATGTCCAAATGCAGCAAGACCTGGATAATATCCAGGCTTGGGCTGACAAGTGGCAAGTAACATTCGCATCACAAAAGTGCCAGGCAATGACCATCTCCAACAAGGGAGAATCAAACTATCTCCCTTTCATATTCAATGTCATTATCATCGCTGAATCCCCCAATATCAACATCCTGGGGGTTACCATTGATCTGAAACTGAACTGGACTAGCCATATAAATACTGTGGCTGTGATAGCAAGTTATAGTTTGGGAATTCTGTGGTGAGTAACTCACCTCCTGACTCCCCAAAAGCCACAAGTCAGGAATGTAATGGAATACTCTCCACTTGCCTGGATGAGTGCAGCTCCCACAAACCTCAAGAAGCTTGACACCATCCAGGACAAAGCAGCCCGCTTGATTGGCACCACATCCACAAACATTCACTCCCTCCACCACCGATGCACAGTAGCAGCAGTGTGTACCATCTACAAGATGCACTGCAGAAACTCACCAAGGCTCCTTCGACAGCACCTTCCAAACTCACGACCGCTACCACCTAGAAGGACAAGGACAGCAGACACATGGGAACACCACCACCTGGAAGTTCCCCTCCAAGTCACTCACCATCCTGACTTGGAAATATATCACCGTTCCTTCACTGTCACTGGGTCAAAATCCTGGAACTCCCTCCCTAACAGCACTGTGGGTGTACCTACACCACAGGGACTGCAGCGGTTCAAGAAGGCAGCTCACCACCACCTTCTCAAGGGGCAATTGGGTATGGACAATAAATGCTGGGCCCAGCCAGTGGAGCCCAGATTCTGTAAATAAAAGAAATTACAGCAACCAACTTGAACACAGTGTGATCCCACAAACAGCAGAGACCTGATCATGTGTTTCAGGTGATATTTGAGGTATCGATATTGGCTGTTTGCTAGGGAGAAATCTCCTCTTCGAATAGTGTCATTAGGATTTGCATCCATCTGAGAGGGGAGTCGACCTCCATTTACTGTCTCATCTGAAAGATAGCATCTCTGACAGTGCAGCACTCCCTCAGTACTGCACTGGGTGTGTCGGCCTGGATTGTGTGTTCAAGTCTCTGGAATGTGGCCCAAAGCCACGACCGTCTGTGAGTGCTACAGTCCAGACAGTTATCGCGTCACTCCCTGCTCCCTCCCTCGTTGTCTTCCCCGGGATGCGTCACTAGCATGAGCGCATCCAACGTGTTCCATGTTGTTCTGTGACCGGCCAGAGGCCTGAGAGTGTGGATAGGGAGGAGTCACCCTTCCTGGAGAGGTTGCCAGTTGGTGTGAGATTGAGGCCTCAGTGTGGAATCAGCCATTATTGCAATCGCATGTCCTCATTGGTCCTTGGTGCCAGGCGCATGCACAATCGCCAATAGCGTTGTGAGCTGCCCACTGCTGGTGGAAAAAGTTAAATTCTGAACAAATTAACAACCTGTTTTCGGGCAGAGAAGGAGCTGATTGCCGTAGGATTATATGGCACGGAAGGAGGCCATAAGGCCCATCATGTCTGTGCTGGCCCTTTTGATGGCGCGATCCAATGAGTCATACACCCCTCACCCTTGCTGTCCCCTCACAGCCCTGCAAATGTTCAAGTCTTTATTGAATTCTCTTTAGAAAGTTACTATTGAATCTGCTTCCACCGCTCCTTCAGGCAGCGCCTTCCAGATCACAACAACTCACTGTGTACAAAAAAACCTCCTCATCTCCGCACCCCCCCCGGTCCCTTTACCTTTAATCTGTGGCCTCTAGTTACCGACCTGTCTGCCAGTAGAATTATTAACTTCACTAAACTGTCTCCATAATTTTGAACACCTCTATCCAATCTCCCCTTCACACTCTCTGCTCTGAGGAGAACAATCCCAGCTTCTCCAGTGTCTCCACGTTAACTGAATTCCCTCATCCCTGGTTTCAAAGTTTAATTTGTTTGAAATTATTTTCCAGGCCCAAGGGAAGACGTCTCCAGTCTTCCTGATTCAGTCTCCCATGGGGGCGGGGATTGGAATCAATGCTTCGTTTTCCCTGCATAAGGACTTTACATTAAGAACAAACTCAAACCACCTCTTTACACTTGGAGCCGTTTCATTCATAGTTAATGTCTCGCAGACGATATCGGAATAAATCAGGTGGAATTTATTACAGTTTGTGGAGTTGGAAAGGAATATTAAAATAATTGATTTCTTTCTGTTTATAGATTACTCATTAGTCAAAGTTCCAGAAGGCTCGAGTCTGACTAATTACCGCTTCCCATCTCAAGGAATGAGCTTCATCTTGATTCCTGGAGAAGCTTTCCACACGAAAAGTAAGTCGTTGCCATCAAAATGTTCCGTTGTTACTTTCACTGACCATTAGTTCAGTTCCTCAGCTGTCATGTTTGTGACTGTGACATGGTTTATCTTTTGGGTGATTTCAACCTTACCGATTCGCTCTCACCTGTTTAGTGCCCATCCTGATTTTAACCCTCTAAGCTGAGCTAAGGCGCATGGATGAGTTGTAGAGGGGGCATTTTCAGAGGGTCCTGGGAGGAAAGGGAAAGGGTTTGCCTGGGGGGGTGGGGGGGCTGGGGGGGTGGGGGGGGCGGGCGGTGGAGGGTTGGTGGTTGGGGGTGGAGCATGCCATAAACATTACTTGTGAGATCCGGAGAAGCTCTGCTGTTTCTCCAGGCCTCACACAGAAAGTTCCACCTTAATCAGATATCCCTCCTTCCCGGGGAAAAGGACAGGAAGAGGATGTGGGATTGGAAAAGCCAGTCTAAGATGTGACTTTCCATGTGTTGGAACCTGGAGGCCCAGCTCAACGTCCCCAAGTCCCACCTGGAAAATCGGGGCTTCCCTTTGCCACCCCACCACTTCCAAGATGTTCTGGAAAGTCCTTCTCTGTGACTCATCACCTTGCCAGTGAGCTCTGCCATTGTTCCCAGTTTTTGTCTGTTCCAGGCTGGCAGTTGGCTGGTGACATGGGCATTGGATCCAGGCTTTACAGTCAGCCAGGCCCATGCTATCAGAATCGGGCCCCTCACCCACATAACCACCCCCCCTCACCCACACTCCCCTCCCTCACCCACTCCCATCCTCACCCCCAACCCCCTCCTCACCCACCCTCACCCACACTCCCCTCCCTCACCCACTCTCTCACCCTCTCCCCTCACTCCCTCACCCACATAACACCCCGCTGACCCACACTCTCCTCCCTCACCCACACCCACCCTCACCCACACCCACCCTCACCCACATAACTCCCCCTCACCCACACTCCCCTTCCTCACCCACACCCACCCTCACCCCTCCCACACGCCCCCTCCCCTACCTCCCTCACCCACGCCCCCACCCCCCTCCCCTCCCCTCCCTCCCTCACCCACGCCCCCAACCCCCTCCCCTCCCTCCCTCACCCACGCCCCCAACCCCCTCCCCTCCCTCCCTCACCCACGCCCCCACCCCCTCCCACCCTCACCCATGCCCCCACCCCCTCCTCTCCCACCCTCACCCACGCCCCCATGCCCCCTCCCCTCCCTCCCTCACACACGCCCCCACCCCCCTCCTCACCCACCCTCACCCACACTCCCCTCCCTCACCCACTCTCTCACCCTCTCCCCTCACTCCCTCACCCACATAACACCCCGCTGACCCACACTCCCCTCCCTCACCCACACCCACCCTCACCCACACCCACCCTCACCCACATAACTCCCCCTCACCCACACTCCCCTTCCTCACCCACACCCACACTCACCCCTCCCACACGCCCCCTCCCCTACCTCCCTCACCCACGCCCCCACCCCCCTCCCCTCCCTCCCTCACCCACGCCCCCAACCCCTCCCCTCCCTCCCTCACACACGCCCCCACCCCCTCCCACCCTCACCCATGCCCCCACCCCCTCCTCTCCCACCCTCACCCACGCCCCCATGCCCCCTCCCCTCCCCTCCCTCCCTCACCCACGCCCCCACACCCCTCCTCTCCCACCCTCACCCACGCCCCCAGCCCCCTCCCCACCCACCCTCACCCACAACCCCACCCCCCTCCCCACCCACCCTCACCCACGCCCCCACCCCCTCCCCTCCCCTCCCACCCTCACCCACGCCCCCACCCCCTCCTCACCCACCCTCACCCACGCCCCCTCCCCTCCCTCCCTCACCCACGCCCCACCCCCCTCCTCACCCACCCTCACCCACGACCCCAACCCCCTCCCCTCCCGCCCCCACCCACGCCCCCACCCCCTCCTCACCCGCTCTCACCCACGCTCCCACCCCCCTCCCCACCCACCCTCACCCATGCCCCCACCCCCTCCCCTCCCCTCCCACCCTCACCCACGCCCCCACCCTCTCCTCACCCACCCTCACCCACGCCCCCTCCCCTCCCTCCCTCACTCACGCCCCACCCCCCTCCTCACCCACCCTCACCCACGACCCCAACCCCCTCCCCTCCCGCCCCCTCCTCACCCCCCTCACCCACACGCATCCCCCCTCACCTACTCCCACCCGCACCCACCCTCCCTCACCCACACCTCTCCCCACCCCTGAATCATGCTCCCGGTTCAACTCCTGGCTCCATTATTTTGCCAACAACTGGATTATTCTGGGCACTTTAAAATTGGATGAAAGAATATATTTTATGAATGAGCTCTCTTGAGAATGAGCAGTACCCCATCAGAAGCACACTGTAAAATCACCGACAGGTATTTGTCGGGATTATAGGATTTAAATTATTCCCAGGGCTCAAATGACACAGGTCAGTAATTTGCAGCTTTTGGCAATGGATGTTGGAATCGGAAATGAAATGTATCATTTCTTGTGTCTCTGTGAATCATCTGAGAAAAGAAATGGCAATTTCAACATTTTTTTAGGAAACATGGCTTTACAAAAGGAAATCCTGGATAGATTAGAAGGAACATGTGGGCAATGAAAATAAAGAAATTTAGAGAGCCTTAGCATATCCTAGAATCATCCCAAAAGATTCAAACCCAGTGGATCATATTTGAAGAGCGTCAGCTTTTTTACAATGTCACCAAACCTTATAGCACAGGAGGAGGCCATTCTGCCCATTCCACCCGTGCTGCCTCTATGAAAGAGCAAATCATTGTCCCATTCCCCTCCTGCTCTATCTCCAGAGCCCTGTAACTTTTCTGACCTTCAAGTATTTATCCAACTCCCTTTAGAAAATTCCAATTCAGTCAGCTTCCACCGCCCTTTCAGGCAGCGCATTCCAGCTGACAACAGCCGGCTGAGTTTTCAATAAGATAATAAAATACCCCTCTTCGTCCCCTCCAGTTCTTTTGCCTGAAGCTGTGCCCTCTGGCTGCCAACCCTCCTACCAGTGGAAACAGCTTCTCCTTATTTATCCCGTCACAAAACATCTGCACAGTCTCTGCTCTGAGGAGAACAATCGCAGCCTCTCCACATTAACTGAATTCCCTCAGCCCTGCTATCTAAGTTTAGCTTGTTTGAAATTATTTTCCATGACCAAAAGGAGCAGTCTGCGATCTTGCTGATTTAGTCTCCCATGGGGGAAGAGGGGGGGCGGGGAGGGGGCGGGGGGGTGGGGGTGGGGGAGGGGTATCCAATGCTTTGATTTCTCTGCGTTGGTACTGAGGACTTTATATCCAATGCCCGTCACTTTGAACAAACTCAAACCACCTCTTTCCACTTGGAGCTGTTTCATTCATAGTTAATGTCTCGCAGACGATGTTGGAATAAATCAGGCAGAACTTATCCCAGATGTTTCTTTTAAAATAAGGCTCTCCTCCTCACATCATGCTCATTTGCCAATTATCTTAAATCTCTTTCTTCTGATTATCGAGCCACCTGCCAGAGGAAACAGTTTTTTTCCCTGTCTAGTCTATGGCCACCCTGAATAGTTATTGTGTAAGTAAGCACAGCAGCCAATTTGCACATAGCAAGATCTGATATCCAGACATGAGCTGATTGACCAACTAATAAGTTTTATCCGTGTTGGTTTTGGGTAGAATGTTGACCAAGATAACGATGTACCTTATAACGGTTCCATGAGAGAATTTAGCTGTGCTTGAGAGAGAAAAGTGGCCCATTCGTTGCAGGGTTGAGGATGTCTCCTCTCAGTTGGAGAGGAACTTGGAGTGCGAGGGAGTGGATCCAGTTGTCGTGGTCCACATGGGAACCAATGACGTGGATAGAACCAGGAATGATCGGCTAAGGAAATTTGAGTTAGGGACCAAATTAAAACATAGAAAAGTCGGGAGGGAGCTGCCCTAGGATCCTCAACGTTGACTCCAGGCCCCATTAAGTTTCATGGCATCAGGTCAAACATGGGCAAGGAAACCTCCTGCTGATTACCACGTACCGCCCTCCCTCAGCTGATGAATCAGTGCTCCTCCATGTTGAACATCACTTGGAGGGAGCACTAAGGATGGCAAGGGTGCAGAATGTACACTGGGTGGGGGACTTCAATGTCCATCACAAAGTGTGGCTCGGTGGCACCACCACTGACCGAGCTGGCTGAGTCCTAAATGACATAGCTGCTAGACTGGGTCTGCGACAGTTGGTGAGGGAATCAACAAGGGAAAAACACACTTGACCTCATCCTCACCAACCTGCCTGCCGCAGATACATCTGTCCATGACAGTATCGGTAGGAGTGACCACCGTACATTCGTTGTGGAGATGAAGAACTGCCTTCACATTGAGGACACCCTCCATCGTGTTGTGTGGCACTACCACCCTGCTAAATGGGATAGATTTTGAACAGATCTAGCAACTCAAGACTGGGCATCCATGAGGCACTGTGGGCCATCAGCAGCAGCAGAATTGTACTCGAACACAATCTGTAACCTCACAGCCCAGCATATCCCCCACTCTACCATTACCATCAAGTCAGGGGATCAACGCTGGTTCAATGAAGATTGCACTGCAGCACCAGGCATACCTAAAAATAAGATGTCAACACAGTGAAGCTATTAAACAGGGCTACTTGCATGCCAAACAGCATAAGCAGCAAGTGATAGACACAGCTAAGCGATCCCACAGCTAATGGACCGGTTCAAAGCTCTGCAGTCCTGCCACATCCAGTTGTGAATGGTGATAGACAATTAAACAACTCATTGGAGGAGGAGGCTCTACAAATATCCCCATCCTCAATGATGGAGGAGCCCAGCACATCAGTGTGAAAGATAAGGCTGAAGCACCTGCTACAATCTTCAGCCAGAAGTGCCGAGTGGATGATCCATCTCAGCCTCCTCCGGAGGTCCCCAGCATCACAGATGCCAGTCTTCAGCCAATTCAATTCACTCTACGTGATATCAAGAGATGGCTGAAGACACTGGATACTGCAAAGGCTGTGGGCCCTGACAATATTCCAGCAATAGTACTGAAGGCTTGTGCTCCAGAACTTGCCGCGCCCCTAGCCAAGCTGTTCCAGTACAGCTACAACACTGGCATCTACCCAGCTATGTGGAAAATTGCCCAAATATGCCCTGTACACAAAAAGCAGGACAGCTTAAACCCGACCAGTTACCACTCCATCAGGCTACTCTCGATCATCAGTAAAGTAATGGAAGGGGTCATCAACAGTGCTATCAAGTGGCACTCGCTTAGCAAAAACCTGCTCACTGATGTCCAGTTTGGGTTCCACCAGGGCCAATTGGCTCCTGACTCCATTACAGCCTTGGTTCAAACATGGACAAAAGAACTGAACTCTCGAGGTGAGGTGAGAGTGACTGCCCTTGACATCAAGGCAGCATTTGACCGAGTGTGGCATCAAGGAGCCCTAGCAAAACTGGAGTCAATGGGAATCAGGGGGAAAACTCTCCGCTGGTTGGAGTCATACCCAGCACAAAGGAAGATGGTTGTGGTTGTTGGAGGTCAATCATCTCAGCTCCAGGACATCACTGCAGGAGTTCCTCAGGGTAGTGTCCTCGGCCCAACCATCTTCAGCGGCTTCATCAATGACCTTCCTTCCATCATAAGTTCGGAAGTGAGGATGTTCACTGATGATTGCACAATGTTCAGCACCATTCACAACTCCTTAGATACTGAAGCAGTCCATGTCCAAATGCAGCAAGACTTGAACAATATCCAGGCTTGGGCTGATAAGTGGCAAGTAACATTCGTGCCACACAAGTGCCAGGCAATGACCATCTCCAACAAGAGGGAATCTAACCATCACCCCTTGACATTCAATGGCATTACCATCACTGAATCCCCCACTACCAACATCTTGGGGATTACCATTGACCAGAAACTGAACTGGATTCACCATATAAATACTGTGGATACAAGAGCAGGTCAGAGGCTAGGAATCCTGTGATGAGTAACTCACCTCCTGACTCCCCAAAGCCTGTCCACTGTCTACAAGGCACAAGTCAGGAGTGTGATGGAATACTCCCCACTTGCCTGGTTGGGTACAGCTCCAACAACACTCAAGAAGCTTGTTAACATGCAGCACAAAGCAGCCCTGAAGATCATGAAGTAGAATCAGTATGGGTGGAAATAGGAATAGCAAGAGTATGAAAACTTTGGTGGGAGTAGTTTATAGGCCCCCAAGAGTAGTTATACTATTTGGAAGAGCATTGAACAAGAAATTATTGGAGTTTGTAACAAAGGAAATAACTGTAGGGTACTTTAATCCTCATCTAGACTGGGACAATCAAATTGGCAAGAGTGGTCTAGAAGATGAGCTGGTAGAATGTTTGTTTTTGTGACAGTTTCTTGAACAATGCATTGTGGAACCGACTAGGGATAAAGCTACTTGAGATCTAGTATTTTGTAATGAAGCAGGGCTCAGTAATGCCATAGTAAAAAAATCCACTGGGCAATAGTGATCATAATACCATTGAATTCCATATTAAGTTGGAAAGTGATGTACTCCAATCGAAAGTAAGAACCTTGAACCTAAAGTCAATTACATAGGTGTGAGGGAGAGAACTCATTATGGTTAGTTGGATAAATAGACTAAAAGATATGGAGGTAAAAGATTAGCTTTAAATTTAAAGAAACAATTCAAAACGTTCAACAAAAATACATTCCATTGAAAAACATAAGCTCAGCACAACAAGAAGGACCCATCTGTGGCTCACTCAGGAAGCTAAGGACAGTATTAGATTAAAAGTCGACACTTACAATGTTGCAAAAAAACCGTAGCAAGTCTGAGGTTTGGGAGTGTTTTAGAAACCAGCAAAGGACCATGAAAAAGGTTGAGAAAAAGGGAAAAAATAGAATGAGAGAGTAAACTGGTTGGACATATAAAAACCGACTTTAAGAGCTTTTAAAAGTACATAAAAAGGGAGTAGCTCTTAGATTCATAGGCAGGAGAAATTATCTTGGGGAATGAGGAAATGGCAGGGACACCGAACAAATATTTTGTGTCCAACTTCACAGTAGAAGACTCAAATTTCATACCAGAGACAGAGGGTAACCTAGATACGAAAGAGGGTGAGGAATTAAGGAAATTAATATTAGTGGAGAGAAAGTATTGGTTAAAAATGAAGGGGTTAAATTCCGACAAACCCCCCAGGACCTGGTGGTTCCCAGGGTTCTAAAAGAGAGAGCTGCAGAGGTAGTGGACACGCTGGCTGTGATTTTCCAAAATTCCTTTGATTCGGGAATGGTCCCATTGGATTTGAAGTTGGCAAATCTTAACACCTTTCAAGAAAGGAGGGAGAAAGAACCACTAAGGCCGGTTAGCCTAAGATCAGCTGTTGGGAAAATGCAGGCATCTATTATTCAGGAAGTCTTTAACAATGCACTTAGAAAAGCAAAGTATGATTAGGACAATTGTCCTGGAGAAGCCAAATGATCTCAATTAAAATTTTAATGGCATTTTCTCCAAGAATGAATCTTTATAATTGGAAACAAGAAACATTTGACTAAAACTGAAACTGTGTTTCTTCCAAGTCCTGTAATTGAAGGAAGCTAGGTTTGACACTAGATAAGTGAAAACTGTGGCTGGAATTAAATCAGTACTGAGGCACAACTTTGATAAATTAAACATTACAGAGAGCAGGCTGTTTTATTTCATCCCTCCAGTTTCTTGATTCTTTTTTCATTGTCCATTTATATATTCTGATGTTGGCAAGGAAATTGAATCTTGATAATAAGTATTTAATAATAGTGGTGGGTCCAGTTTGATTTACAGCAACGACTTGTGTTTATATGGCCGTTAACATCATCAAATGTCCCAAGGCACTTCACAGAGGCAACCAAACAAAATTTGACACTGAGCCACATCAGGAGATATTGAAGTTGGTTTTAAGGACCATCTTAAAGAAGGAAAGGCAAGTGGGAAGTTTAAGGAGGGAATCCAAAATCGTGGGGCTCAAGACAAAAAGTGATCAAAATTGGGAATGCACAAGAGGCCAGAATTTTTTGGAGTGGGAGCCAATGTAGGTGAGCGAGTGTGGGCTTGTGGAAGGTGATATGGGAGGTCGACCAGTAGAGTGTTGGAATAATTAGACAAATTTTTGATGGACAAGGAGAGGCCGGGGTTATGGGGGGACAGGCAGGAAAGTGGAGTTGAGGCCACAATCAGATCAGCCATGAGCTTACTGAATAGTAGAGCAGGCTTGAGGGGCTGAACGGCCTACTCCTGCTCCTAATTCGTATGTTCATAAGATAATTGAGGCATCATGCTACACATTTTGTGGCCAGTTTAAGAGTGCTAATTTGCCCTATAAGCCCCCGGTATGGACATTTTGGTCAGGAAGTGATTACATTGGATAAGATGAAACCAGAAGCATCCCTCCCCCACTCCTGGAGCTACTGGTTGTATCTTTTTCATACGCATTGAGGCATGGAACAGGAACCTGCGGGCTGCAATCAGGAAACAAGCCCCACTGATAATTTGACCTCTGGGAAGGGAAATAACAGACCTGAACTTGGGGTTGGTATGAGCAAGAGGTCTCCTCTTGACTGAATATTAAAGTAACCAATCACCACTGACTTCCAATTTCCCTCCGTTGGAGTCTCTATTATCCATAGCTCCAGGCTATAGCATGCATGGAAAAATGTTTGTTGCCACAGCAACTTGGATTCCCTGAGTGAACAGTAACACACCACTACCACAAAAGATAACCCAAAGGTCTAATAGAATATAGGCCTTTATCTCAATGGTGCTGTAATATGAGGGATGGAAGTTATACTATATACAGAGCCCTGGTTAGACTCCATCTGGAATTACTGCGCTCAGTTCTGGGCACCGCACCATAGGAAGGTTACAATGACCTTGGGGGGAGTGCAGGGCAGATTCACCAAAATGAGACCAAGGCTAAAAGAGTTAAATTCTGAGTAGAAGTTGTATATTCGAGGCTTCTGTTCCCTTGAGGATAGAAGATCGAGGGGGTGGTCTAACTGAGGTGTTTATGATGATTAAAGGATTTGATGGGGTCTATTTGAGAGAAACTGTTCCCCCTGGCAAGGCAGGGCAGGGGGGGACTCCAGAACAAGGGGGCAGGCCCTTAAAATTAGAGCCAGGCATTCGGGGTGATGTCAGGAAGCACTTCTTCACACACAGGCTGGTGGATCTGGAACTCTCTAGGAGTCAGCTGAAAATGTTATGACTGCGATGGATAAATATTTTTTTTTGGCTCAGGGTATTAAGGTTATGGAACCAAAATGGATAAATGGAATTAAGACACAGATTGAATCAACAGAATTACCTGGAAAAACTCAGCAGGTCTGGCAGCATCGGCGGAGAAGAAAAGAGTTGACGTTTCGAGTCCTCATGACCCTTCGACAGAACTTGAGTTCGAGAAGGGTCATGAGGACTCGAAACATCAACTCTTTTCTTCTCCGCCGACGCTGCCAGACCTGCTGAGTTTTTCCAGGTAATTCTGTTTTTGTTTTGGATTTCCAGCATCTGCAGTTTTTTTGTTTTTATACAGATTGAATCAAACAGGCTCGAGATGGTGAATGAGCTATTCCTGTTCCTATGTAAATAGAAACATTTAAATTTTTAATAAGGTATATTAGAATGTCAAATCTCTTTCTCCCCCCTCCCCCATTTTTCATGTTGCATTTTCTCACCGTTTTTGGCTAAAACGTCATCAGAGCTGGAAATCTTTACACATCTGAATTACGTTCCACTCTAACCATTTGAGATAAGTGTGGTCCTGAGCAGACTGCATGGTTCTGAAAGTAAATAACAGCAATTATAATCATGGGGAAGTCAGTAATTACCTCTTGCTGCATGTCTAAAGGACATTTGCAATGCTGTGTGTATTGCATTATGTATCGTGTTAACAGACTGGTTTGGACTGACTCCTTTTACCACCCTGAAATTCTGCAAGGCTCTGCATTAAACACACACAAAGCTGGATTTCCTGGATTCTGAGCTGCAGAAAGAAAATTAGTTCAATTATCCTCAATTAGGAATATTGAAAAGACAGTTTAAAGAGAGACATGCTCATCTGTGAGTGGATTGCCTCCTTGCTGTGTGTTTGTTATAGGTTTCTATGTATTTTTTTAAACTTTAACAAACTGGCCCAATGGGATTGATCTTGATGGTATCTTGATGTTGATGTAAAATGGGTGAGCGTGAGATAGGGGACAAAATCGGATGAAGTGTAAAGCGGCCGCTGATTTGCTATTGTCAGTTTTGCAGCATTTCACAAAGCCTAGAGCTGCCTGAATCTCTTTAATCTAAAACTGTTCAAGTTCCTGATAGTATTGATGTCGAATGGCATCATATTCATGATCTCCCACTATCTAATTAGTTCTGCACCCCTCCTCTTTCCCCACAGCCCTGTAAATATTTCTCTGTTCAACTATTTGTCCAATACCCTTTTAAAAGTTTCCATTGAATCCACCTCCGTCACCCTTCCAGGCTGCATGTTCCAGATCACAACAAGTTGCTGCGTTAAAAAAAAACTCTCTTGATCTCACTGTCTGGTGCTTCTGTCAATTATCTTCAATCTGTGACCTCTGGCACTGACCGCCCTACCACCAGAAACAGTTTCGTGCTGATCTCAGCCTTATTGCCAACTGGGGAGAGGGGCGAGTGGCTGCTCAGAGTTTGGGTGTATGGTTGGGATTGGTGAGGGACGGGGCAGGGGAGGATCGGGGAGGTGGTGTGTGATTAGGGACCATTGGAACTCCCATCCCCATTCCAATCTCGCTGGATTCCCAATCATTCGTTCCACTGTGACTTGGCAGAATTTGGTGCCTTGCCCGTTCACTGTCCACCGGAAATGGTGCAGGAGGGAATATCATGTTACATAACTTCTTGGAGCCTGTCATTTCCCTGGGCTGAGGAAGAAACAAACAAAGGAAGTCATTCTTTGAGAGAGAGAGAGAGAGAGTTAGGAGTTTTACAACAGCATCTAATCTGCTCTTGGACCTGGGAGTTAATCCACAGCCAAACGCGTGTGAGGAGTGAGAACAATTTGAAGAGCATCAACACATTTGAAACAAGGCTGAGCGGAGCAGGAAACTAAAATGCTGAAAACAGCTTTTATTTGCAAAAAGCCTCTTGTTCCATCACCCTGGGATATAAACTCCGAAACTTTACTATTCAGTTGGATGTTTTGGTGTCCAATGTATCTTGTCCTTCCTATTTAATCCTCAAACGTTGATGGGTTTTTAACACCCTTGTCTATCTTTAGCTACAGCTGCTTTTGGTTGGAATTTGACAATTTGGTGTGGGAGGTAACAACTGATTGATATCTTCATGGAACACAATTGTCATTACTGCCACAATGCCACACCAGCAGGGGACCTGGCACACTGGTGTCCCATTAGAGTTAACGTGTGGAGCTATCGCAGAATTCGTGCTAATTAATAGGTGGTCAAGCAGCTACAAGAAAAAAATGTGCTCTCCAGGTGTGAGATGACTGCATTTAACCTTTTACGCTTGGACTCTTTTTCTCTCTGTGCTCCCCCCTCCCCTCCCCCTTGCAGCACAGATCACCATTGTGGGCTTGCTGTATCACACCATGCACCAACACTACAAGCAAATCGAACCTCTGAATACCAAGTAAGTGAAATTCGGAGAACTTCGCTTCCTACTGACCAGTAATGCAGGAAGGTAAGATTTTAGAAGGTGTCTGTTATGGATCTGATTACTTAGTGCCAGGATCATTTAATCTCTTCTGCCAGTTAGTAATGGAACAGTGTGTATTTTACAGAGTGTACTGCCAAGGATTTGATAATGAGCCCGTGGAGGATAATTTTGTTTCACACAACAACAGGGAAAATTGATGGGAATCCTGACAGTATATTAATGGGAAGCTTTGAATTTTACTTTGGGGCCAATATGGAAGGGCCTGAAATGGTGCCATGCATGTATGTAAATTCTCATTTTACAACCGCATGTTGCTGAGGAAAGAGACTCGCTGTCAAAGTTTTTCATCGTGAACTCATCAGGACAGATTCCCAAGAATGCCAATTGTAAAGGGAGCAACAATTTGTACTGCTTGAGAAGAGAGTGCTGATTGGTTGGCAAGTGGACTTTGATTGGTAGAGGCTTTGCCAGAGAGAATGCATCTGGGAAAAGTTAACTGTTGTTGTCGGCTCTGGGAAAAAGGTGCAGTTCTGAGGTTGGAATGCTAAAAACTGTTGAAAGGAATGTTAGGAAAAGGGTTGAATAACATGAGTGGCCTGATGGGTGAGGGATGTCAACATACTAAACCCCTAATAAATGACAAGGCTGGATATCAAGTTTGAGGCTGGAAACTACAGGCCAGTTAGCTTAATATCTGTCATCGGGAAAATGTTAGAAGCTATTATTAAAGAAGCTATAACAGGGCACTTGGATCAGCTCAAAGCAATCAGTCAGAGCCAACATGGGTTTGTGCGAGGGGAATCATGTTTAACCAATTTATTGGAGTTCTTTGAGGAAGTAACATGTGCTGTGGATAGGGGAACCGGTGGATGTGCTGCACTTAGATTTCCAGAAGGCATTTGATAAAGTGCCACATCAAAGGTTATTGCAGAAAATAAAAGCTCATGGTGTAGGGAGTAACATATTAGCATAGATAGAAGATTGGCTGGTTAACAGGAAGCAGACAGTAGGCATAAATGGGTCTTTTTCAGGTTGGCAAGATGTAATGAATGATGTGTCACAGGGATCAGTGCTGGGACCTCAACTGCTTACAATGTATATAAATAACTTGGATGAAGGGATGGATGAGATGGGTGGCAAATTTTCTGCTGACTCAAAGATAGGTGGGAAAGTAAATTTTGAAGAGGACGTGAGACTACAAAGTGACATGGGTAGGTTAAGTGAGTGGGCAAAGATCTGGCAAATGGAGTATAATGTGGGAAAATGTGAAATTGTCCATTTTGGCAGGAAGAATAAAAGAGAAGCTTATTATCTGAAATGCAGAGGGCGTCTTAGTGCATGAATCACAAAAGGTTAGTATGCAACTACAGCAGGTAATGAGGAAAGCTAATAGAATGTTATCATTTATTGTGTGGGGAATTGAATACAGAAGTAGGGAGGTTATGCTTCAATTATATAGGACACTAGTGAGGCCACATCTGGAGTTCTGTGCAGAATATTGGTCACCTTATTTAAGGAAGGATGTAAATGCGTTGGAAGCCGTCCAGAGAAGGTTTACCAGACTAATACCTGGAATAAAAACAAAAAACTGTGGATGCTGGAAATCCAAAACAAAAACAGAAATACCTGGAAAAACTCAGCAGGTCTGGCAGCATCGGCGGAGAAAAGCACAGTTGACGTTTTGAGTCCTCATGACCCTTCAACAGAACTAAGTAGAAATAAGAAAGGGGTGAAATATGGAATACCTGGAATGGGCAGGTTGTCTTATGAGGAAAGGTTGGACAGGCTAGGATTGTATCTGCTGGAGTTTAGAAAAATAAGAGGTGACTTAACTGAAACATATAAGATCCTGAGGGGTCTTGACAGGGTGGATGTGGAGAGGATGTTTCCTATTTTAGGAGAATCTAGGACAAGCGGTTACTATTTAAAACTAAGGGTCGCCCATTTAAAACGGAGATGAGGCGAATTTTTTTACTCTGAGGGTCATGAGTTTTTGGAACTCTCTTCCTTAAAAGGTGGTGGAAGCAGAGTCTTTGAGTATTTTTAAGGCCGAGATGGATAGATTCTTGGTAAGCAAGGGGGTGATAGGCTATCGGGGTAGGGGGATGCAGATTTGAGGTTACTATCAGATCAGCCATGATTTATTAAATGGTGGAACAGGCTCAAGGGGCCGAATGGCCTACTCCTGCTCCTTGTTTGTGTGTTCAGGGCACTTTGGGATGAGTAAATCAGGCAACCTTGAACCTGAAGTGGGTAGTACTCCTGCCTCTGAGTAACAAGGTTGCGGGTTCAAGCCCCACTCCAGAGATTTGAGCACAAAATCTAGGCTGATCCTCAATGGAATACTGAGTGTGTGCTGTCAGAGGTGTCATCTTGTGCTGTCTGCTTGTTCAGTTGAAAATAAACTATCCCATTGTTGTGCGTGTCTGCATGCATAATAATAATGGCGCTCGGCAGAGCAAGGGTTAATGTAGGGATGGAGAATAGCACCGGCTACAGTATGATGTATAGAGTTACATGGTAATAGATTCAGAACAGCCTGGAAGGAACCTGCATGGGAGCAGCAGTGTGCATGGCAGTAACTGGCTTCTGTACATAGTTAAGGATTACCAATAAGCGGTTCATGTTTAAGCATACAAGTCTCAAGATCTCAGTAATGAGATACCAAACAAACCCATAATATAACACACCTGGCACTACTTTGAAGAAAAGCAGGTGTCAAGGCCAATCCCTCAACCTCCATCACTTAAAAACAAAAATCAGGCCTTTTATCACATTGCTGTTTTGTGGGAGTTGGCTGTGCACAAATTGACTGTCTTGTTACAAGTGACTATACTGCAAAAGTACTAGACTGGCTAAAAAGTGCTTTGGAATGTCCAGAGATTGTGAAAAGGGCTATGTAAATGAAAGTTTGTTGTTCTTTTGCGCTATTGCCAAGGTCAGGTAAATTTCCAATTCCCTGGGTTAGCCATTTTAAAAAGTTTTCATCTTCAGCAGTTTTGCAGTGGGAGTTTACAGCAGTTTTGCAGTGGGAGTTATACAGATGTCAAGATTAGCTTCATCAAAGCAATTGCTGGGTCTCCAAATACACTTCAGAGTTTTCAATTCTAAGTAAAAGTGCAAACCTCCCAGTGCTCCTTTCCACATTCCTGCTCTGTTTTATTCCCAAATTAGCTATTATCTGTCTAATTTACCTTTTTTAATAGTATAATTTTTCTTTAAAAGGAGAAACACATTCAAACTTTCCACTTGTCTGTTTCCCTCATTTCCCAGTGTTCATTTGGAGATGACTTGCATCCAAGTTAAAAAAAGCCATTGGCCAGTGATTGGTTGAACCCCTTATCCATATTGTTGTCTTTAGACTGGGACTTTCCAATGCTTTCCGGGTGGTCTCCATGCTCTTTTCCTTCGTAAACTTGAGCACATCCAAAACTTTGCTGCCCTTCTAACTCGCACCAAGTCCCCTTCACTCCTCATTCCTGTGCTTGCTGACCCCCATTGGCTTCTACTTAAGCAACTCCTTGATGTTAAAATTCCCATCCTTCTTTACAAATGCCCCCCCTCCATGACTTTGCCCCCTCCCTATCTCTGTAATCCCCTCTAGTCTCCTAACCCACTGAGATCTCTGCACTCCTCTAATTCTGGCTTTGTGACTGTGGCTTTACCTGATTTTAAGCGCTACACCATTGGTGGCCATGCCTTCAGCTGCCTGGTCCCCAAGCTTTGGAATTTCCTCCCTAAACCTCTCTGCCACTCTCTCCCCTCCTTAAACTCGCTTCTTAAAACCTATCTCTTTAACTAAGTGTCTGGTCACCTGTGCTAATATCTCCTTACCGTGGCTCCATGTCAAGTTTATTTGATAATTGCTCCTTTGAAGCACCATGGGCTGTTTACTATGTTAAAGGCGCTATATAAATGCAAGTTGCTTTGAATAAAAATAAAGGAGTAACATTGGGGGAATTCCAGGACAATGCTAAATGGGAATCTGGAACCCTGGCCTTTATGAGGAGTGAAAAAGGCAGGAAGTTATGCTAACCCTTCAAGGTCTCGGTTGGAGTGATGGGTTTGATTCACACACTTTAGGAGACAAAGCCTTAGGGAGGGTGCAGGGGAGATTTACGAGAATGATGCCAGAAACAGGAGGACTTCAGCTCTGTGGAGAGGCTGGAGAAGCTGGGATTGTTCTCCTAAGAACAGCGAAGTTTAAGGGGGGACTTTAAATAGTGATTTGATAGAGTAGATAAGGAGAACCTGTATCAGGATGGTCAGTAACCAAAGGTTACAGGTTTCAGATACAGAGCTGGAGAGAAGATGAGATTTTTCTAATACTGTGAGTTGTGATCTGGAAAAGGGCAATGGAAGTAGATGCATTAACAACATTCAGAATGAGATAAATCCATGAAAATGATTTTCAGAGCATGGAGAAAGAGTGGGGGTGGGGAGAGGTATGGCACTAACTGGATAGTACCTACAAAGAGCTGACAGGGGCACAGTGGGTTGAATGGCCTCTTTCTGTGTTGTGTTATTATATGTAACTTAAAACAGACTTACCCCGTAAGACACTCCTTGGACTGATGAACAATAAATAAATAAATGAATTAGTGCTGAATTTTACCTTTGACAGATAAACAGAAACATGAAATAGTTTTTGATTTTTACACCACAATCTATTCAGTAAAAGACTTTATCTTGGTGCCAACTCTGAACAGTTAAGCAATGCCAATGAATCACAATTACATAAGGGAGAAACTCTCTTCGCTGACCAGCCTTTTGTATTCATTCACAGGATGTGGGGGTCACTGGCTGGTCCAGCATTTATTGCCCATCCCTAGTTGCCCTTGAGAAGGTGATGGTGAGCTGCCTTCTTGAACCGCTGCAGTCCATGTGGTGTAGGTACACCCACAGTGATGTTAGGGAGGGAGTTCCAGGATTTCAACCCAGCGACAGTGAAGGAACAGCGATATATTTCCAAGTCAGGATGGTGAATGATTTTGAGGGGAACTTCCAGGTGGTGGTGTTCCCATGTATCTGCTGCCCTTGTCCTTCTAGATGGTGGTGGTCGTGGGTTTGGAAGGTGATGTCTAGGTGCATCTTGTAGATGCCTCGGTGGTGGAGGGAGTGAATGTTTGTGGATGTGATGCCACTCAAGCGGGCTGCTTTGTCCTGGATTGTGTCAAGCTTCTTGAGTGTTGTGGGAGCTGCACTCATCCAAGCAAGTGGGGAGTACTATTGGCTTGTGCCTTGTAGCTGGTGGACAGGCTTTGTGGAGTCAGGGGGTGAGTTACTTGCTGCAGGATTCCTAGCCTCTGACCTGCTCTTGTAGCCACAGTATTTATATGGCTAGTCCAGTTCAGGTTCTGGTCAATGGTAATTCCCAGAATTTGATGGTGCAGGATTCAGTGATGGTAATGCCATCGAATGTCAAGGGGAGATGGTTAGATTCTTTCTTGTTGGAGATGGTCATTGTGTGGTGTGAATGTTACTTACCATTTTATCAGCACAAGTCTAAATATTGTCCAAGCCTTGCTGCATATGGACACTGACTGCTTCAGTATCTGAGGAGTTGCGAATGGTGCTGAACATTGTGCAATCTTCAGCGAACATCCTCACTTCTGACCCTATGATGGAAGGAAGGTCATTGATGAAGCAGCTGAAGATGGTTGGGCTGAGGACACTACCCTGAGGAACTCCTGCAGTGATGTCCTGGAGCTGAGATGACTGACATCCAACAATCACAACCATCTTCCTTTGTGCTGGGTATGACTCCAACAAGTGGAGAGTTTTCCCCCTGATTCCCATTGACTCCAGTTTTGCTAGGGCTCCTTGATGCCACACTCGGTCAAATGTGACCTTGATATCAAGGTTGGTCACTCTCACCTCACCTCGGGAGATCAGCTCTTTTGTCTATGTTTGAACCAGGTTTGCAATGAGGTCAGGAGCTGAGTGGCCCTGGCGGAACCCAAACTGGGCATCAGTGAGCAGGTTATTGCTAAGCAAGTGCCACTTGGTAGCACTGTTGATGACCCCTTCCATTACTTTATTGATGATCGAGAGTAAACTGATGGGGCGGTAATTGGCCGGGTTGGATTGCTCCTGCTTTTTGTGTACAGGACATACCTGAGCAATTTTCCACATAGCCGGGTAGATGCCAGTGTTGTAGCTGTACTGGAACAGCTTGGCTAGGGGCGAGGCAAGTTCTTGAACACAAGTCTTCAGTACTATTGCTGGAATATTGTCAGGGCCCATAGCCTTTGCGGTATCCACACATGCTCGTGACATGTTTGGATTCTTCTCGCATGGGATAATTCAATTTGCAACATAACTGAACAAATGTATAATAAACGATCATACTGAGTCACTATGATTTATGTGCAGGTGTCAGACATGGTAATTTTGAAATGTATGAATAGATGCTGCACCAGCTAATGAATTACTTTGATGCCACAATCTTTGACCTTTGTGCAATTGGTGGTAGGAGTGAAGCGAACAAGTGATTTCTACATTAAACACTTGCCAGCAGGTCAATGTTTAACAACACATTAGGACATTTTGATACATTAAGGGAACATTCCTTTGTTCATCATTCTGGAAAAACAAAGCCATAAGACTGGAAACAGTGGTGTGAGAGAGAGAGAAAGGGACCACCCTCAACCTGCAGCTCAAAGGCTGCACCATTTGTGGGAAATAGGTTAGCTGAACTTGTCCAGGTCTTGTTGAAGGTTGTGGTTGAGCAACGCCTCACTCCATGGATATGCTGAGCAGTGGGAAAGGCCAGTACTTCATCTTCTTGAGGAAGGTGGGCAATGATTAGTGTCGGATTGTCTAACACAAGCTTGGACCTGCTGGATTTTGGCAAGAATTCTGTCATGGCAAAAGATCAGGCAGCAGGACTCTGACCATCATGTTACACAGACAGAGGCTGCCGACCAGGATATGAGGTGGGCAGAAGGCTCTGACATTTCTGTAGAGCTGTGTAACGACAAACAGTTGCCGCCTGTGCCAATTCTCGTGAGCTGTGACTCAGTGGGTCAAATTTTCACTTTTGAGTCAGTGGCTTGTTGACGCAAAGCTGAGCACATAATCCAGGCCAACACTCCCAGTGCAGCACTGGGTGAATGCTACACTGTCACTGTCTTTTGGATAAGTCATTAAAGTGAGGCCTTGAATGCTCTCAAAGGAATGAAAACAGGGCAGTTCTCCCCAGTGTCCTGGCTAATATTTATCCCTGAACCAACATCACTGAAACACATTATCTGGCCATTATCACATTGCTGTTTGTGGGATCTTGCTGGGTGTAAATTGGCTGGATATTTCCTACGTTACAGCATTGATTACATGGAAGGGGTCATCAACAGTTTCACCAAGCGGCACTTGCTTAGCAATAACCTGCTCACCGATGCCCAGTTTGGGTTCCGCCAGGGCCACTCAGCTCCTGACCTCATTACAGCCTTGGTTCAAACATGGACAAAAGAGCTGAACTTGAGGTGATGTGGCAGGGGAGGTGGTGGCATAGTGGTATCGACACTAGACTGGTAGTATAGAGACCCAGGGTAATGCTCTGGAGACCTGGGTTCAAACCCCACCATGACAGATGGTAGAATTTGAATTCAATAAATTATCTGGAATTAAAACCCATCTGCTTCACTAACATCCTTTAGGGAAGAGAATCTGCCGTCCTTACCTGGTTTGGTCTACATGTGACTCCAGACCCACAGCAATATGATTGACGCTTAAATGCCCTCTGAAATGGCCTAGCAAGTCATTCAGTTCTCAAGGGCAAATGGGATGGGCAATAAATGCTGGCCTAGCCAGTGAGACACACATCCAATGAATTAAAAAAAAGAATGACTGCCTTTCACATCAAGGCCGTACTTGACTGAGTGTGGCATCAAGGAGCCTTAGGAGTCAATGGGAATCAGGGGGAAAACTCTCTGCTGGTTGGAGTCATACCTAGCACAAAGGAAGATGGTTGTGGTTGTTGGAGGTCAGTCATCTCAGCTCCAGGACATCACTGCAGGAGTTCCTCAGGGTAGTGTCCTCAGCCCAACCATCTTCAGCTGCTTCATCAATGACCTTCCTTCCATCATAAGGTCAAAAATGGGGATGTTCGCTGATGGTTGCACAATGTTCAGCACCATTCGCGACTCCTCAGATATTGAAGCAGTCCATGTCCAAATGCAGCAAGACCTGGACAATATCCAGGTTTGGGCTGACAAGTGGCAAGTAACATTTGCATCACATAAGTGCCAGGCAATGACCATCTCCAACAAAAGAGAATCTAACAATCTCTGCTATCAACATCCTGGGGGTTACCATTGACCAGAAACTGAACTGGACCAGCCATATAAATACTGTGGCTACAAGAGTAGGTCAGAGGCTGGGAATTCTGAGTAACTCACCACCTGATTCCCCAAAGCCTGTCCACCATCCCCAAGGCACAAGTCAGAAGTGTGATGGAATACTCTCCACTTGCCTGGATGAGTACAGCTCCAACAACACTCAAGAAACTTGACACTGTCCAGGACAAAGCAGCCCACTTGATTGGCATTCCATCCACCACCTTAAACATCTCTCCCTCCACCACCGATGCACAGTAACAGCAGTGTGTACCATCTACAAGATGCACCGCAGGAACTCACCAAGCCTCCTTTAACAGCACCTTCCAAACCTGTGACCTCTGCCATCTAGAAGGACAAGGGCAGCAGATAGATGGGAACACCACCACCTGGAAGTTCCCCCCAAGTCACTCACCATCCTGACTTGGAAATATATCGCTGTTCCTTCACTGTCGCTGGGTCAAAATCCTGGAACTCCCTCCCTAACAGCACTGTGGGTGTACCTACACCACATGGACTGCAGCGGCTCAAGAAGGCAGCTCACCACCACCTTCTCAAGGGCAATTAGGGATGGGTAATCGATGCTGGCCTCACCAGTGAAGCCCACATCGGCTTGAAAGAATAAAAAAAACTCTGCACCCACTTCATTAAAGCGCTTTGGGATGTCCTGAGGTCATGAAATGTGCTGTATAAATACAAGTTTTTCTTTACTTTCGGTTATCTACTGCTGTGAACTGAGGTAACTAATGGTTGAAGTGCTTATCCTCTGGAGGGGAAACTCTGACTCCTAAATCCTCCTTGTATGCTGAGGAGCGTGACTTGAATCAACTTCAGGGTTTCAATGGCCCTCTAGTTTTAAGGCATTCGATGTCACAGTCTGTGCGTCCTAATGTTGGGGTGCGATGGACATCCAGATTTGCTCGTACTTCCGCAGCAGCATTAACACACCAGGAAGGTGTGGGCATCTCTCTCGGGCCAGTCTCTCAACTCTTTATCTCCAGCTAGATTCATTAGATTTTTTTCTGGAGGCTGAACAGACATCTGGTTGGATTAGTGTGCTGGGAAAGGGGCCAAATTCTTGTCAGTTTTGAACAGGGTAGAGTGGAAGATCAGAACATCTGTTTGGACAAAACCCATGTTGAATACACGCCCATTCCCTCAGCAGCCAGTTTGTTGATACACAGAGCAGTGCTGGCTTTCACAGTGATCTCACACAAACCTTTCAGGCAGACTTCAGAGGTGTGGGTCCAGAAATTGGATCATGTGGACCCTGCCCCCCGCCCCCCTTGATTTTCAGATGAGTAGATGGGTCATGTATGGCACGCGCGTCTCATTCTGAACTGGTCGTGTGCTGCACACCATATTGGTTTAGGGCACACTCAGCAAGCCTGCCCCAACCTGACATCATTGCAAATCGAGGTGCGAATGTCTATGTTGAGCCCCCTTTTTTGTTGAGAATGGATCGTGGCCACACTGCCATGTAAATGAACCAGCAGCTTTCAATGGGATGCTGCCAGCTGCCCAACATGACCAGGGGCCCCATTGGGAGTCTGGTTTCTATAAGCGTGTGTGCGTGACGAATGAACTGCGTGGAGGGTCCGGATTATTTGTAACGCTGAATAAATCGGATGTTCCGATCTGATTTGCTTTGTTTCTCTCTCTCTCTCTCTCTCTGCGTTAACTGATTTACTGAACAGAGCTGGTTTCTTCCGTGGGAACATGTTGCATTCTATAAATTCAGAATGGTTAATGGCCCCATGAGCATTGCTCTGATAAAGGTTAGAATTGAACATTGTGTCGTGTGTGTTGCCCTTTGACTTCAGGCACTGAGCGTGTGTGGGTTGGGGTACCACTGGGCCTCCTGATGATTCCTGCGTTAAAGTAAAATGAGCAAGCGATTTGCATGTTCCTGAAGCCAATGTGGATACTTCAGTCATGGTGAAAAGGAACTTTCATTTATGTAGAGCCACTCACAGCCTCAGAACACCCCAAAAGGCTCCACGGTCAATGAAATATTTTTCAAATGTAGGGCAGGGATTTTCCTGTGGGATTATTATCCGGCTGAAATTTGAGTCAGAAACCCGCACAATGGACAGAATCTTGTTGAGGTGTCTGGTGGTGGCGGGGGGTGGGGGGTCTCACCTACTGGCTGGAGCGCCAGCAAGAGACTCGCGCTGCCTCTTTTCTGGAAGTCCCGTCAAAACCACAAACCAAGCAGGCAGTGGACCTTCCCTTTGGAATGAAGACCCCAGTGCCAGAAGTCCCGCCTCCTGAGAGCTGCCGGCCAATCAGAGGGCTGGCAGCTCCTGTGCTCGGCAGCGCCACTGGAGAGATGGTGGCTGCTACCGGAAGGACAGGCCCTGGAGTCCCAGGATTGGTGGGGCAACCCAAGTCATTACTTACTCACAGGTAAGTAATATGGGGGGGAGGGAATGGGGTTTCACAGGGTGTGGTTGGCGGGGGGAGTGGGTCACAGAGAGAGGGGTTGTCAGCAAGGTCATGGGTGTGGATCTGGCTATCATTGCTGCCCCCCGCCTTCCCAAATTCTAGCCCCTTGATCAGGCACTGATTGCCTTTTATCAAGAGCCCCACCATCCCACCCTAGAGGTGACAAGCTGGCCACACAGTTTTACCTGTTGTGCACGCCACATGGCGACTGTTGGGATGAATCTCTCTGCTGGATGGCCCGCTGCTGATGCAGCACCCAGACAGAGGTGGGGGGCTGTCAAAACCCGGCTGGAGCGCTGCCCCCCCCCATCCCTGCACTGCCCCTCACACCCCCCATGTCCCCCTCCACTCAGGTCTGCCACTAAGAGGCCATCTCTAGGCAGTTAAACCTCCCACCCCTGCCTGCGGGAGTCTGGAGGCTGACTGGAAAATCCCCCTCACTTCCCTTAAATTGGCCTCAAATGTCTCTTGCTGGAGGGATTGGCAATTGGCTCCCCGCCAGCTGTGGGTGTCATAGGCCTGCTGGGACCCCAAGCACCCCTCTCTTAATGTCTTTGAGCTTTTTGAGGTAAGGGAGAGGGCGAATGAGGGTAATGTGGTTGATGTTGTGTATATGGACTTTCAAAAGGTGTTTGACGAAGTACTACATATTAGACGTGTTAACAGAACAAAATCCCAAGGGATTAAAAGGACATTGATAACATGGATACAAAGCTGACTTAAGGGATAGAAAGCAAAGAGTAATGCTAGAACTGTGGACAAATTACAGTCCAGCCCATCGTGTCCGCACCGGCCAAAAAGAAAAAAAAGAATCTAGCCGCTCATCTTAATTCCACTTCCCAGCCCCTGGTCCGCAGCCTCGCAGGTTCCAGCACTTCAGATGCAGATCCAGGTCCCTTTTAAATGAGTTCAGCATTTCAGCCTCAATCACCAATTTAGGCCGTGAATTCCAGACACCCACCACCCCCCCGGGTGAAAAGGTTTTTCCTCATGACTCCTCTAATCCTTCTACCAATCACCTTAAATCTATGCCCCCTGGTAATTGACCCCTCAGGTAGGGGGAAACAGGTCTTTCCTGTCTACCCTACCTAGGCCCCTCATAGTTTTGTACACCTCAGTAGGACACCCCTCAGCCTCCTCTGTTCTAAGGAAAACAACGCCACGAGGAGAGATTGGAGAGGTTAAGGTTATTTTCCCTGAAACAAAGAAAGGTGACTTGATTGAGGTGTACAAAATTATGAGGGGAATAGATAGAGTGGGCAGGATAAAATTGTTTCCCTCGGTGGAGACTTCTAGAACCAGGGGACATAGATTCAAGATAAGTGGCAGAAGGTGTAGAGGGGACATGAGGAAGGACCTTTTTACGCAGAGGGTAGTGGGTGTCTGGAATTCGCTGCCCAAGTTGGTGGTAGAGGCAGAAACTTTAAACTCTTTTAAAAAGTACCTGGATCTGCACCTAAAGTGCCAAAAGCTGCAGAGCTATGGGCTGGGTGCAGGAAGGTGGGATTAGAAAGGGCACCTTGGTGTTCTCGGGCTGGCATGGACAAGATGGGCTGAATGGCCTCCTTCTGTGCTGTAACTTTTCTATGGTTGTAACCCTAGCTTATCCAATCTTTCCTCAGCTGTAATTTTCCAGCCCTGGCAACATTCTTGTAAATCTCCCCTGCACCCACTCCAGAGCAATTGTGTCCTTCCAGAACTGACCAGAACTGTGCACAAAATTCCAGTTGTCACCTAACCAGTGTTTTATACAGTTCCAGCATTACATCCCTGCTTTTGTATTCAATACTTCACCCAATAAAGGAAAGCATTCCATATGCTTTCCTGACCACCTTGTCCACCTGTCCTGCCACCTTCAAGGACCTGTGACCATGCACTCCGAGGACTCTCACTTCCTCAATCCCTCTCAGTAACTTCCCACTTATTGAGTATTCCCTTGCTTTGTTTGCCTCCCCAGTGTATTACCTCACACTTTTCCACATTGAATTCCATTCTCCACTTCTCCACCTGCTCAACCAAACCATTGATATCATTCTGGAGACAGCCACTATCCTCTTCACTATCAACTACATGGCCAATTTTTGTGTCGTCTGCAAATTTCCCAATCATATCTCCCACAATTAAGTCTAAATCATTAATACATACAACAAACAGCAAGGGACCCAACACTGAGCCCTGTGGAACACCACTGGAAACTGTTTTCCATTTGCAAAAACATCCATCGACCATTACCCTTTGTTTCCTGTCGCTGAGCCAATTTCAAATCCAATCTGCCACCTTCCCCTGTACCCCATGGGATCTCACTTTCCTGACCACTCTGCCATGCAAATGCTTTACTCAAATCCATGTAGACAACATCCACTGCACTACCCTCATCAATCCTCCTTGTTACTTCCTCAAAAAATTCTATTAAGTTAGTAAGCTGCAATTTTCCAGCCCTGGCAACATTCTTGTAAATCTCCTCTGCACTCACTCAAGAGCAATTGTGTCTTTCCTGGAATGTGGTGACCAGAACTGTGCACAAAATTCCAACTGTGAGCTAACCAGCATTTCATACAGTTCTCCTAACAAAACCATGCTGACTGTCCCTGATCAACCCGTGCCTTTCTAGTGACAGTTTATTCTGTCTTCCAGAATTGTTTCCAATAATTTGCCTACCACCGAAGTCAGACTGAGCGTCCTATAATCTTCTGGCCTATCCCTCACACCCTTTTTAGGTAATGGTACAAGGTTCGCAGACCTCCAATCCTCTGGGATCTTGGCTGAATCTAGCGAGGATTAGAAAATGATCCTCAGATCATCCACTATTTCCTCCCTGGCTTCCTTTAACAGCCTGGGAAACAATCCATCCAGCCCAGTGATTTATCCACCTTCAAGGATGTCAGTCCCTCCTGTAGCTCCTCTCTCACTATGCTTATTGTATCTAATATTTCACACTCCTCCTCTTTAACTAGAATGTCTCCCTTTCCTTAAGTGAAGACAGAGACAAAGTGCTCATTGAGAACGCTCCCACATCTTCTGCATCAACCCACAAGTTACTATGTATGTCTCTGTTCGGCCCTACCCTTTCCATAGTTATTCTCTCGCTCTTAAGGTACTGGTAAAACATTTTTGGATTTTCTTTAATTTTACCTGCCAATATATTTTTGTATCCTCTTTGCTTTCCTAATTTCCATTTTTACTTCACCCCTGTACTTTCTATACTCCTCTCGGCTTTCTACAGAATTAAGTCTTTTGTGACTGTCATAAGCTTTCTTTTTCTGCTTTACCTTACCCTGAATGCTTCTGGATAACCAGGGGGCTCTAGATTTGGCAGTACCACCCTTAATCTTTGTGGGGACATGTCTACACTGTGCCCACAGAATCTCGCCTTTCAATGCCTCCTATGGCTTTGACACAGTTTTCCCTTCTAATAGTTACATCCAGTCCAGTCTCGCCAGCTCCCCTCCCAGCTTTGTAAAATTTGTCTTCCCCCCAATTTGGAAAGCTTACTCCTGTTCTATCTTTATCCTTTTCCATAATGATGCTAAATCTAACTGTATTATGGTCACTATGTCCAAAATGGTTCCGCACTGCTGCTTCATCCACTTACCCAGCTCCATTTGCTAAGACTAAACCTAGAATTATGCCCCCTCTCCGGGGTTTGTTACGCGCTGGCTTAAAAAAGCTCCCTTGAATGCAGTTCAAGAATTTTGTACCCTCTGCCCTTCACACTGTTCCTATCCCAGTTGATATTAGGGTAGCTGACGTCCCCAACGATTACTGTCCATTTGTTTTTACACTCAGAAATCGATCAACGTATTTGCTGTTCTCACCCCTGCCACTGTTTGGGGGTCTGTAGCACACTCCTCGCAGTGTGGCTGCCACTTCTCTATTTCATTTGATGCTTGATTCAGTGTTACACCCCTCCTCACAGCTGCAATTGATTCTTTAACCAACAGCGCTCCACCCCCACCTTTTTATCCCCCTCCCAATCCTGGGGGGTTGAGCTGTCACTTTTGCCCCTCGTTCAGCCAAGTTTCCATTATAGCGTTGATGTCATGCTGCTGCGTGTCCAATTGTGCTCTCAGCTCATCAGTTTTATTTACTAGCCATTTGCATTTACATATATACCTTTTAACACTGCCACATTCTTGTGCTGTACACTTTTTAACCTGTGCTGCTTCTGTCTTTCAGTCACTCACTAATCCTCCATCTTCCATTCCCTGCTCTGAATTTTCCCTCAGGATCCCAGCCCCCTGACAACCTAGTTTAACCCCTCCCCACCTCCACCAGCTCTCACTAATCCCCCTCCCAGTCCTGTTCAGGTGTAGACCATTCAACTTGTACAGGTCCCACCTTCCCCAGAACTGGTCCCAATGCCCCAGAAATCTGATACCCTCCCTCCTACACCAACTTCCCAGCCACATATTTAATTGCTCAGTTCTCCTATTTCTATATTCATTTGCATGTGGGACTGGGAGTAATCCTGAGATTACTGCTTCAAACTCCTTCCTAGCTCCCTAAATTCTGCTTTCAGAACCTCATTCTCTTTCTTACCTAAGCCATTGGTGTCACTGGCTGGTCCAGCATTTATTGCCCATCCCTAGTTGCCCTTGAGAAGGTGGTGGTGAGCTGCCTTCTTGAACCGCTGCAGTCCATGTGGTGTAGGTACACCCACAGTGCTGTTAGGGAGGGAGTTCCAGGATTTTCACCCAGCGACAGTGAAGGAACGGCGATATATTTCCAAGTCAGGATGGTGAGTGACTTGGAGGGAACCTCCAGGTGGTGGTGTTCCCATCTATGTGCTGCCCTTGTCCTTCTAGACGGTAGTGATCGTGGGTCTGGAAGGTGCTGTCGAAGGAGCCTGGGTGAGTTCCTGCTGTACATCTTGTAGATGGTACACACTGCTGCTACTGTGCGTCGGTGGTGGAGGGAGTGAATGTTTGTGGATGGGGTGCCAATCAAGTGGGCTGCTTTGTCCTGGATGGTGTCGAGCTTCTTGAGTGTTGTGGGAGCTGCACTCATCCAGGCAAATGGAGAGTATTCCATCACACTCCTGACCTGTGTCTGGGAGATGGTGGACAGGCTTTGGTGAGTCAAGAGGTGAGTTACTCATCGCAGGATTCCTAGCCTCTGACCTGCTCTTGTAGCCACAGTATTTATATGGCTAGTCCAATTCAGTTTCTGGTCAATGTTAACTCCCAAGATGTTACTAGTGGGGGATTCAGTGATGGTAATGCCATTGAACATCAAGGAGCGATGGTTGGATTCTCTTGTTGGAGATAGTCATTGTCTGATTCTTGTGTGGAGCGAATGTTACTTGCCACTTGTCAGCTCAAGCCTGGATATTGTCCAGGTCTTGCTGCAAGTGAAACATTTTAGTCAGAAGGATGAGGAAGGGTGATATAAAGGATACAATTCTAAAGTGGGTGCAGGAAGAGGGGCATCTGGGAGTTTATGTTTAAAAATATTTAAAGGTGGCAAGACAGGTTTAGAGGTTTTTTTTAATGCATTTTGGATCCTTGGATTTTTAGATGCATAGAGTACAAAAATAAGGAAGTTATGATAAACCTTTATAAATCACAGGTTAGTCATCAGCTGGTGTATTGTGTTAAATCACAGAATCCTAATGGCACAGAAGGAGGCCATTTGGCCCATTTTGTCTGCACTGGCTCTCCAAGTGAGCATTATGACCTAGTGCCCTGCATTTTCCCTGTATTCCTGTACCTTGGATTCAATTAATCATCTAAAGCCCTCTTGAATGCCCCGATTGAACCTGCTTCCATCACACATCCAGGCAGCGCATTCCAGACCCAAACCACTCGTTTTGAGAAAAAGTTTTTTCTCATGTCACGTTTGCTTCTTTTGCAAATCACTTTAAATCTGTGCCCTCTGGTTTTCAATCCTTTTACGAGGGGGAACAGCTTCTCCTTATCTACTCTGTCCAGCCCCGTCATGATTTTGAACATCTCTATCAAATCTCCTCTTAACCTTCTCCTCTCCAAGGAGGACAGTTCCAATTGCTCCCACCTATCTTCAAAACTCAAGTGTCTCATCCCTGGAACCATTCTCGTAAACCTCATCTGCACTCTCTCCAATGTGTTCACATCCTTCCTATAGTGTGGCGCCCAGAGCTGTACACAATGCTCCAGCTGAGGTCTAATAAAAGTTTTATATAAATTCAGCATAACCCCCCTGCTCTTGTACTCTATCACCCTACTAATAAAGCCCAGGATACTATATGCTTTATTAACTGCTTTCTCCCTGATATTCCCCTCTCATATTTGTTCTTGGTTCCCACACCCCTGCGGAGTTAGTTTAAGGCCCTCCCAACAGCACTAGCACAATGCCCGGCAAGAAATTCAGTCTCAGTTCTGTCCAGGTGCAACCCGTCCGGCTTTTACAGGTGCCATCTCCCCCAGAGCCAGTCCCAGGAATCTAAAGCCCTCCCTCCTGCACCATCTTTCCAGCCATTCATTCATCTGCCTTATCCTCCTATTTCCAAACTCACTGGAACGTGGCAGTGGGAGCAATCCGGAGATTACTACATCAGAGGTCCTGCTTGCTAATTTTCTACTGAGCTCCCTGAATTCTGATTGCAGGACCACATCCCCCTTCTTACCTAAGTCATTAGTCCCAATGTGGACCACAACCTCTGGCTGATCACCCTCCCCCAGAAGAATGCCCTGCAGCCACTTTGTGACATCCTTGACCCTGGCACCAGGGAGGCAACATACCATCCTGGAGTCACGTCCACAGCCACAGAAACGCCTGTCTGTTCCCCTAACCAATGAATCCCCTGTCACTATAGCTCTTCCTTTCTTCTCCCTCCCCCCCTGCACAGCCGAGCCACTCATGGTGCCACAGACTTGGCTCTGACTGCACTCCTCTGAGGAACCAGCACCTCACCAGCTTCCAAAATGGAAAACCGATTTGTGAGTGGGACCCCAGGGCACTCCTGCACTACCTGCCTACTTCTCTTGGACTGCCCGGTGGTCACCCATTCCCTCTCCGTCTCCAGGCCCTTAAGCTGTGGTGTGACCACCTCTCTGAACGTGCTATCCATGTAGCTCTCAGCCTCAAGAATGCACTACAGTGACTCCAGACACCGCTCGAGCTCTGAAACCCCCGGGGCTCAAGTTTCTGCAGCTGGCAGGACTTCCTGCTCATGTGGTCGTCTAGGACACCAGTAGTGTCCATAACTTCACACATATTACAGGACACGCATTCCAATTGACTGAGCTGCCCTGCCATGCCTTAACTCTACTTCCCTTACGTTAACCTTATTCTACTTTGGATTATTTATATTACTTTATTATATTGGCCCTAGATTTCTCTTAATCCTGGCGCTTCACAGCTAAATCCAAGTATAGGAACTTTAAAAATAGTACACTTTTCTTAACTACTCACCAGTTCCTACTTACCGAGTAGGAAAAGTAGATAAAGAAAGGAACACCTCCTCCCTTCTCACTAAACTCCCTCAGTCACCAAATTCCAACTGAAGCACTCTACTGCAGCCAAACACAGCACTCCAGGCAGACAAAGTCAGCACTATAAGATATCCTACTTTTATACTCTCTGAACCGAGCCTTTGAAAACCTGATTAAGTCAGTTATCTAATTAACTAGTTGAAGTTGCAAGCAGAGCCTGTATGAGCCCTGTTTTAAGGCTGGACTAAAACTCACCACCTCTTACCCCTAATGGTGACTTTCAGTTAATTGCTAAATTAAAGAAAGATGATACTTCAGATATAATTTAACCCTTAAACTTCCTCAGTCACCAGTCTCCAACTGAAGCTCTCTACTTCAGCCAAACACAGCACTCCAGCGCAGACAAGATCTGGGCACCACACTTTAGGAAGGATGTCAATGCGTTGGAGAGGGTGCAGAGGAGATTTACTAGAATGTGAATGGATTTGAGGGTCTTCAGTTATATGGAGAGACTGGAGAAGCTGGGATTGTTCTCCTTAGAGCAGAGACAGTTAAGGGGAGATTTAATAGAGATGTTCAGAATCATGAATGGTTTTGTTAAAGTAAATAAGGAGAAACTGTTTCCACTGGCTGGAGAGTCAGAAACCAGAGGGACACAGATTTAAGTAATTGGCAAACGCATCAGATGAGATGAGTTATTTTTATGCCGTGAGTTGTTATAATCTGGAATGCATTGCCAGATAGGGCGGTGGAAGCAGATTCAATAATAACTTTCAAAATTGCAGGGTTATGGGGAAAGAGCAGGACAGGGGATTAATCGGATCGATGCAATAGATGCAGGTGCAGCAAATAATTAATAAGGCAAATGGAATTTTGGCCTGTATTGCTGGGGGGCTGGAGTTTAAAAATAGGGAAGTCTTGTTACAGTTGTATAGGGTGTTGGTGAGGCTGCACCTGGAGTACTGTGTGCAGTTTTGGTCCCTGTATTTAAGAAAGGATTTACTGGCATTGGAGGCAGTTCAAAAGAGATTCACTAGGCTGATTCCTGGGATGAAGGGGTTGACTTATCAAGAATGGCTAAACAGGTTAGGCCTTTATTCATTAGAGTTTAGAAGAATGAGGGGTGATCTTATTGAAACGTACAAGATTCTGAGGGGGCTTGACAGGGTAGATGTTGGGAAGATGTTTCCACCAGTGGGGGTGAATCTCGAACTAGGGGACATAGTTACAGAATAAGGGGACACTCATTTAAAACTGAGATGCAAAGGAATTTCTTCTCTCAGAGGGCAGTGAATGTCTGGAATTCTCTACCCCAGAGATTTGTGGAGGCTAGATCACTGAAAGTGTTTAAAGAGGAGGTAGATAGATCTTTGAAATATCGGGGAGTTGAGGGCTATGAGGAGCTGGCACGATAGAGGAGTCGAGGCCTGGGGCAGATCAGCCATGATCTTATTGAATAGCAGGGCAGGCTTGAGGGGCCGAATGGCCTACTCCTGCTCCTAATTCTTATGTTCTTAGACTTTTCAAAGAGCTGGCACAGACAAAATGGGCTGAATGGCCTCTTTCTGAGCTGGATCATTCTGCGATTGTATTTAAAGGAGCTGCCAAGGGCAATTGAAATGACTTGCTACATAATTACACCGGCTGTTTTTACATTTCAGTTAAAAAGAGCATGTGGATTTTTGAGCCTTCCCTTCTCTCTCTCTCTCTCTCTCTCTCTCCTTCTGTCAGATTAACGGCTCTTGGCCATGGAGAGTGGGTAACAGGGTTACAATTTGCCTCGATGCTCCAGAGCAGGGAAACGAGCTGATATTCCTGGCTCCTGGACACACTCCAGAAGGAGCTGTAAAAAGTCTGTGTTTGTCTGCTGGGTAAGGACATCATCGAACTCACCCCCACAGCTCACATCCCCGTGCTCCCTTTAACCTGTGTGTCATCTTCCCTCTCACGCATTAAGGATTGCTGGTGAGTTTGAAGTGTGTAAGAGGTGCTAGTGGTGCTGTAATCTCACAACCCAAAACAGGGAGTGAAATCAGAATTACAGAATGTACAGCAGTGTAACAGGCCATTTGGCCCATCAGACCTGTGCTGGTGTGTATGTTCCACACAAGTGCCCTCTCACCCTTACTTCTTTTCACCCTGTGGCCATATCCTCCTCACAATTACCCAGCTTGCCCTTAAATGGATCTATTCTATTCACCTCAACCACTCACGGGGTAAAGAAGTTTCTCTTGAATTCCTGATTGGATTTATTAGTGACTATCTTGTATTTATGCTCCCTAGTTCTGGTCTGTTCCACAAGTGGAGACATCGTCTCTACAATGATCCTATCAAACCCTTCTGCAGTCTTAAAGACTTCTGTCAGGTCACCTCTCAGCCTTCTCTTTCCTACAGAAAAGAGACCCAGTCTGTTCAATCCTTCCTGATAGTTAGAACCTCTCAGTCCTGTTACCATCCCTTATAAATCCTTCCTTGAATCTTCTCCAGTGCCTCCATATCCCTTCTGTAATTTGGAGACCCAGACTGTTCACAATACTGCATAGAGGCCTATATAAGTTTAACAATTTCAGAACATGGTGGAAAACCTTGGCAGGCTGAGCGAATCTGATTTAATGGACAGAGTTTTTCACAGATGCGGAGGGTGGCCTCGCGCCTGTCTGAAAAGACCCCCACCATGTCACATGATTTTACAACCGCACCCCCCCCCACTCCCCACCCCACCCCACTGACCCCCACCCCCACCTGCCAGCCCACTCCCCGGAGGGAGAGGGAGTGCGGGGGGAAAATCCAGCCCACTTTGATGACATTTTATCCTCCAGTTCCGATGAAAGGTCTGAAATGTTAACTCCGCACGTGGAGAGAGATCAGTCTTCCAGCATTTTCCCTCTGAATTTCATAACTCCAGCATCCACAGTGTTTAATTGTTTTTTCAAAACATAACCTCCCTGGCATTTTTCACTTCTCTCCCTTCAGAAATGAACCCTAGTGTTTTGTTCACCATTTTTTTTTAATGACCTTATTAATTGCATCATTACATTTGGTGGTTTGTGTATCTATAGCCCAAGGTATTTCATCAGTTTCTTGTTAACAGTTAGTGTTGATTTCATTCGAGCCAGCTCATGTGTTCTGTGGAATGTTTATGTATCTGTGGAATTGAATCCCACTGGATCTCTCTGCTTGGGGTGGGCGGGGGGTGGAGGGATGTGTTCCTTCAGTAATGCTGCCAGTCGCATTCCTGTAGGAGACCACTGTTGTATTTGATGATTGGCTGAATGCATATCTTTCTGAGCTTGGTTTAATAGAAGAATGTTCACTTGAGAAAATACTTGGCATTCAAACCCTCTATTGAAATAGTGTTCTGTTTTTTATCACATGTTTGTCTGAACAATTTTAAAAATATATAATTGTCAGTTCCTCTCCATGAAAATAATTATAATATACGCACTGAGTTGGATTTATTTAGAACTGGGAATGGAACAGTTTCCATTTCAAGGACCTAGTGTTTGCGTCGAGCACTTCACTCTGATCTGACTACACCGCTTAATCAATATTCTCTCTAACTTTCCTTTGTGTGGAGCCTGTTGGCACCGTGTGGTCCCTTTAAGAGTGCTGCACCTCACTACATTCATGCTTCTTAAAGGGAACCTTGCATGTGCCCAGGCAGGTTGCTGCAGTGTGCAATATGTTCTGGATTGCAGCATGGTCCCACACTCACGCAGCTGAGAGGAAACAGTCCTTAATGCAGCGGAAGTTGAGCGCAGAGAATTGTAACGCGATGCGTTTTGGTTAGGTGAATGGGGAGACGCAATACAAACGGAACGGTACAATTTTGGAGGGTCAGGAACAGAGAAAGTATGGTAAAATAACCCTTGAAGGTGGCAGTCAGAAGGCTGTTAAAAAGGCATAAATGGCATAATGAGATCAATAAATAGAGACATGGAACACAAAGGCAAAGGAAGTTAAAATGAAAACAGAAAATGCTGGAAATACAGAGCAGATCTGGCAGTGTCTGTGGGGAGAGAAAGAGTGTTAACATTTCAGATCTATAATGTTTCATAAGGACTCGTGAGTAGTGGTGGTGTGGATGGCAAAATCATGAACAGTTGCTGTCCAAAAATGAGAGAGAGAGAGAAATAAGAGAGAGAAACAAAACAAAATGGAAGCAGAGGCTATGATCCAAACTTGTTGATCTGAGGGAAGTGAATGTACTATCGCCAAGTTTGCAGATGACACAAAAATAGTGGGGAAGGCAAGTGATGTGGATGACACAAGGAGTCTACAGAGGGACATAGACAGGTTAAGTGAATTGGCAAAAATTTGGCAGATGGAATATAACTTTGGCAGGAAGAATAGAGGAGCTGAATATTATTTAAGTGGAGAAAGCTGCAGCACAGCGGGATTTGGGGGTCCTCATGCATGAATCACAAAAAGCTAGCAGGTTCAGCAGGTAATAGAGAAGGCAAATGGAATGTTGGCCTTTATTTCAAAGGGAATGGAGTATAAAAATAGGGAAGTCTTGCTAATACTATACAAGGCAAAAGTTAGACCACACCTAGAATACTGTGAACAGATTTGGCCCCCTTATCTAAGGAAATATATACTGGCATTGGAGGCAGTCCAGAGAAGGTTCATTATGTTGATCCCAGGTGCAGAGGGATTTTCTTATGAGGAGAGGTTGAGTAGTTTGGGCCTGTACTCATTGGAGTTTAGAAGAATGAGAAGTGACCTTATTGAAACATATAAGATTCTTAGTGGGTTTGACAGGGTAGATGCTGAGAGGTTGTTTCCCCTTGTGGGAGAGTCTAGGACCAGAGGGCATAATCTCAGAGTAAGGGGTCACCCATTTAAGACAGAGATGAGGCGGAATTTCTTCTCTCAGAGGGTAGTGAATCTGTGGAATTCTTTACCGCAGAGGACTGTAGAGGCTGGGTCGTTAAGTATATTCAAGGCTGAGACAGACAGATTTTTAATCAGTAAGGGAATCAAGGGTTATGGGGAAAAGGCAGGAAAGTGGAATTGAGGATTATCAGATCAGCCATGATCTCATTGAATAGTGGAGCAGACTCGATGGGCCGAATGGCCTAACTTCTGCTCCTACGTCTTATGGTCTTATGGTCTTTAGAACTAAAAAGAGCTAAAATTGCTATTCCTAGAGCTTGTGTTGAACTTCATTGGAACATTACAGCAGATCGAGGACAGAGAGGTCGGAGTGGGAGTGTTGAGGATTAAAATGGTAATGACTGGAAGTTCAGGGTCATGCTTGCGGACTGAATGGAGGTGCTCAGTATTTGGTATTTCCAATGTAGAGTGGACCACATTGTAAATAGTGAATACAGTATACTACATTAAAAATACACTTAAATCACTGTTTCACTTGGAAGGAAAATTTAGGATCTTGGATGGTGAGGAGCGAGGAGGTATCATATTAAATGTGGAGCAGGCTTGAGGGGCCAAATGGTCTACTCCTGCTCCTAATTCATATGTTTGTAAAAGGACAGGTGTTGTTTCTCCTGTGTTAGCATGGAAAGATGCTGTGGGAAGGGAGGGGAATTTGGGGAGTGATTGAGGAGTGGACCAGGGTATTGTGGAGGGAATGATCCCATTGGAATGCTGAAAGGGGGGGTGCAGGGGAAGATGATTCGTGGTGATGTCACGTTGGAGGTGATGGAAATAGCGGAGGATGATCCACTGCATATGGAGGCTGGTGGATTGGACAGCGAGGACCAGGGGAACTCTATCGTGGTTCTGGGAGGGAGAGGAAGGGGTGGGATCAGAAATAAATTGGATACGATCGAGAGCCCTGTCACCCAGGCTGGGGAGAAACCTCGGTTGAGGAAAGATGAAGGAATATCAGAAGTGCTGATTTGGAAGGTCGCCTCACCAGAGCAGATGTGACAGAAAGCTAGGAGAATGGAATGGGAATGGAGTCCTTACAGGAAGCAGGACCTGAGGAAGTGTAGTCAAGATAATGGTGGCTGTCCAAGGTTTCTGGCGAATATTTTTCTTGATGTGTTCTGTGACTGTAAGGGACTGGTTAGCTGAGTGCCCCCCGTGCGTGACTCCCCCTGTCGAATATCAGCTCCACAAACTGCAGGCTCTCGGGTTGCACATATGAAGCACAAACTCCGCCCGGCCAGATTAAAGCGATTGGCTGGAAAAGACCAACTGCTCCGTCGATACCAGCCTGCCCTCCAAGGTTGGCGGGGCATTGCGGACAGATACCTACCACCCACCCTGCACAAACCAACCTAAACTAACCATGGAGGGAGGAAAACCCAGCAGTGATGCAGCAGCATCGGTTGAGAATCATCCACAGTTGCAAAGTGCTTCATTTTGGCATCAGATTAGAGATTGACTACAGTTGATTCCACAGCCGAGTAGTCATGTTGATTAATGCCGCGTGGCTGTTTGACCAAGTTGTAGGAAACTTGGGAGTAGCACGGAAGAGTCCCAGAAAGAGAGGATTATATTTTGTTCACTTTGTGTAATTGCAGCCTCACTTTTCTCAAATGCTGCCTCTAAGATGCATCATTATCTCTCCTCAGGATTAGTGAGTCAGTGCTCCACAAAGACCACAAGATCACAGTGATGAGCTACATCATCTCGCTGAAAATCGAACCCCCTCCATCGCTTTCTCACAACCTCTCCGGATTCCCCCTCACCACAATAACCCTGACCCACGTGCTGGTAAGATACTGAACTGTGCCGAGCCTTCAGATAAACAGTGAGCAGCATGCGGAAGCTGCACTTGTAGGAGCCTTCCTGTCTTCTCTCTGTTGAGTACTCATTGAAAATATCACTCACTCCAGGGTGACTGGAGTTCCAGCGCTGTAAATGAGCAGTGAATTGTTATAGAGATGTTGAAATGTTATAAAAACACAGTGAGAGTTGCTGATATCTCATCACTGGGAAGCGGCCCCTCCTAGTATAGCTTTTCCAAAGCTACTGGCACTCCGAGCTCACATGGACCCTGGAAAGATGGTGTTAAGTCCGTGATCGCATTGGGAGCAGGTTCAGAAGAAATGAGCCAACGGTTTTAAACAACCCCCAATCCCTGCTCCCTGCTCCCCCACCCACACCGGCTCCCCACTCCCCAACCCCCCGTCCCCCTGCTCCCCCACCCACCCCCGCTCCCCACTCCCCAACCCCCCGTCCCCCTGCTCCCCACCCACCCCCGCTCCCCACTCCCCAACCCCCCATCCCCCTGCTCCCCATCCCCCCTGCTCCCCACCACCCCTGCTCACTTGCACCCACCCCCCCTGCTCCCCACCCCCCTGCACCCCATCCCCCTGCTCCCCTGCTCCCCACCCCCCCTGCTCCCCACCCCCCCCCCCGCTCCCCACCCCCCTGCACCCCATCCCCCTGCTCCCCTGCTCCCCACCCCCCCTGCTCCCCACCCCCCCCCCCGCTCCCCACCCCCCTGCACCCCATCCCCCTGCTCCCCTGCTCCCCACCCCCCCTACTCCCCACCACCCCCCCCACCCCGCTCCCCAGCCCCATTGCTCCCCACTCCCCCTCAATCTTTTCCGCTCCTGGAGACCTCTCAGCAGATCCCCCATTGGTTGCCTGCCCTCAGGAAATTCACTAAAATAATTGCAGGTCCTCGTCCGAATGTCCAGACGGTTGCCAACCTTCCTGGGCTGCCTCGGGGTTTCTGGGGATTAAAGATTAACCTCCCGCCGTGGACAGTAACCCAGCGGAAAAGCCTTCTGCTGCATTAAAAAAAACACATTTCTTCACTTCCTCTGAACGCTCTTGTTTAGTGGAAGTGGCATTTTTGCCTGTCTGGGTGGGTGTGGTGAGGTGGGCGGGGGTTGGTGTGATGAGGTGGGCGGGGGTGGGTGTGGTGAGGTGGGCGGGGGTGGGTGGTGGGCGGGGGTGGGTGGTGGGTGGTGGGTGGGGGTGGGTCGTGGGTGGGGGTGGGGGTGGGTGTGCTGAGGTGGGTGGGGGGTGGTGAGGTGGGTGGGGGTGGGTGCTGGGTGGTGGGTGGGGGTGGGTGTGGTGAGGTGGGCGGAGGTGGTGAGGTGGTGGGTGGGGGTGGGTGTGGTGAGGTGGGCGGGGGTGGGTGGTGGGTGGTGGGTGGGGGTGGGTGTGGTGAGGTGGGTGGGGGTGGGTGCTGGGTGGTGGGTGGGGGGTGGGTGTGCTGAGGTGGGCAGGTGTGGGTGTGGTGAGGTGGGCGGGGGTGGTGAGGTGGGCGGGGGTGGGTGCTGGGTGGTGGGTGGGGGTGGGTGTGGTGAGGTGGGTGGGGGTGGGTGCTGGGTGGTGGGTGTGCTGAGGTGGGCGGGTGTGGGTGTGGTGAGGTGGGCAGAGGTGGTGAGGTGGGCAGGGGTGGGTGCTGGGTGGTGGGTGGGGGTGGGTGGTGGGTGGGGGTGGGTGTGCTGAGGTTGGCGGGGGGTGGGTGTGGTGAGATGGGCAGGGGTGGGTGCTGGGTGGTGGGTGGGGGTGGGTGTGGTGAGGTGGGCAGGGGTGGGTGCTGGGTGGTGGGTGGGTGCTGGGTGGTGGGTGGGGGTGGGTGTGGTGAGGTGGGTGGGGGTGGGTGGTGGGTGGTGGGTGGGGGTGGGAACGCATTTGGAGGCCGAGGGGCCTGGGGCATGAGTCCAACCAGAGTCGGCAGCCGATTGTGCGGGCATCTGATCTTCACCAAGAACGATGCCAGGAAGAGTTGCTGGCACCATCTGCAGACCAAAGGCTGGAAGCCGGCGGTTTTGTGTCTGCCCTCAAAAATGTTTTTATTGACACCTGAGGCTGGGGTTAAAGGTGTCCTGGAGATTCCTGAACTGGCAAGTGCCGGAACTCTTGCCAGTTGTGTTGGGCATGTCTGTGGGTTACTGAGACCGTGTGGATATCAGGAACAGCATAGCTGGGGCAGGGATGGTGGATGGTTTAACACTTGGAACTGGAGCAGTGGGGAAGGAGATGGCAAATGTCCCGGGGAGTTGCGGGGGGTGGGGTTGGGGGGGTGGGGGGGGGGGGTGGGTGGTGAGGAGGGGACTGCCTCCTGTCACCGTGACAACCACAGAAATTATTTCAAAGCAATTTCCATTCAGATTTAACAACCGAGAACACTGAATCCTACCCACGTTCTTGCAGGTTTTCCAACATTTGTTCCGTCGAGAGCCTGAAATGTCATCTTTCGGGGGGGGGGGGGGGGGGGGGGGGGGGGGGGGGTGCGGGGGGGGAGGGGGGTGTTGGAGGTGACATTGAACCGATGCCTCGTGGATTTAAAAGATCCCACAGCCAGAACTACCAAGAGTTGAGGGTGGAGGTTCTCCCTGGTGTCTCTGCCTATGGTTATCCCCTCGCCAACGTCATGTTTGGCCAATATCTCGTTGTTGCATGTGGGATCTTGCTGTACACGAATTGGCTGCTGGGCTCCCTAACCCTAGAGCACCTTCAGAATCCCCTTATTGGCTGCAAACCGCTTTTGGACCTCCTGAGGTTGTGAAAGGTGCTATACAAATGCAAGTCTTTCTCTGGGCCTATAAGCCAGGCCAGCCCTCCAAGGAGGATTTGAAGGAGCTGTGTGTGGAACAACAGCGTGAAGATGTGACTTACCAGGGCCAACACACAACAGAGTGATAGTTGGCAGCAAGTTACTCTGTACTTAACTTACTGACATTGTGAGTGGTGGCCCTGCTTGTCTGGGTTTCTGTGCTGACGCAGGAGTGTTTTGGCTTGTTACTATTTTATGAGGTGTGAAATAAATTTTGGTTTAATTTGTGTTAGTTTTAAAAGTCCCTTGTCTGTTTTCATTTATCATCCAATGTTATTTATGCCACGTTTTCACAGGGGCAATGCCAATGACTTAATACTCCCAGCGCACTGTCCCTCAAACTCAAATTCCCTGGATACTTTCCCAGAGGGAAAGAGTACACACTGGGATTATGATCAATAATTGTTCTTTACACACAAACAACAACTTGTATTTATATAGCACCTTTAATGTAATAATCCATTCCAAACCATTACAGGAGCGTTACAAATTAGGATTTGACACTGAGCTACCTAAGGGCAAATGGCCAAAAGCCTGGTCAGAAAAGGAGGCTGTAATGGGTGTCTTAAAGCAGGAGAGAGAGAGAGAGAGAGAGGTGGAGAGGTTTAGGGAGGGAATTCCAGAGTTTAGGGTCCAGGCAGCTGAAGGTATGGCCACCAATGGTGAAACAATTAAAATCGGGGCTGATTATGAGGCTAGAGTCAGATGAGTTTAGATATTTTGAAGGGTTGCGGAACTGAGGTAACAGAGGGTTGATGGAGGCTATTGTGGTGTTTATGGACTTCAAAAAGGCATTTGATAAATGCCACATAATGAACTTGTCTGCAAAACTGAAGCCTTTGAATAAAAATGGAGAGCAGCATGGATACAGCATAGAGATGAGGCAACCCTTTTTTCACCGAGGGTTGTCAGACTCCGGAATTCTCTTCCTCAAGATGGTTGAGGCAGAGTCCTTGAATATCTTTTAGGCAGAGCTAGATGGATTCTTGATGAGCAAGGGGGGTGAAAGGTTACCGGGGGTCGGCGGGAAAGTGGGGTTGAGGTCACAGTCAGATCAGCCATGACCTTATTGAATGGAGGAGTAGGCTCGAGGGGCCGAATGGCCTACTCCTGCTCCTTGTACATATGTTTGTATGTTCGATTCAAGGTTGGCTGAGTGACAGGAAAGAGAGTTGTGGCGAATGGTTGACCTTTGGATTGGAGGAAAGTACAGAGTGGTGTTCCCGGGAATAGGACTGCTTTTCCCAATGTATATTCACGACCTAGACTCGGGTCTTTCAGGCACAATTTAAATATTTGCAGATGACACAACATTTGGAAATATTGTGCTCGGTGAGGAGGGTAGTGAGAGACTTCAGGAGGACAGAGAAATGAGGAGATGGGTAGCAGATGGAAGTTAATGCAGAGAAATGTGAAGTAATTCATTTTGGTAAGAAAAATGGGAGACTATATAAAACAGAATATGATTCTGAAAAGGGTTTATGTGCACAAATCACGGAAGATGTCAGGGTGGGTTGAGAAAAAGGCATATGGGATCCTGGGTTATACAAATAGGGGCATAGAGCACAGAAGTAAGTAAGTTATGATGATCCTTTTTAAAACACTGGCTTCACCCTCAACCAGGCATTGTGTCCAGTTCTGGGCCTCGTACTTTAGGAAGGATGTGAAAGCTTCAGAGAGGTTACCGAAAAGATTTACGAGAATGGTTCCAGGGATGAGGGTCTTTGGTTATGAGAATAGATTGGAGAAGCTGGGGCTGATCTGCTCAGAGAGGAGACGATTGAGTGGAGAGTCGATGGAGGTGTTCGAAATCATGAAGGGGTCTGGACAGGGTAGCAGGAAGAAGCTGGTCTGTAACCATTCCCGGATTCTATGGAGGAGATTACAGAGACAGGGAGGGGTGAAGCCACGGAAGGATTGGATAACAAAGATGATCATTTTAAAATGGACATGTTGCCAGACCAGGAGCCCATCAACGAGCACAGGGGTGATGAGTGAAAGGGACTCAGTGTGAGTTAAAGCCTGAATCAAGTTTATGGAGGGTAGAGTGTGGGGAGAAGCCAGGAGTGCGCCTGAATAGTCCATTCCTGAGGTACGACTGTACCCGAACAGTCTCCCGTAGATCATATCCCACTCTTGGGATAACTTGGTTGGGTTCATAGTTTTTTTGTAAACTTTTTGTAAGCGTGGAGCACTTGGGAAAGTTAAATCCTTATTCCTTCCATTCGGGAGCAGTAAAGGGTCAGTTTTAGCCAGTGACCGCGCTCCTTGACAATGTATTGGAGGTTTATACAAGAAATAAAGAAGTGCATTTATATAGCACCTTTCCAGACTTCAGAGCTCCCAAGGCGCTTTGCAGCAATGAAGTGCCTTTGAGATGTAGTCACTGTCGTAAGAAACTCAACAGTCAATCTGTGCATAGGAAGATCCCAGAAACAGCTAGGTAGTAACACCCTGATGGTCTGTTTTAGTGATGAGAGTTGAGGGATAAATGGCCAGGAAACTGGGGAGAACTCCACTGGTCTTCTTCAAAATAGTGTCATGGGATCTCTTACCCCTGAGGGGGCAGAAGGGTCCTCAGTTTAAAGTCTCATTCAAAAGCTAGGCCCTTTGACAATGCAGCACTCCCTTTACACCGTGCTGGGAGCGTCAGCCTAGGTTCTGTTCTTGAGTCTTTGGATTAGGTTTGAACCCACAATCTTTTGGCTCTAAGGTGAGAGTGTTATTCACTGCACCAGAGCCAACAATGGTAATCCTGTCACAGTTCATATGTATTTGGTTATAAGCCTATTTGACTTTGAACTAGAAAAAGGTGCAGGATTTTTAAACTCTGATGAGGGTGAGGATGGAGATGGGCAGACGTGAAAACGGGCTGATGGCTGATTTGTGGGAAATATTCCCCCCCAACCCCCGCCCCCCCCCCCAGCTCAGGCAGAATGTGGGTGGGTTAGGGGGGATGGTGGGTGCAGCAGTGCTACCTACCACCAAGCAGCTGGTGGTCAAAGAAAAACCAATTAAGGCATATTGTTAGAGGCTGACTGGAATTCTCCAGTGGGCCTCTGAGCCCTGGAGGTGAGGGGACGAGGCCCGAGCCCCCGAGGTGAGGGACGAGGCCCGAGCCCCGGAGTTGAGGGGACTGGGCCCGCTGCCTGGAGCAGCCTCCTGACGGCAGGCCTGCTGGGGGGAGGTGGGCAGCACCAGGTGGGCTTCAAGTCCGTCCCCACCTGCCTGAGCCCAGGCCATTTTATTTAAAAGTTTCAAAAGTTGGAGAGAGAACACCCCCATCTTGAGGGGCCCTCTGCCCTCTGCCCCCGCCTGCCCTCTGCCCTCGCCCACCCTCTGCCCCCGCCCTCTGCCCTCGCGCGCCCTCTGCCCTCGTGCGCCCTCTGCCCTCGCCCGCCCTCTGCCCTCGCGCGCCCTCTGCCCTCGCGCACCCTCTGCCCTCACCTGCCCTCTGCCCTCGCGCGCCCTCTGCCCTCGCCCGCCCTCTGCCCTCGCGCACACTCTGCCCTCGCGCGCCCTCTGCCCTCGCGCACCCTCTGCCCTCACCTGCCCTCTGCCCTCACGCGCCCTCTGCCCTTGCCCGCCCTCTGCCCTCGCGCACCCTCTGCCCTCGCGCGCCCTCAGCCCTCATGCGCCCTCTGCCCTCGCCCGCCCTTTGCCCCCACGTGCCCTCTGCCCTCACCCATCCTCTGCCCCCACGCGCCCTCTG